>OZ012678.1:32337033-32937033 GCA_963942445.1 Argyra leucocephala | reverse complement strand
AAACATTAGCCTATTGAATTTTTGGGCGCTAATGTTAATTTAATGCAATATTATTTTTCATAATCTTTTGTTTATTGTTAACCCATTGATTTGTTGATTTATTGCAATAATTAAGATGTTTTGCAAAACCCTGTTTTTTTAGGGCGCATTGTATTTTTTAGCACAGGTGAAAAAAAAATTCTAAAGACGTCTTTGGTAGACAGGTCAATTTTGTGATTAAAAAATATTTATATTAACTATAACCAAATTTACTTTACATCAGATCCAAATCACTACTAACTTTTTCCTCTTTTAATCTAACACTAATGAATATAGGTAATTACATAATTTTGTTAATAAAAAATACCACTTACCACACAATTGATATTACCAGCTATATATCTTATAATTATTTAAATGAGAGAATGTACTACAAATAACATCACTTCTTAAAATTTATCATAAATTTATTTCAAAATTATTTCTGGCCATTTTAAATTATTACATCATGTTAACTACAGAAAAATTTATAGTTTTAAAATAATATCGTGTTCGTAATTATATGCAAAAAAAATTAAAATACCATAAAAATAAATTTTAAGATATTATTGCATAATATTCCAATCCAAAGTATATGATAAATGTATCCATTCACTAAATAGTTTGCAAATGTTACTTATTGTTGCGAAAAGAGACTGTGTAGAATTGTGTAGTGATGATAAATTATTATGGTGGTAAATTTGACTGACTTACTTTATTTATTTATTTACTAACTTATTTGCAGGTTGTTGAAAACGAAATTTTAATTGAAAATCATGAATTCTTCATTAATAATTACTCATGGGTGCATATTTTTGTTTTTGGTTATTTTTTTTTTTGTTTGTTAAAGAGCAGCGAACATAAATTAAATAATTTTTGTGAAAAGTTTAGTTTTTCTAATAACTTTAATGTATAGAGAAACTTGGTAAATTATTATTTAAATATTTATTATACGTTTTTAACACTTATGTCGCATCATAATGTCGATATTAATTGAGTTTAAACAATATGTAATAAAAACCCAAAATATGTGCTTTGCGACAGTTCTTACCTGGAAGAGATGGTTCAAAATGTTCTGCTTTAAAGTTCATAACTTCTTCATTTTTTTCTAAAACGTTGAGTTATTCATCCTATACGATAATGATAATAGCCTAACAGTTCATTACAATAACAATTTCGAAAGAATTACAGTTCAATTCTTATTTGCATTGCAGTTGAAAAATAATATCGTATAGAAAGACTCTGAAGCCCAAAGCCTATGCTGATAGTAATTATAATTAAGTATAATTCAAAGTATAGTCAAATCAATTACTATAATAATTTCCATGAAAATCTTATCAAATTCAGATGTTTCGGGATTCTTATCAGCAAGTTTGCGGGATATTTGCGGAACATTAGATTTTTTTTATATACAATGTTGTTTATGATAGTTACATTAAATCAGTTCGAAAATTGAATATATTATAGTTTCTTATATTTTGTAGCCACGATAGTGCTGTATTACTTGGGAGACGGTCTTTTTGTCGAAAAACTATAAAGAATATGCAAAAAAAATATGTTGAACAAAAAATGTCGAATAGGAAAAAATTATTTTTTTTTTTTTTTCTTACCATTTTTATTTACATTTATCTGTCTCAATATAAGACACCTAGTAACTTTCCTTACTTTTTGGGTAGAGTATAACTATACAATAGTTTTGCCATAATAATTTTTTCTAAAATTTATTTTTTTTTCTTAAACTTAAAATTTATTTATTAAATCATGTGGTCTGTATTTTTTCAGGCGTCTATTTCTTATTTGGTTGAGTAGTGCTAATATAATTGTTAGAATGGGTTGATATTTTTTGTTGATATTTTAAACTTGTCTTTTTAATTTCTTCATTTATTTACAGTATTTTTAAATCACGGTGTAGATCATCATTTCTCACATACCATTCGGCTTTCGCTATCGTTCTAATTATTTTTAAATGTGCTCTTTGTATTAAATAAATGTTGGTATTGCTTTAGGTACCCCAAATTTCTGCTCCATATGTCCATATCGTGTTTTATAATTGTTTTGTAACGTAGCAGCTTGATGTTCATTGTCAATTTAGATTTATTTCCCAAAAGCCATTGTAGTTGTCCGAGTTTTAACCTTATTTAATTACGTTTTGTATATTATGTGGTTCTTCCATGTCAGTTTATTGTCAATGTGCATCCCTAGGTATTTAGCTTGTTTTTCGATTTTTATTTCTTTATTATTTATCATTATTGGTTTAGGATCATATCGAGTTCTTGTTGTATGTACAGGGTGGTCCGGTTTAGAGCAAAAAATTTTTAAGGGGTGATTCCTTGGAGTATTTAAGGAAAAAAAATTGTTCTAGAAGAGGGGTCTACCTTTAAATTTACCTGGGCTACAGAGGGTTAAAGAAACTCGGATTAGAAAAACTATGTCTAAAGAATATCCACTACAGCTCAGAAGAAATTGAAACAAGAGCAACATCTTCTTCATAGTTTTTTTTTTAGAATTAATACACCTAATTAACGGTATATGTTGAATGAGTATCAGATTTACCGTTTTTGAATAATAACTGCATAAACTAAAAATTTTGCTTTTAAAAACTGAAAATTTTGTAAAAAACGTTGATTATCTCGAAAAAAATTCGCTACATGAAAAACGGCAAGTGTGATATAAAAGTTGTGTATAAAAAAGTTGTAGGGGATGATGTAGTGCATCAACACAATAAAAAAAAAAAAATAGCGATGTTTTTTGAGATAATCAACGTTTTTTACAAAATTTTTAGTTTTTAAAAGCAAAATTTTAAGTTTATGCAGTTATTATTCAAAAACGGTAAATCTGATACTCATTCAACTAAAAAAATTATGAAGAATTCTAAAAAAAAGCTATGAAGAAGATGTTGCTCTAGTTTCAATTTCTTTAGTAACTATTTAAGCTCATGTGAAACAAGTACAACAGTATCATCTGCAAATGTGGCTAATAATGTATTTTGATTCCCTGGTATTGGAATATCGGCTGACTACAGGAGATATAAAACTGGACCCAAAACACTGCCTTGCGGTACTTCTGCTGCTATTTTAGTTATATTTGAACATTCGGACTTGTGTTTATCATAGAAATAACGTTTACTAAGATAGCTTTTTATAATATCCCTTTGGTAAAAAGTTTCTCAGTTTATATAGTAGGGCTTCGTGCTGTGTAGTAGACTTTGTCGAACGCTTTTACCACATCTAAGGAGATACCAATACAAAACTTTTTATCATTCAGATCCATAGCTATTTTATTTATCACTCTATGAACTTGTTGTATTGAAGAATGAGGTTGTCGGAATCCGAATTGGTGATTTGGTATTAGATTTTTTTGTACTAATATTGGTTCTAGTCGATTAAAAAATAGTTTTTTGAATGTTTTTGAAAGAATAGGCAAGTGACTAATTGGTCGGTACGATTTTGCTAATGTAGCATCTTTTCCAGGTTTAAGTGATTTTGGGCTACTTTCCAGACTTTAGAAAATTCTTTTAACCTAAATATAGCATTGAATATATTTCATAGAAATTCAATTGCCTTTTCAGGCAGCTCCTTAATTATTTTACCTGACAGTAAATCATATCCAGGAGATTTTTTATATTTTATTCTCTTTTTGATGGATAACTTTATTTGTTCTGTAGTGACCGATTTAATGTTAACTTTATTATTTTCATAGTCAGTTATTGGTAGACTGCAAGTATTGATGTTTTCATATGAGAATGTTTGTTTGAAGAACTCTGAGAGTAATATTGCTTTTTCATTGTTTGTTCTAGCCCACGTTCCATTGCTTTTCATAATAGAAGGGTTATGTGGAGTCGTTTGTTTAAAATTTTTTGTAGCCTTCCATGAGGAGTAGTTAGTTTCAGATGTTGCTGTTAATTCGCTTAGATATTTATTAATTCGTTTGTTTTGTTGTTCTTTCAGTATTCCTTTTATTTCTCTAATAGCTTTGTTTAGGATTGTGTTATCTTCTGGTGATCTTGTAATTGGTAATTTTCCATTCATTAACTGGGTAGAATGATTTTCTATGTGTTATGCTAGGTGTTGGTCTGATAGAGGCTTTGCTGAAAAAATGTTAAAAAATAAAATGTTTAAAAAAATAATATTGAAAACCCGGTTCTAGAAAAAAAAATGTCGAATTCCAATGTTGAAAAAAAAGTTTTCGACATTTTTTTAAAGTATTAGGTATATTATAGAGCTAGTTACATAAATCAGCTTCTATCATTAACGAAATATGTATATATACATCAACAATATAAGAAATTCAGTAATAATGTGTAGCAGAGGTTTGGGGTGACAACCGCCATTGTTATAAGTGCTTTTTTGTGGAAATGTATGTGTAATAAAAACAATTGGAGGGAAATAAAGAGTAGGATTCAAATCAAACTATTCAAAATATTACAGGGGATGCCCTGGTGTTAAAATATTTTTGCAAGTGCATGTGCAAGATCCTGGACTAGGAAAGACTTTAGAGCTGTATTCAAAATAAGGGTATTATATTTTTCCAGAATATTTACCTTAATTATTGCTATGGATAGCCGCTATTGAATGCAAAAAGAGGGATATGTCCCTTTTTCCATAATATTTACAAGAAAATCTCCAGGTAAATCCCTTTGCCGTGTATTTTACCAAAACTTCTTCCAAGTAGTAGGTACTAAATTTCCGTTATTAATTATTTTAAAAATTTCTCCTGGTACTTCATCCAATACAGCCATATTTTTTGTTTGGTAAAATGTATAGCTCTTTCAATTTCATAGTTATTCATTAGCAGTTTTGTTAATTGGAATTGTATGAATGTTGGTACATACTGCCGATAGTGAAGAGTCTAGTGTTAGAATCTGTTACACATACATTTTTAAAACATAAATATGATTTTCTTCAGGATCGTTTATAATTTATCTTGGAAATTTGTGCTAATTTAATCATAGTGTAACTTTGAAAGGTATCTTGGACATCTTTCAAACAAATACCAGCAGTTTTTTTTTAGATTCTTCTAAAGCTAAAAACAGGTATTTATTATAACAGTAATAATATTTCAAATTTTTATATAAAATACAATAATTACGACAAGAGTATCTTACGATTAACTGTTGCAACTATAATTTTCTAATAATTTTCAAATTTAAATTAAACATGAGTATTTTTCAACAGTTTTTGAAAGCATGCAACAACCAAGAAAAATGTTTAATATCAAAAAAATACTATACTTTTTATTATTAGTTTTATGTAATAGGTTTGGTTATATCAGCCTTTTAAAACAGTAGCATATAACAGTAATAATTAATTTAGACATCTTAAACAATTTTACTTAAACTTTTATTAATTCGTGACAAAACGTAAACTATTAACACTGTTTTAGTGATTCGCAAATTGTTTATAAAGCTACCGTAATAATAATAATTAAAGTAGACTATTTACATAATGCTGACAGCTTTAGAAAAGTAGAATTAAATAACTATGAGCTGTAGTGTCTACAATAATTTTTTTATTTTTGATTTTTTGAAATAGATGGACGTTTTCTTACTTATCTAAAATTGACTGAGAAAGGAGTAATTTCGATAAAAAATGGTACGAAGGGTTTTCCTTGAAATCCCCAATTACAAAATAACCAAATCCAAATCTCAAAAACATAAAATCCTCAGATTAAAATGAAAATATATATGTTCTTGCTAACTGTAATTAAACGCAAACGGTTAAATTAAGCAAAATATACACATTTAAAGAAAAAAACAAATAGTGAGTGTTTTTCAAGCGTGAAGCTGCCGTCCGCATACTTGCTTATTTATGGAAATATCAAAAAAATAAAAATTTAAAATTTTAGGTATGTAGCTATATCTAACTTATCTTAATTAATATTTTGATCGATTTCGGTTATTTAAATATCATCAGAAGATTGATAACAAAGAAAACATCATCTGCACCTTTTATACAGCCAACCTCGGTCTGTGGAATTTTTCTAAGCAAAATCAAAATGCAGAACAACATTTGACTTGAAAAAAACGTTTTGGAGTACTGAGGATAAAACACTCGTTCAAGAAAACTAAGAGATCTCTTTAGTTTCAACAGAAAACAGATTCGCATTATTGCAGTGATATTAGGTGACCACTGTCTAGTAAAAAAGTAGCTACATAGATTCGGGAAAACCGGAAACAATTTTTACTGACTATGTGGTTGATGTGTGGATAAAGTGGTTGAACAATTTTCTGAACATCTGTTCTGTGAATGCGTGGGTCTAACTCGTAATAAGCTTTTAGAAAAAACATTAAAACCTCAAAAGAGCCAACAACATTAATTGTTATTAATGCAGAAAAAAAATGATTTGAGAAGAATAGAATGTGATAGGAATTGTAACAAATGAAACTGTTACCTAATATCTCATCCATAGATACTCGCACCTGGATACAGAACAAATTTGGTTTTGTGTATTAATTACTTCAAACAAGGAAATTATAAGTTCTGAAAAATTAGTTAATGCAGATGTGGTGAATTAAAAATTGGGACACATTCTGATGAATCCAAAATTATTAGAAGCGGATTTTACAAAATATTTTTCACTAGAATTTAGCTTGAAAAAATAAAACAAAGTAAAATGAATTACATAAAAAGAAAGTTGTGGAATATCCAAAGATATTAATTTAGATATCTAAAACTACCCAACATACTATTGAATAACATTCTGGAGTGTAATCATTAAATCCTGAAAGATCCAGATATCAGAAGACCACAATAAGCTAACGTGCCGTGCCGTTGTGCTTATGTAGGACTAAACCCTCTACCCTTTGTAAATATCTATCTATTTATTTATTGGAAATATTTATCTATCTATTTTTACTTTTTTTGTAAAGAAAATGCTTATAATAAAACAGCATTTTACACTCTACACGTTCTAATTATAAATGAATTTCAAATTTCAGCTTTAAATCATTTTAATATTTACCCAGAGCTAATAAAGGTCATTGTTAATAATTTTCATTCTTCTGGATGAAAATATTTAACTTGTGGAAATCAGGATCTTGTAACATATAAATTTATTAATAAATAATGATATACAAAAAAGAATAATAATTTTTTCATTTCTCTCAAAATACACGTTAATTCCGTCATTAACCGTCATTCCGTCATTAAACAAAAAATAATTGTTAATTTCGTCATTAAGCATAGTAAAATTACTATTTATGCAGATGACATGAAAATTTATAAAAAAATTACATCAGCAAGGGACACATCCCTTCTTCAACAAGACTTAAACACTTTTTTAAATTGGTGTAAAATTAACAATCTGACCTTAAATATTAATAAATGTGCTTTAATGACTTTTTCTCGCTCTTCTGAATCATTAATGGTTGATTATACTTTTGAAAATAAATCTATTGAACGAGTCTCACACTTTAAAGACCTTCTCTTTGACAATAATATGTGTTTCAAACAACATTCAAATGTCATAATAAATTAGTCTAACTCCATGCTAGGCTTCGTCAAAAGATTTTCTAAAGAATTCAACAACCCATACGTCCTTAAATCACTTTTTACGTCTCTTTGTTCGACCAAATCTTGAATATGCCAGTCAAGTGTAGTCGTCTCATTACCTTAATCATATCCAAAGAATTGAAGCTACACAAAAAAAATGGGATTTGCACTGCGTAATTTACACTGGTCGAAGCCAGTTATTCTGCCACCTAATAGGGACCGGTTAGAGTTATTGGATCTTAAATCATTAGAATCCAGAAGGGGGGTTGCTGATATCATATTGATTATTAAAGTTTTAAATAATGAAATTGATTCTCCTTATGTTAGAGATATGATCCACTTATATATTAACAACAGAAACCGCTTTAGATCGAAAAATATTTTTCGTCCAATATTTCATCGTACCAATTATGGTAAATATGAGCCTGTTAATAGAATGTTTATGTTAATAAATAAACAAAAACACCACATCGATTTTACATTAAACACAGGCCAACTAAAAAAAAAAAGCTGCACTTACATATAACTTAGAGTTAGCATAAATTTATAATTTTCTAACATTCTTTGGTAATAAATTACAAAATTGTATAAATCTCAATTTTAATATTAAGATCTAGAATAAGATTAAGCTTAACCTTCGCTTGGGCGGCAAACGAAATATACGTAAGCGGCCAAGATTAACATAATAATTATGTTAATATTTTTGGATTTTTCCATATATTTTGTATGGAGAGTTTTTTGACAAAAATAATTGATTTTTATGTTTTTATGATTATTTTTGTATGTGCATTACTTTTACTTTTATGTTTGCTTTTATTACCAGCGGATATCAATCCTCTAAGATATTTTTTTGGAAATACCGGTATTTTAGAAAAAGGAAGTGCTACTGTGGACTTCCGTTTGTTACAAGGTACTTATAACAGAGTTAGTAGTTCCGACAACAACAGTGTGTCTATTTCAGTGAAATAAAAAAAAATTAAATAAAATATATATATTTTAGAAAGGTTATTTATTGAATTTTCATTATTTGCAATAATATGGAATAGTTTAAAATTTTATGTGTCGTTCAGGTAGGCAGGTAAGTAAATTTTGTAATTTTTAGTAAAATTGCAAAAAACACAAAAAATTTTCAAAAACTCAATTTTTTAAATTTCTTATAGTTTGGTATAAATATTAATAAATTTCTTCGAAATCAAGCAAAACTATTCAAAATATATGAAATTTAAAAAAAAAATGCCGTTACAGGTATATGACACTTTTTCTTATTGAGTCTTACTGTGAGAAATACAAAACATCAAAAACAAAAAAAAAAAAATTAAAAAAAAAAATGCGCACAAAAGACACAAAAAACTTATTTTTACAAGTTTTTGTTTGAGGATGAACAAGCTTATTTTTCTAGATTGGTAGAACATGTGCTAGATGATGAAGATGCTGATATACAACCATCGGAAGAAATAGTATTTGAACCAGTTGCCGGTCCCTCAAGTACCGAAAGTGATGCTAATGATGACAAAGATGAAAATGAATATTATTGTATTTCGCTAAATGAAAATGAAGACCCAGATGCTCAAAGAATGCAAGTTAGACCTAAGTGAAGGTCATGATTCTGAGAATGAGTCACTAGATGATGAATCAAAAGTATAAGAAGAAAATAATCACATTTTGTTGATTCAAATCAATATTTTATTGGAAAGGATGGCACAAAGTAGAATAAAATTCCGTCAACATATCAAAGGACTATTTTCCGACAAAAATCGATAGATCCGCAATCCATCAACAAAAAGTTTACCTGATTGTGAAACATTCGCGGCAATTTTCAATACTTCAATGGTTGACATAAATTTTTAATTTAACTTCGTAACAGAATTTTTCTTTTTTATAAAATACCAAAAATAAAATTCAAAACAAAAAAAACCCGTGGCGCTTTATTTACTTTATGTTTTAAAATATATTAATTTTAGTGAATTTCTATTTTAATTTAAAATATTTCATAACCTTTTATCTTATTTTTTAACTTTTATCGAAATATTTACAAAATTTTTATAGAATACCATATATTTTGTATGAATAAAAAAAATATTAACATAATGTTAATCTTGCCCAACAACGAAGAAAAAAATTAAATTGCCGAAAAATTGGGTATAGACTATATATATTCAATATTTACTAAAAAAAATTAGGCACTGATCTCCGATTTCATTAAGATCGGCCAAATAATGAAGTTTTTATGTAAAAGTAAAAAAGTAAATATTAACATACGTTAATCCTGCCCAAGTGAAGGTTAAAAATATATTTTGTTTGTTTAATTTTGTACACTTATGTACATTGTTATATGTTTGTATAAAGCATAAATAAATAAATAAATAAAAAAAAATAAAATAATATTGCTTTATTTTTAATATATCTAATTTCTAATTTGGATGAGTTACAATCGTAAATTTTACTATCAAAATAATTTTAACTATCTATTTATTATATGGGCAATAATTTTTCATCGTTTTAGCTAACTTTTTTAATTGTTCAAAATTAAAAAATTAATTTTTTAATTAGATGAAACATTACAATACAAAATACCACCTTAACCCCGACCTATACATGTTTAACAACTTCAAGAGAATAGTTCTTAAATTATGCTACAAGAAATTATTGTACAAAACGTTGAATTTTTATACCGAATTTCAAATATTTAAATTGCGAAAATTAATTTTAAAAAATATAACACAGTCCATTTCTAAAGTATAAATTTAAGAAAACTCTATATAACTACTCTATATAAATGTAGTTAATATTTTTTTTTTTTTGAAACTCAGCTTTTTAATAAGATTAACTTTTAGGAATATCTAAGATTTTAAAAACTAAAACAAAAAAAAAAAAATTGCAAAAAACATAAATATTGCATGATAGAATTGCTCCAATGACACGCAATAATGATTACACGCATGTACAATTTAATTTCAACGTACGTACATATAAAACATAGTTCTAGATGCTCCTAATGAAGGCTATTTATTTTTGTATTTTCTTTTTTTTTTCTTTTTTTTTTTCTTTTAATCTGAGATTATGTTTTTTTATGACTTAATTGCTTTCACTAAAGGTATTAAAAATGAAATCAACTTCAAATAACCATTGCGTACCACAATCGGCTTATATTGGAATTAATATATATATATATATATATATTATATTGCATGTATGTATATAGACATGAATTTATAATAATGAAAGATAATTTATGCGCATATATACTTATATACTGTTCTTTTGACACCATAATGTGTTGTCGATTGTGTCAAAAAAATTGTACATTATTATAGATGAAATATATGCAATTACGTTGGAACTTACTGAGTTTTCTACTAACAAGGATTTCTTTTTTTTTAACTCTGCAATTATTTAAATGGAAATTAGCACGAAAGTTGACATTAAATTACAAAAAAATGCTATGCAATAATTCGTTATTTTTCATTTTTTTTTTTCGAAAAATTAATATTTTTAAAATGGTAGGTACCGAATACGTGGCGGTATTAAAGCAACAAAAAAAAGTACTGCTGTTGAAAATATGATTTATAGAAACGGAATTTCGATAAGAACATTGATTGATCATATGATTGACAGAAGTATTTGCCATGAATTCTAAGTTAAAAGAATTTTTATTAAAGTAAGTAAGTTTTATTTTGTGAAAAATACATTTTACCATGAGATTTTGGTTGAATTTTATAACTCACAGAGGTCTTATTGACATATTGTAATAAGTTATAAAGTCAATCAAATTGAAAATCAGGAGTTGTATAGGTACAGTCTAACACTATAAATACCTACTGATGAGTTCTAGTAGTGTTATGATGAACGAAACAATTCCTGAAAATAATTTGTTTGTTAAAAGAATTATTTTAATTATTCCATTGGGTGTAAATGATGAAATGTTGAACTCAAAATTCGTGATTGACATAGCAATTCATACTATATCCAAAATGAGCAAAAACTAGTTTGTATGATTTTTTTATGCAGATAAATTGCACTGACTAGCGGATGAGATAACCCAGTGGTCAACCATCCATGATCCCAACATTATACTTCATTGTATTTCTTGGCCCCCATTTGATTGTTCCTCTCCATCTCTGAAGCATGGACTGAGTTACTATGTGAGGCCAGTATACCCGTATCATCACCGAAAGTGGCGGTGATTGTTTCATTTGTTGTTGGTTAGTCTGCAGTGTAAATGAGATATAAGACAGGACCTAAGACGCTGCACCGTGGTACACCTGACATAATTTCATTAGTTGGTGTATAGGCACCTTGACATTTCACCAAAAAGTGCCTTTCGATAAGATCTAATCGCAGCAATTAATAATAGTTGTGTGGTGAATTTTTTTAAATTTGTACAGCAATCCTTCATGTCAGACTTTATCAAATGCTTGACTAGAAATATCGCTGTGCAGTACTTTTTTTCTCTAGGCTTAACTTGATTACACCTATGTTCTATATTACACCTATATTCTATGTATTTGCTCGATAGTTCCATGTTCGTTTCTCAACCCGAATTGATGCTCAGGAACAATTTAGCTTTTTTCTCATATCAGTTTTAATCTTTCAAATAGATAGTCTTCATTAACACGGTAGTAGCCTAATCGGCCTGTACGATGTAATTTCTTCACTTGGCTTGCCTGGTTTTGGTAAAAATATTATTTCAGAAATTTTTCACTGGGATGGGAAGTAGCCACATGATAGAACACCATTCATAATATACATGAATATTTTATAACCTTCTGCCGGAAATTCTTTCAATAGTTTACCACTAATTAGATCATAACCTGGGGCTTTTTTTGTTTAGATATTATTTTTAATCCTTGAGGTTATTTCGCCCATAGTAAAATTCTTGATTGATAAATCCATTTGAAGTTGAGTGGTGAAGAAATTATATATTTCTGAATCCATGTTTCCATCAGAAAAATAGTCTAAATACTTGCTTAAGGTTCTCTGCGAAAGCTCCTGCCTTTTCTTCATTACTACATGCCAAATACTGTTTATTAGTTTGTATTGGTGGATTGAACTGCTGTGGCTGCTTCAGTTTTTGGGTAGCTTTCTTATCCAATGGAACTCTGAAATCTTCTTCAATTTACCTAACTGTCAAAAAATTGTAATAATTATTTTATAGTTGAAACCTGCAGCTGCCTGTAATAGGTTGATTAATCAAAGTAATTGCAATTTAGAAAACTAAATCAGTTCCAATATACTACAAAAGTTCATATGTACAATTTTCATCAATTAAATACAAATCCATCAAATATGATGGGAGCGTCTCACATGCTGCTTATATTTCATTTGCTTATATTATAATGTACTTGCTTTCTGCAATTTGCCTCTATTATCATTTGCCTGCATGTCATTTGGCTGCATTTCATTTGGCTGAATTTCATTTGCCTGCTTTCCATTTGACTGAATATTCTGGATAATGAATATTATAAATATTATCCATATATCTATATTTATTCATATATATATATATATATATATATATGCTAGATTCTGAGTTAGCAGAAAAATTTAGAGCTGGATTCAAAATCAAAGTTCGAAGCTTTTTACATAACATTTATATCAAATGAAATGCAGGCAAATGAAATGTAGTCAAATGAAAATCAGTCAAACAAAATACAGGCATGTGATTGGTATGTGAATGTGAATGTGATTAGATTGGTATGATTGGCATGTGAATACAAACTTTGATAAAGAGATATACATTTGTTTTTTTAAAAGAAAAAAAATTATAATAAGCTCAATTAGAAATTCAATTTTGATTTTATTTTAATTAAAGGATTGAACTGAACTGACAATTATTATTATCCTCAAATAAAATTAAATCAACAATAAATTAAAATTTTCTCCCCGTTTATCTGAAATTAATCTTAAATAAAAATTTATTTATCGTTATTTGCTCAAAATGACCTTCTTTGCTCTAATCGTAATCGTTTTCTACATATACTTGCACAAAATTCAACCACTACACTTCCACAACTGTTTTTTTTAATAATATTGTCGGTGTATTTATTTTATGGGACAATGAGCTGAAACCGACTGACAATCTGTGGATTTAAGCACAAAGTCTGATAACAGATTTAACAGAGAATTTAGAATACGATTTTAAGTCCGATTATATTCTACTTGCCCGACTATATTCTTGTCCAATGAGAGTCGCATCCATTCATACATTCTGGCCAGAGCAAATAAAAGGTAGCATAGAAAATACCTAAATACCTGTGCGACTTCGAAGAAAACATGGCCCACGTATAATATCAATAAAACCAAACAACTCTTAACCAGGTTCCATACTGATATAGCAAGAGTAGTAGCCATCAGTGCGGGTCATTGGTCAATAGGAATCCACGCTGCCAATCTAGGTATTTCTTTCAATCCCCACTGTCATAGTTGCAAGGCTGAAAATGACGCAGAAACTCTTCAACACTTCCTTTGCAACTGCCCAGCATTAGCTAGAGTTAGACTTTAGGCTTTCCTAAGTAATATAGGTTTTATCGCGGAAATAGGAGATCTGATCAACCTTCTCAATCATACAAAGTGGAATTGGGCCGAGTCCCTAGGGAGAGTGAAAATGAGAGAATGACCACCTATAAGAACCAACCACAAGAAATGGGTCACTCGAGTCATGTTATAAAAAAAGGCACAATTAAGCGCTAATTGGTTTTCCAGAAGTAGCTGAATGGCCACTTCTACCTACCTATCTCTAATATTCTACAAACAGTTAAAAAAAAAAATTATCTTAATTTTCTTTCTTTTTTGAATCATTAAATTATCACATAACAGGAGATTAATTTCAAGTATTTTCTACATGGCTTGAACTCCCCTGAAATAACTTTTGCACAACTTGTAGAGAAAAGCAAGATAATAAGACTCTCTAACACCTTCTTTTTACATGCCCGGTCTTTATCAAAAAAGGAAAATTCATCTAGGAGCCTTCTTTCTGGACTGATTGGGATCTAAAGCACTTAAACCTTATCCGCTTTGTAAAAAGATGCACATAGCTTAACCATTTGGTTCGACTCGGCGAAAAATCCCCTGATATCACAATTGGTCCCACTGATTTAAACGTGGCCACTAACCTACTTATCTACTTGTTTTCCACACAGTAACAATTGGGTAACCTATCTGTCGCATCCAACAAAACTCTTTTTATCCAGAACGTGACTTAAAGCTTACACCACTTACACATCATTGAAATTTACATTGTTTTCCTGCTCTCGTATCAATCATGTATCTACGAAAAAATAATATTTTTCAAGCAAGCGATTTTAAAGACTAACACTCTGTATTTCATAATTAGTTAACGTAATTAAAAAAAAAAATAAAGATATTTTTAATAGGAGGCCAATAATTTAACATATTTCATTTTATCAACTATTGAAGCATATAAGTATGTATTAGGATCAAAAAATATCTTTACTTGTTAAAAAAAAAAAAAAAAAAAAAAAAACAACAACAAAAATTAATCTTAAAATTTAAAAATCAATTAAAACTATATAGACACGAATAAGAAAATCTAAAACAAATTCGTGACATATTTTAATTGTATGCTTTTACATCAAATTTTTAAAAAAATGCTAAATTTGACTCAATGTGTTACTCAAAATTTTATTCATCCTAATGAAAACCTTAACAACTATATTAAACCTATATAATATTATTACTCTTATGTATACTCGATCATTTTGCCTTAGTTTCATCAGAGTTAAGACCAGCTACCTGGTTAACTTAAAACTGGTTGGTTTATGTATAATTAACTGATTCAATACTCAGAATTGCATGTTATTGTCAAATCTTTGCTTATAAGATAATTACTAATCCTGCCAAAGAAATTGGTTCCCATGTCAAATTATAAATTTATTTTTTTTATCCTGCTCCTCTTGTTTTGATATTATTATTATTATTATTTTTCGCTTTTGAATTTTTCTTTTTTTTTTTTTGTAACTCATTCATATCATTAAATTTAATCTGATAGTTGATTGTACGGGTATATTATTATACATTATTTATATACACATAATGTATATAGGAATTTAATTCAGACATCAGATATTAAGATTTTTAATTCGACTCTCTCTGTTACATTGTATGCTAAGAACTATGTAACATTTTTCCTTTTATGTCGCAAAACAAATGACAGTGATTTTAATATTAAGTTATATACGACAACGATGAATGCTAACAAGAGCTAGACTTTTATAAACATACCTACATAATATTATGTATACTTATTATTATGAACGTCATTTCATTCAATTAAATCTTAAGATCAGTAAAGAAAAAATTTTTTTTTGTTTTAAGACCCAAAAGGATTCAAATATTTTATTTGTTATTTTTTTTTTAACTCAAAATATTTTGATTCATGAAGTTTATAATAAGTAATGATTGTGAATTTATATAATATAGTTACGTAATGAGTTGGTTTACACAATTTTTGCTAAATAATAATATTAAAATTTAATTAAGTGAAACTTGTAACAGAAACGGACAAATTAAGCCACATTGTAATTATTTTAGAATGTCTTTTGGCGCAACACACCATATATATATATTTTTTTAAATATGTTGGAGTAAAATTTTTGAATTTTTGTTAATAAATTTCATAATTAAAATAACAGTGACAAATTACATAAATTACATAACTTTATAAATTTATTTTATTTTTATATCAACCAATTGAATAAATAGATTCGAATCAAGGTTGGTTACATAATAGTGCGGTTAAAATATTAATAAAAAATTTTTTTTTAATAAATAAGATGTCCAACATGTAGCATCAACTTTAAAACTATTTTTTTGTTGTACTAAGGTGAAAATACACACTGGCAAAACCACCACATGAAATATTATACAACAGAATAACCATTTTAACTTAATTTAGCTACAAGCACAATAATGAAGAAATTAGATTCTTTCCTAATTGTCGTGGTTGCAAATATCGAATAGAGCAATATTATTAGCGAAATTTAATCCTACTTTAATTTAATAATAATTAAAAATAAATTTATATAATTATAAATTTTTAAAGTTTTTATATCATTTTACTTTTAATAAAAAGAACAAGTTCAATTAATTAATTAACATTCAATCTTTACAATGAAATTTTGGTTGATTTTTATAACTCACAGATGTCTTGTTGACATCTCTTAATAAATTATAAAGTCAATCAAAATGAAAATCAGGAATTGTATAGGTAGTCTAACACTGTAACCACCTACTGATGAGTTCTAGTAGTATTATGATGAACGAAACAATTCCTTCAAATAATAATTAATTATTAAATATTTACTACATTATATCAAATAACAATAATAAGAAGTCTTATCTGGATATTTTCCAATTTTTTCAACTTAGGTGTGTAGGGGCGGGTAAGAAAATGAAACGAAAATAAAAAGTGAAGAGCGTAAAAAAGTATAACTTAAAAAATATGTAAAAAAAAAATACAGTAACAAACGATTAACCATTAATGTAGATAATATATTTCAATATTTTTTCAAATCAAAGGTTCAAAATAAAAAATATAAAACAAATTTATGCACATAATGTCTACGTACCAGGTGATGTCTAGTTACATTTTATAAATTTTCAGTTAAGAATTTTTTTGAATTTGGTTTTGCTAATTTTACTTATCAATCATGTATTACTAGATGTATTTATATATAGGTATGTAGGTATGTGTATTGACAGTGCCGGCGGAAGATATGTTGGCGCCCTGTGCAAAATAAATTTTGCGGTTCTAAACTTTCATAATTTTTTTTTTAAATTCACAGTTTTTAGCCGGAAAATTAAAACTTTATCCCTTTGTCATATTTAACACAAACTTCACAAATCAATTGTTAAATGATAGCACTTTGAAAAAATAGAACAAAATATCCGTTGAAAAAAAATTTAAAAAAATATCTGTTGAAAATTGTAGAATGTCATGAGAAATGCACATTTTCAAAATCACATTAAACAATAATTCTAAAGTATCATTTGTTTGTGTACCATTAAACTTTACGCTTCGTTATTTGATTATTCAGCTTTATTCCAAATATTCAGATAATTTTTTATACTAATGCCACCAAAAAAACTCTCTGGTTCGGAAAACAGAAAAAAAAAATTAAAAATAGAAAAATCTATTCTCCAAAGCAAGAAAATTGTGATTTTTTTTTTTAAAAACAGACTGATTATTGAAATTGTAATAGTTCTTATCAAGATAAGACGAACTCCGATAAAGAATCAGAACACCAGCTTAATAATACAATCCAGAATACACTAACGCAAGATCAAGAAAAATCTGGAAATGTTTCTACTAGAATCGCAGTCTCAGTTAATGCGTACACGTAATATGGACTGTAATAGCAACGATTCATCACAGGAACAGGTAACTTTTAATTTTAATGTTAACGATCCCAGCCAATATCCAAAAATATTAAATAAACGACAAATTGACCATATATTGGTAACAGCAAAACACAATGATATTGATTTAAATTTTAAATTCCCACTAAACGACAAAATAAAGCGAAGCTTTTCGCATAGTCTTTTTAATAGAAAAGCTAAAAATAAATGGAGAGCAATTTAAGCGAACTTGGTTGAGTTATTCTAAAACTGTTGATAAAGTATTCTGTTTATGTTGTAAATTATTTGAAGGAAATTCAAAACTATCATTGGCTCAAGAAGGAAACTCTGATTGGATACACATACACCAAATTCTAAACTCGCATGAAACTTCTCCCAATCATTTAAAATGCTTTGATATATGGTTTGAAGCATCTACAAGACTTCGATTTAAAATGACTATTGATAAAGAACTTATTTTACTTGTTGAAAAAGAGAAGCTGCATTGGAAGAATGTTTTGTTGCGGCTGATTGAGATTAAAAAATATTTAGCTAGTCATAATTTAGCATTTCGTGGAACAACCGATACTCTCTTCGCAGAAAATAATGGCAATTTCTTAGGTTTGGTCGCACTGCTCGGGATTTTCGACCCAGTTATAACAGAACATTTGCGTAAAATAAAATCTGCGGAAACTCATGTACATTACTATGGGAAAGAAATACAAAATGAAATTATTAATATTTTGGGAGCTTCTGTACAGGAAAAAATAATACAAATTGTTAAAAGCGCAAAATACTTTTCTATTATTTCCGATTGCACTACTGATTTAAGCCATAAAGAACAAATGTCACTTGTTTTAAGAACTCTCAACAATATATCAGATAATAATATCTGTCAAGGAATATTTCATAACCTTTAATGTTGTGTATAGTACAATAGGAGAAAATTTAGGGTCTGCAATTGAAGATATTATAACACATTTTAACATTGATATGCAAAATTGCCGAGGGTAAGGTTATGATAATGTCACTAATATGGTTGGCATAAGGGAGTGCAAAAAAGAATTTTAGATAAATGTAAAAGAGCTTTTTTTGTTAATTGTGGCTGCCACTCTTTAAATTTGGTTATTGGTGATGCAGTAAATTGTGTTGCGCTAGCTATTGAGTTTTTTGGTCTTGTGCAAGCTGTATTTAACATTTTTTCTGCATCTGCTAGATGATAAATTATCAAAAAGCATGTGAAAAGGCATGTTAAATCTCTATGTGTAACAAGATGGGAATGTAGAATTGATGCTGTTACAGTCTTCAAATTTGAAATAAATGGAATAATTGCTGCATTAGATGAGATGTCTAAAATTGAGCATTTTGATTCTAGTTCTAGATTTTTGGCAAAAACACTCAAGCAAAAAATTTCTAAATTTGAGTTTTTAGTTTTTGTTAACTTTTGGTACGATATTTTATATAATATTAATATATGCAGTAAATTATTACAAACAAAGGAAACCAATCTTAATGCTGCAATAATATTTTTGAAAAATTGCGTAACTTTTTTGGAGTCCTTGAATCACCATAATATATTTACAAAATATATAGATAATTCTAAGAAAATGGTTGCAGAAATAGGTATAGATTCAAATTTTGCACATAAAAGAGGAAGAAAATCAACACTACCTGTGGAAAACGATCCGAAAAAATTCTTTAAAGAAAAAATTTATAACATCATTGTAGCAAAAGTTAATGCTACAGTAAAAGAAAGGTTTACCCAAATTGAACATTTTAATAACTTATTCTGATTTTTACTTGATTTATTTAATTTACCTGAAGAAAGTATATTACAGAAAAAATGCAAGGATCTGGAAGAAGCTCTTACAGATAAAAATGATAGTGATATAGATGGTGATCAACTTTTCAGCGAACTACGACACTTTAGTAATCTTATTAAAGGAGAAAAAATTAATATGACGCCTATAATATATATTGAATTTTATAAAAACAAATAAACTGCAATCCATTGTTCCCAATATATGGCTTGCTCTCAGAATATTTTTAACAATTCCAGTTACGGTTGCAACTAGAGAAAGGAGTTTTTCAAAACTAAAATTAATAAAAACTTTGTTAAGGACTACTATGAATCAAGAAAGATTGAATTCCCTTGCTATAATCTCGATTGAACAAGAAATTTTAAAAGAAATTGAAGTAGATGATGCCATTACAAAATTCGCAGATATAAAAGCAAGGAAGAAACATTTTTAATTTTTTGTTAACATTTAAGTGAGATTTTTAATTTTTTTACATAATGAAATGCAATTTTTATACAGGTGAAAAAATATTTAAATAAAAACTTTTCCATTCGCTAAATTTCTCTATTTAGTGCAGATGCACAGACCGCACATATCTTCCGCCGGCACTGTGTATTGATATAAGTGTATACTATAAAATGTAATTATTTCATAGAAAGATCGAAATATAGAAATACAAAATAAAAATAAGAATTTTATTTTCGCTGTTCTCTCTACCCCTTTTCTTTCTCCTCTATGTGTGGGTCTAATATGGGAATCCACTGTACAAACATTTTTCTTTAAGAATTTATATAAAATGAGACTTCTTACTATTCATATATTCTTTGATTATATTTAATATATTTCATATGATCAATTAAAGCCATCTTTCGTAGCATTCTTTTGTATGGTTTTCCTATTAAAGAAGAGCACTGGGAAATAAACTTAAATTTGCTACTTAGAAAGCAAAATGAGAGAATAAAATTTATTTTGGCTAACCCCTTTTTTTTCCAACTACAGATTAGATAACACAGCAAATATTACTACTGTTTCCGAATAAATGGAAAAATCTAGAGAGCTGTTTTTTCTAGAGAGTGTAACTTCAAAAAATTTGCGAATCCGAGCAATTGTAGATCATGTTTTTAATATTTTTATTTTTTAATGTTTAAATTATAATTCAGTTTTAAGATAAAAAAAAATTTATGAAAAAGATTTTGCTTGTCATTTTATATCATAAGTAGGAAAATTCTGGTTATTCTAAATTAATAACAACTCATATTATGTGTAAATACTTTATTTATTTAATTTTTTTTGTTTTTTTATTATTTTATTTTTATTTCATTGTTTAATTAATATATAATAACTGTTCTATAGACAAGCGGTTTTTAATATAAAAAAATTTTTTTTAATTTAAAAAAGATTTAAGAGAATAAATAAAAAAAATACAAATTAACATAATTTATAAATTACACAATTAACAAAATTAACAAATTTAAGTAAGTAATTATTTTAATATAATCATAAGAACAAAAGAAAAAAAGAAACTTATAAAATTGTATAATAGCTGTTAAGAATATAAATAAAAAATTGTATAATAAAATTAAGGCATATATTTTATTAAATAATAATAAATAAATCCAACTTTAATTATATAATAACTAAATATTAATAATATTAGCTCAAATGCACTCTATTCTCTATTTTATGAATATCTTGTAGGTTTTGGCATTTTCTTCAGACTCAATAAAGACTTCAATGTAAATTCTAAAACATTTATGCCGCAAAAAGAAAATTATCCGGATGGATAATACAACTCCTAGGTGGCTCAAAATTGGCTGTGATATTATGTATCCTACAATCTATAAAAGTTGAAGAAATATTAACAAATTTATTTCTCTACTGATCAAAGGGACATTTTTCTTTCTATCCAGTCTTCAACTAGTTCAAGCTGTATTCGGGTATAAATAGGTGTTATTTAAAACCTCTGTTGTTTAATGAATTTCTATGGTTTAATTCATTTAAATCTTCATAAAAATTATTTTCTCTGCCAAGCAAGTAAGTGAATTCAACTAACAAAACAAAATAAATAATTTTAATGCTTACTTAATCCTTTTTTGTATATCGTTAGATATTGTAACCAGCTCTTTTTTTTGCTAAAATATGTATTAAACTTTCAAATGTTTAAAAAACATGAAGTATGGTTACATTTCAACAACTTACATATTATATAAGCTAGTTTGCGATTTCGCTACATCTAATTGAAAAAACAATAATTACCAACCTGCAGAAGAAAATATTGATAGATAGTTTTACAATTGGAATATAAGCCATATTTTCACGTAAGTCACTATAATCTATATTTTTTTTTGTTTTATCGTTAATTAAATGAACAAACTAAACTTACGTGAAAATGTGGGAGTTTTAAGAAAATTGTTTTTATTTGAAAACTATGTGGCCATATTAACTCCAGTTTCTACTAAACTGTTTTCCTAGTAAAATATATGTTGCTAAAGATGATGATATGCTGAGTATCATTTACAAAAAAAAATTAAATGATCCATAGATCACTTACATTATCACTTAGATGGTATATTATATTGTCTTCAAGTGTTTTGCGCTAATAAAATATCCACATTTTATTATTTTTTTGTACTCTCTTACACTTACAACAAAAAAAAATAAATAAATAAATAAACTAAAAAATAATTTTTTTCCTCTCTAAATATAAATTGTTTAAAATACTTAAAATTCAATGTTGAAAATCGCTGTTTATGATACACAATTATATACAAATGGACATTACAGTGTAATTTAAGTTCTGTACATACAAAATTAATCAGCTAAACAAATGATTTTTTGAACTGCGATACATATTCCAAATTAAACTCCAAATATCTGATTATGCTGAAAACTTTAATAAGATTATGTAGTCATTTTCTGATGAAAATTAAGTGGTCAGATTTGGTTTCACTGGTGATTAGCCCTTTAAATTAATGTTTCGTACTAAAGAGCAACAATAATTTTTTTCAATATTTTTCTGGAATAATTTTAAAAAAATATTTCCAATAAAAATTACCACATTATGTATGTAAATTCTACTAAATACAAACAAAATTAAATAAAAACGAAGTGAATACCTAGATTTCTTCTGAAAATTAGTATCCCAAACCACATATAATTCCTCCAAGCTTATTCCAACACAAAGAAATAATATCTTTGATAAATGTTAACTTCACTTAAAGATTAAAAGATTACCACTAAACACTGCTAATATTTTGCAATTATTTTAGAAAATACAATAAAATCCTTCGATATAATGGTTTTGAATGTACGTGTGAATAATACCATTTTATAATGAAAATTGAATGGTCAGAGATTTTATTTGATTTCAATCGACACCCCCAAATATACAAATAGACATTCCATTTTTTTTTTCTCTGCTACCCTTTTTGTTTTTTCAATTGTCCCTCCATTCAAAATAACCAATTTCTGTTGTACTCATTACAATTCAAAATCTGTATACAAAAATAGGCTTACTCATTGCCCGTGTACTTTTAAAAATTCTTAACACATTCTACTGACAAATTCTCCCACAGAATATTCCAAATTGAAATTAAGAATTTCTGTATTTCGCATTAATGTCCTTTTCAGATTACATAGAGATTTTTATTATGAAAAAAAAAAAAAAACCAAAATTATAAAACAAACAAAAAAATGTCCGGTTTTTATGAACGTATGGAAGTATTCTCTGTAGACCCAAAGACAAAAAAAAACAAAAAAAAAACAGAAAATAAATAAAGTTTAGTTTGTTTATAACTGTAAATATAAATCTAGTATTACATACACACACAACATATACATAATATACCCTTATAAAATATTAAGATTGAATTTGGTTTTAGAGTCCTTTAGTCCTTATTTTTATTTGTTTTCTCTTTGTAATTATCGTAAAAATTATATTAAAATGAAATTAGAAAAAAAAAAACAAATAAAAATGCAAAAACTTGGATAATAAAATGGCTGTATTGTAACTACTATATATACCCTCGTTCATTTTAATTTTGTTACCAGTTGTTGTTTTATAATTTGTTATTGTTGTTGTTGTTTTTGTTTTTATATGCCTGTATACTGAGTTTCAAAAATTTATTGCAAAAGCATGCAGCAATAAAATTATATTGTCATGGTATGAGTATAGAATAATTTGTGATAATTCGAAATTTCTGTGATTACTGGCCTGATCAGAATAAATATTTTTAATATTAATAATGTTAAATTTGTGCTTCTTTGTGGTTATTTTTTTTTTTTTTTTATATCCTTTTTTTTGTTATACAGAAAGTAACAAAATTAAGCTTTTATTCTGAACAGAAAAATATTTGAAAAATATACATAGCCACTTCTTACATTACTTCCAACGCTCTTAAATTATTAATTTGCATTCAATAAATTAAAACTGAATTGATGTGGGCTGAAAAGCAAGTCAAATTAGATTAGCTTCAAAATAAAATCAATGCAAATAAGTAAAAATAAATTAAAAATTAAAAATATTGACAAAAATGTACTGAAGGTACTTAATATGAATTATAATTGTTAAAGCATAAATTTGGCTTCAGTGATTAGCATCGTAAATCAGAGTCGTGAATCCTAATTAAAGTTCGGATTCTTAAACTTACCACGATAAGTTTTGCAAATAGTCAAGCAAGAGTTTGTCCCGTAATATATAGGTATTATTTAAACTAGCAAAAAGTACACAAAGAAAGTAAAATAATATGGAAGCCTTATATAGTATTAATCAGGCATTAGCTTTAATTATTTTCAGGAATTGTTTCGTTCATCATAACACTACTAGAACTCGTCAGTACCTTATACCTTTATAGTGTTAGACTACCTATACAACTCCTGATTTACTTTGTTAAAAATCTTTATATAAATTTATTTTGTATAAAAAATACATTTTACAATGAAATTTTGGTCGACTTTTATAACTCACAGAGGTCTTATTGACATATTTTAATAAGTTATAAAGTCAATAAAAATAAAAATCAGGAATTGTATAGGTAGTCTAACACTATAAATACCTGCTGATGAGTTCTAGTAGTGTTATGATGAACGAAACAATTCCTGAAAATAATTTTGTTTGTCTACACAAATAATAATAATATTTATAGATACAATGGTGATATAAAATATCTATGTATCAAGATTGAATATTAATTAATAAATCTAACTTGTTCTTTTTATTAAAAGTAAAATGATGTAAAGGTTTTTAAAAAATTTATATTTATATAAATTTATTTTGTATACGCTTTAATCTAAATCATCATAATAAAAGAAAATCTACCACAAATTTCTACCCATATAATTAAACACAGACATTTATGACATAGATATGCATTGTTTTTATTTTTGTTTTTTTTTTGTCACATTAGAAATTAATTGCTTTGTACAAAATTATTAATTTGGGTAAGAGGGAATATGTTGGGGGTCTGGTTTTAGCTGCATGTCCAAAATTTTTAGACTCTCAAACCGTTGTAAATTTTCTCCTTTACAAAATTGGATGAAATAACATGAATGATAGGATATTAATCAATATACGAAAAATCTAGTGGAAAAACAAAAAGACAAGTCTACAGTAAGAAAAAATTTACAATAAGCGTATCTGCGACCACTTCTTATGTAAATAGAATGACTTTATTGTATTTTACATCAAAAAAATAATTCAATTTTACTAAATACTGAATCAGAATACTATAAATAACAAATTTGTTTTGAGTATAATTCAATATAATTTCAACAATCATCATCATCTTATAGCGCTACAGATCTGGGTGAGCTTTTACCTTCATCACAATACAACACAATTTGGGGATTTGTTGGGCTTCGGCATCATTTTGAACATTGTCTTCCCGTTTCCTCCCTGGTTTTTTCCTATAACGATTACTTTCATGCTTTCTATTTTATATCACTTCCTGTTTTCCAGTTTTATCTTAGTCCTTGGGCCTTTGCAAACCTTATAATGTATTCATTTTTAATTATATTATTAATAACGATGTTTTTTCTAACTAATTTCAATAATATTCATTTAATTTTGTAAAGAAATATAATTCAATTTTTTATTTATTCATTTATTCAGTGCTCAAAAGAGCTTACAAGCTCGTACAGAGTTTTATATATTCCTAAAGAAAAATAATAAAACTAAAATGTGTATCAGTTCAACAATATTTATCAATTCTATTAATTATTCTTATACTACTAATATCAATTAGAAAATCTTCTACAATAATTGAACTATTCATCAAATTTAAAAAGAAAAAAATTAAATAAAAAGTAATAAACAAAAGATAATATCGACTCTTGTACACTAGAAATGGATCTTAATTGTTTGGCAGAACTACGTTGTACTTTACAGGGACTACGACAAACAGGTTTCGAACAAGATTTTGAAAAAGCAAATAATTTGGCTAAAACAATGAATTTACAAGTTCGATTTCGCAGTAAACGGAGGAGAATAGTTAAACAAATGGAAATTTATGAGGCATCGGATGAAGGAAGTAGTATGACGTCAGAAACTTTGTTTAAAATGCAAATGTACAATGTTTTTGACAAACTGTTTTCTCAATTAGATTGGCTTTAACTTAGAAATATTTTTAAAGCTTTTAGCTTTCATCTTTAGAAAAAAATATGGCTACAATAATTGAACTATTCATCAAATTTAAAAAAAAAATAAATAAAAAGTAATAAGCAAATGATAATATCGCCTCTTGTACACTCGAGATGGATCTTAATTGTTTGGCAGAACAACTCTAAAAAATATTTGGTGTTAATGCAGCACAAATTAAAGCAGCTAAATCAAAAATTTAATTAGTTTTCATTGTATCGTATATACTTGGCAGGCAATAGATTTAAATGTATAGCTAATTGTCTTCAAACAATTGGAATATCTTTTAAATAATTTTTCTGACTATGTCCATATTATATAGCTCATGAACTTCGACCATACAACTACTTCTCCACATCATATTTTTCATATATTCGATGATGAATCGTATATTCAGACTCACCAAATGCGTGCTTAATTAATTGCAAAATATTCTAAATTTTTTTTTATATAATTCCAAATCTATGGGATGCACATCCTAACTGCTTATACACAGAGTTTGGAATACACAAATTTATACAATATTTAGGATTTTTATGATATATCTACTAATTTTAAATGTGGAAAACTATATCTATGGTATAGGATAATTTGCCTTCATAATAGCATAGTTCCAGTTTATTTTTAGTGGTAACCAAAACTCTCAACCAATTTCTATAATTTATTTTATCCCAATAACAAAGGGTCTAGTACCCAGGTCGACAAATTCAGAAAGCATTTTTTTGCCTTCGTCGGAATCCAATTCGTTTCGATTTAAAGACAAGCACCCTACCTACTGCGTAATCCAACGTGTGAATTAGAAAATAATGGATTACAGCAGAATTGGAAATATAAAGCTGAACTTTCATTGATCAATATTTAAAATATTAAAAGTTTTATCAACTCTAAAATGCGTACGACAAGAACAGAAAATATCATTTACCGGGGATATTTTCACAAAAATTGGGGATATTTTCAAAAAATTTGGAATATTATTATATATACTTATAAAATATATTTTTACTATATCGGGCATAGTTTCTTTACACCTGCAACACTTTTTTAAAAAAAATTTGAGTAAATTTATATAAAAAAAATAAGTTCTTTCATCAGATGGCTTTGACGGTTGAATTTTTGTTTTTTTGTGTATAAAATTCCGAATAGAAATTTAGAGAACTCTTTGCAACGGTTTATTTTTTTCTTACATAAAAATTCAATAAGATATCTCCCTTTTTAGAGCCAATCAAATTTTTAAATATTGCTCAATGAAAATCCACATTAACCTTTTTCATACGTTTGCAAATTGTACTTCGATATATGTAAAAACTTTGATTCGACATGTTTTGAATAACTGACGCACCAGTGATTCGCAGGATTATTCTTCTTCAGATTTCACAATATGGCATAACCATAAAATAAAGGACTGTTAAAACAGTGAACCTCAAATTAATACTAACCTCAATTTGTACCACATAATATTACATTCATTCACTTTTAATACTCCCTCTGCTTACAAAAAAAAAAAAAATTTCGGGTATACATTTTAATAGTGAGAGAGATACAAATTTGTTCATTTGTTTCATTGCAATGTCATTATTTATTTGTAAAATGAAAATTTTTCGATAATTCTTATTTGTAAAAAAAAACAAAAAAAAATCTAAACAAAAACAAAAAACAAAAAAAAATTAATTTTAGGAAAATTACCTTTCATTTTTAATTACCTCAGCGATTTTAAAACAATGTGTATACGTTCCATGACAGAATTTTTTTTTCTTTTGTATTTTCTTTAATTGAAAAATTCATAAATTGGAGTTGCTCCCATGAGACTAAAAATTTTCTGATTCCTCCTTGTTGTAGCCAGTATTTATTTTCATTACAAATTTAGATTGATTTATTATATATGATTGGAATAAAAATAGAAAAAAAAAAAACCGACGACCAATCAATGACATTTTTTTGTTACCTTGATCATGATGTCAGCTATTTCCAATTTGGAAATGCTTTCGCCTTCACAACAAACATCCTTCTGCTGCTGCTGCTGCTGCTGGTAGTAATCCTTTAAAGTTCTTTCCAAATGTACTAGACATAGTTCAAAGGAAAACATAATAATAAAAAACAGAATTTTCTAACTACTTGTATTTTTTTTTTTTTTTTTTTAGAACGAATCGTGTTTAATTTTAATTTCTTTCGGATTAAGATTGAATTCCTTTGAATTGCATTTAAGTTATTATATTTTGATGCAACAGTTGTATATCTGCCACCATTTAAGAAAAATCTAAAAATTGAAACAGTGATCAAAAACCTAGTATAAAAATTTAATTCGATTTTCATTTTTTTTTTTTTGTTTTTCATCTTTTTCTGTTTGTTTTTTGTGTGTTTTACAAAAGAGATGCCGCCGCCACCAAAACAAAACTCAGAAACTAGTGATAGGCTGATTCGAAGACTTAACAACTTATTATTATTATTATTATTATTATTATTACTTACATATAAATTTGTAAGTATGTATGTATAAAAATGTTTCACCATTTTTTTTCGTCTTTTTTTTTTAATGAAAATTCTCTAGGTGCGTATTGGAATTCTAAATGAAAAAAAAAAATCACTTTTTAATTTTTTTATTTATTTTTATTTCAAAGCAAGTTAGGCTACACAGAAGAACTTCAAATTGCATTCAAACCGATCCATCCATCAAATTACCGATACGATTTTGTAGATTTTTTTTGTTTTTTGTTTTGTTTTTATTTCTTTTGTTTGCGTTCATGATGTTCATGAGTTGTTTTACTTTCTTGTTTTTATGTTTTTGTTTTTTTTTGTAGAAATTTCCACGATTTTTTTTTTATTGCAGTAATTTCACATGTTCACTTATTGTACAATCACTAAACGCGGTTATTTTTTTCTCTTGGTATGATTATTCTGATGTTTTCTTAAGTTTTGAACATACAAAACTTCACTAAACCTTAGTGTAGTAGTACATTAGTGGAGTAATAAGTATTATAGAATTTATTTGTGATCAGAATACCTAAAATTGTAGTTTGTAAATTATTCGATTTTGAAAAGTGCATTTGAGCTGTTATGTTGCGCAAAAAGTTTTTAGTGTTGAAATTTCATAATCAAAAATAGGAAAAAATTAGGACAAATTTAAGCACTGCGTAAGTCATATAATTTATGCATGTAAATACTAATTGCAATGTCATTACTCTTTCGGACTGTTCTGTTCGGATTGTTGATGGTCCATTAAATAAATAATTTTGTTTTGTTATAGTTTTTTCAAAAACTTATAAGGACTACACTCCTCATCATTGATAGGAGAAATTTAGAGAAATGTACTGACTCTTAGGTCGAAATTGAAAATTACCTATACATAACAAGATATTGTTATACAATCAGATACTCAAACCGATATGGTTGTACGGTATACAAATATAGGGATGTGCCAAACGAACACGTGTCCTTTTTATACAAAAACTCCAAAATAAAGTCTTGCGCAATGCGGTAAATGCCCCTTGGTATGTTCGCAACAGTGACTTTTTTTTTAAATTGGGGAGTTCTAAGTAGCCGAGACCTCTTAAGATCTACTGTACTAGTTGGGGCAATGCTAATCTTCTCTGTATCGTTCCAATTTTAGTATATGTTCTGCCGAACCAAGAACGCAACAGTGACTTGCACAGATATCTACAAATTCCTTGCACACAAAATGAAATAAAAAGGTATGCAGCAAAGCATTAGGCTCGTCTGGAGGGTCATGTTAACGTTGAGGCCATTCAACTGCTAGATAATCAAAATGATATCAGAAGGCTTAAAAGAACTAAGCCACTAGATTTCATAAGATAGAATTTTTATTAAGAAAATAACACTAGAAATAAATTAATGGCTAGTCCGTCGAACTAGTTTTAATCTAAGGGGTGTGGCTTAGTCAGTAAAAATCTGACACACAATGGCAGCTACGGGGCTCATTGCGTCTATGAAAATTCCCACCAATCCACGCAAAAAAAAAATTTATAGGAAATATATAAAAAAATTATTCGCAGTTAACAAAAATTACTGTTACACTTTGGTTGGTAAAGGCTGCCTTTGAATCGAAATGTCCCAGATTTAATTCCCGCGAAAGCAAAATACTTTATAGATTTTTTGACCTGTTTTAATAGGCTTGGTATTGCGACAAAATAAATGATAAAAAACTGCAGTTATTTTTTTTTAATTAAATAAGTTGATGAAATAGGCTATGCTAGAGTAAACAGCAAATGAAATACTCGAAAAACATCTTAGTTTCCTTCTCCACGTGTAATTAAAAATTTACAGTACCTTACTTAATTTAAGAAAAGCTAACTTTCTAATTTCTATCTATAAGGTAGTGTCATAACCAAAAACACGAGATGCGGAATCATATAACATAGTGATTGCAAAAACAAAGTCGATGGCTTCAAAGAATCAATACGATTTAAAATTTGCTTTTATTATTTCAACCGAATACTTCATTATCATCCTCTATTGGCTCTACAGTATAGGTTGAGTAACAACCTCGTTTTCAACTTTCTTACATTTTGATTTATCTTGTACAACTGCTGTTAACCGCAAACTTTCAACAGTTATCTTCAATTTTTTCCAGCCATCTTTATCTGGGTCTATCTCATGCTCTTAAATTGTTCGGTAATGCGTCAAATCGAATACATATCAAATAATAACACGCATATTATTATGCACCAGACCGAGGACTAAAAACATAACAGTTTGGTAACTATCACATTGTCGAACAAGTATTCGATTTTATTGGGTGTGAATGAATATCAACTTTTGAGATAATGAAACAGAAACATATAGATAAAGACTTAAGACGAAGAAGATTTTGGGGCTATGTTCATACAAAGGAAGTCTTATAACATGTTCATCACAAGCTAGACTATATGGTTTGAGTCTGATAATAATGAATAATAAAATGACGAAACTTATGTATGAAATGATATTTAAGAATGTAAGGATCGTTAAACTCCTTTGACGCCATACATTGAACCAACTTTATTAACTTTGTTTCATAATTGAAATCAAATGATAAATTATGATAAACTCCTAGATTGTGAATTGAGTTAACTTTATTTGCAGAGGTTCGCTGTTAAAATTATATCTAAAGCTAAATGGCAGGGCAAAATAAAAAATATTTAGAAAAGATTGTTCTTATTGCACCATGTATATAATTTCTCTTTAGATCAACATGAAGCATATAAACATCCTATATGGGTTGTATCTTTTGAAATATCTTTATATGATCAGGATAAATTTTCGGACCTCTATTATAAATTCATTATAACTACATCATTGATGGCAATATTGAATAAAAGTGGTTTTAAATGACTAGAGTAGGAATTTGCTGTGAGTCGGGATGAAGATGTAGAGCCGAATTAAACAGTATAACTACTATTTGTAAGGTATGAGTTGACCCATTGTACAAATTTTTCAGAAAATTCTGGTTTTTTTTCAATTTAACTTCAATAATGCTGTATGGTGATATCTTAAATTAGGAAATTCTATGTCGACTTTATAAGATTGGTCTTTTTTTTTTATCAAGCCGTGGTGAATGGAATTAGACGTTATTAACTCTTGGGAATAACGCAAAGCTTGAAAATTGGTCTAAAATTTTTTAAATAATTATTTGCTTTTGTCTTAGGTATAAGTTTAAGAACTCATTAAGTTTAATCTGTACAGTACACATATCTGTACCATTTCAAAACCATTTTTAATCATTAATTATTATTCTTTCAAATTATAGGTATCTAACAGGAGACGTGGCGAGGTCAAATATTTTTTTCAAATTTTATTCAATTTTCAACTAGAAGCTTCAATTAAAAATGTCCCTCCATGTATAAGTACACACCTACATCTTAACATTCAAAAATTTTAATTTAATCAAAATGCCGTAACTAACTAATATATAGAGCTTATTTCGTTCTAGCCAATAATATTTTAAATAAATTATTACATAATATGTGGTTGTTGTCTAAGATAAATCAATAAATATAAATTAGGTAGTGATAAAATAAATAAATTATTACACATACGGTTGTTGTCTAAGATAAATCAATAAATATAAATTAGGTAGTGATAAAATAAATAAATTATTACACATACGGTTGTTGTCTAAGATAAATCAATAAATATAAATTAGGTAGTGCAAAGAATAAATTGAAATGATGGAAAAATAAAATAAAATTGAATACGATTTTTTTTGTCAAACTTCACCGAATTCCAAGTAACAGATGAATACTAGTATTCAAGTAAATTGTCTAATGTAAATACAGAGTCGTATCAATTTAACGATACCAACATTTCCAAAGTTTTTCAGTGAATTTTATTTTTCAAAAAACACAGCCAATATCTTAGAGCAGTGCTGCACAACCAAACTTTTGCTCATTTCTTTTTTTATTATGATAGAGTTTTAAAGGTTAACTTCAAAAACGAAAAAAAAAAAACTCGGCAAATCTACAAAAAAAAAATTTTAAAAAAAAAATATTACAAAAAAAAAACTTTGACATTTTTTGTGCACTTTTCTTGTTCTCATTTATTTCTTTTGAAGTTTTATTTAGTGTCTTTGAAATCACAGGCAATACCCAAGAAGTTATTTTTATTTTTGTTTTTTTTTTTAGCTACTGGTATTATTATTACTTTTGGCTAAGATTTCAGATCAGATTAAGGTTATATCGTATTATAAGAAAAATTGTTTGTTTTGTTTTTTTTTTTTTTTTGTTTTTTATTGAATTGAATTTTCAATTATTGGTTAAATATCATAAATAAAAAAGAATTAAATATTCTATACGGTTGTTGACATCGATTTATTTTCCCTTCAGAAATATCAACAAAATGGTCAATGATGGGTGACTTGTTTTTTTTTTTATAATTTCCATTTTTTTTTTTTTGTTTTACTTTGCTTCTTATAGAAAATAAATGAAGTATACGCTTTCTACACGTTTCATTTTTATATTTTTTTAATATTAACTTCCAAAGCTTCTTCAATTCAATTTTTGTTGGAAATTTATTTGAAAAAAAAAAAAAAATAATAATAATAAAAAATTAAATTTTAAAAAATATGTGCAATAATAATTCGAAAATAATTGAATTTCTTGCTTATTATTTTCTTAAAAATCAAGAAAAACCAAGTAATTGCCTTCAAAATAACTTCTTTTTCAGTAGAAATTTCTGTTCATCGGAGTTATTAAAAATATCCGTCAAACGATGGATTAACAGTTATTCATTATTTTGAGTACCAGTATTTAAAAAAAAAAAAAAAAAAAAAAAAAAACAGTTTCAAGTCTTGGATTTACAGTTTTGTTTTTTTCATCATACTACAAACTGTAAAATTATAGTCAAATAATTATGAAGAAAATAAGTATGAGTAGAACCTGCAAAAAGCCTGCGGCAAATAATTTAAAAAATAAATCTCCAAATATCGTCGCAAAAATGTACTAAAGAAATTTTTAATTAGGAGTTATATTGCATGTGTCTTGCAATTACATGGAGGGATGGATGCTACCAAGATTGTGAAATTTCAATATCAATAAAAAGACTAGGATATTGTAAGATTAATGCTTAAAGCAAGCATTTATTTTTTTTATAGTAAAAAAATTTAGTTGACAATCACAAGAAATGGAGTTAGAATTAACTGTAAGGAACATTCTATTGATTGACGGCTCAAATTTGCATTATTCAGTATAGGGTGGAAGGGAATGTCAAACAACTGTTCTGAGATTATTCCGCTCTTAATCCGATTATAATATTAAATATAGATTATAATAAACCTTTTATTAATAAGTTAAATGTTAGGGTTAAGTATAAAAATAAATTGATTACAAAGGCTATTGTGAAGGCGAAGTAAAGGTGGATCTCCTCTTAATGAACGAACGTCCGGAAAACTTTTTTAACCAATCAACAAATTTTTTTTTACCAAATAATACACAAAAAATACTCTCCGGACAATTTACTTCATCCAATTTCTTAATTAAAATATTTTTAACTTTTGGCTGAAGACTGCTGTAAAAGAAAAGGATAGATAGACATAATTATTTGATAAATATAGATTGTACATTTACAGGACTGATCTCGTAATATCAAATCTGACCCAAATCGATCGCATGGATTTCTTTCTGGTATGTTCCTAATATAGGATATAAATAGAAAATTTTGGATAGTCGGAATAAGTTATAGCATCTGGTGTGTAAACTTTAGTATTAAGATTCTATTAAAAATCGTTAATGTAAAAAACAATACAATCTTGCATTCGAAATTTTGTTATCTCTAAATTTATGGTTATTTCCAAAATTCCAAAAAGTTCATAATAATCATAATATACTCAAAAACTAAAATATATTTTATTAATTTTTTATTTAACCCGAATTAGCTGAGATTATAATTTTTTTTTTAATTCTGTGGTTATATTTAGTAAAAACTCTTAGTTCTGAGTAAAATAACATTTTTTTATATTTATTTTGGTTTATGGAACCGTCCTGCTATTCAGGAGGCATGTTGCCATATGGCAACGCTGGGCTATGCATCTAGGAGAAAGAAATTATATGAAATAAACATTTTAGATTTTGGAATAAAATATGTTAGTAAAATTATAAATTAGCAATAGATGAAAAATTGATAAAAAAAAATATTTAAATTATTGCTTGTGATAGGATTCAAAACACCATATGCACAGTCCTTTATCACATTTGATACATATACTTCTGTCTACTATTTTACAATAACCCCCACCACATCTTCGTTTCTTCTCCTCAGAACTTACAAAATTTCAAGTATTATCATAAGATAAAGCTATTGAGAAGATTTTTTACGTTTAATATTTCCAGAAACTTGGGTGCCATAATGACCACAATTTTATATAGCAATTTGTAAAAAAAATTGTAATTGACGCATTTCCGGATTGTGAACTCTATTAATTTGTCAAGTGGTCATGTAAATATGCAGTTCCATTATTTCTTTCCTTGAATCCCAACCCGATATAAGCTGATGTTCTCATTCATTCTATCGACGCTACTTATGTACTTATATTGATTAACCTTTTTATACTTATGTACGAATATAATACGCAAATATCATATCCAAAAACCACTCCAATTTCATTTGGTGGTTCAATAAATATAGACTTAGGTACCTCCGAGGAAATCTCTTCTAAATAATCTAATGCTTTTTTTACTGCTAACACTCTATAAAATCACAAAAATAAATCACATACAATAATATACTCTGACCAAAATGTTTTCTGTAATAGATTAGCCCAGCGTTGCCAAATATCAACAGACAAATACTAATGAAAAAAAATTTATATAAGATACTCTTTGATCTGAAAAATTTCCATTTAAAAAATAACTACATTTAGTTAAAATAATTATCCAAAAATAAAATTTAATAATTACGGTATAATATTATTTAGAAAAATAATGCAACTTATTTTTCATGTCATCCATGTTTCACCATTCTTTTTTCACTAAACTAAAACTACATATATACTGCACTATTTCTATTTATGTCATTTTAATTTCATAATATGAGTAAGTACATATCGATAGGTAAAAAAAAACTACAATACTACTTTTATTAAGATAACGGTTTTTATTTTAATAAAGCAAAAATACTCATATGTTAGCTGTTGCCATATGACAGAATAGGGCTAATTCGGAATAATGCAAGTCAACTGTACAATGGTAAATGATATAATGATATTTATATTCTATATTACTTTATCTGAAAACTTTGATTATTATCTAGGACTTTGCATTCACCATTTTGACCTAATGTATATGTAGACCGAGAAATATAAGCAAATATGGCTTCCAGTATCTAAAAATATTATGCCTTACGTCCAGTAGTGGATTGCCGACAGAAGAAGAATATATAAATATGTATACAAAAACTTTTGCCCTTTTCTTTAGGAGATGTGGGCCATAGGATCAAAAGGACAGAAGAAGAAGATTACAGACGACTAAACTACTGTAGATATTCAGTCAATAAATTCAGACAATACAGACGATAATTGTAACTACTGTAGATATTCAGTCAACATATTAAAACATTACAGACGACTTTTATAACTACTATAGATATCCAGTCAATGTATTCGGACATTACAGACGACTATTATAACTACTGTAGATATTCAGTCAATACATTCAAGATATTCAGACAGATATATTGGTCTGAAGGAACCGAATATTTCAACTAAGTAGTGAGTACATCTCCCTATAAATCACATTACTCGATTTGTCAATTTTTACGGCAATGTTAGTTATGAAATGTCTTACATACTGGTTGAATATTTTCAATGGCAATGTTCCAAGAAGAAAAAAAAAGAACAAATCATATTCCATGCTCAAATCAAATTAATTTTGAATTGCATTTAAACTAACCTCAAAAATGTGTTTTCTTAAACTATAACTACCGGCAGTCTATTAAATTAATACAACTTAAACTTTATTATTTAATTAATAAAATTTTTAGGGGACTTTTTAACATAATATCACCCTGATACCTCAATAAGACTCTGTGGGAGCTTAGTAGGTTAATTAAAACGAAGATGAATTTAAAATAAGAAGAAAAGAAAGAAAAAATTGTATGAATGAATAGAATTTATATTATTAGAGAGGATAGTGTGCTGTTATTATAATGACTGACAATGGATCTCGAAATTATCATCATAAAATTTGGTCCAATTTCAATGATGGTAATTTTGATCTAATTTAACAGTTATTTGCTTAGTCATTCACTTTTACAATCTTATTATGCATTAAATAATTTTCTTATTTTTTTTTTTTATTATTATTCAATCTTGAATTATAATCCAAAGGCATCATGAGATTTAAAGTCTGTCTGTGATTTTATGCCTTCCAGATAAATTTGATATTCATAGCTATTTGAAAATAGTTACGAATTACATGTTAAATTTGAAGAACTGTTTTTAATTTGAAAATTTATTTATCTTTTGTACTCTTTATTATTATTTATTATTGTTATTGTTGTTTTGAATAATGGTGATGAGATGCGATCAATACAAAATCGAATCATCATGTTTTCATACATATCTAGAGTAATTTAAACATATTTTTGATGAATCATGATGAAATTTTGTGGTTACAAATAAAATAGGCAAGTTTAATAATCCAGTTTTTTTTTTTTTTTTAATTTTGAAGCGGTTTACAAAATGTGGTTTACAAAAATGTACTTGAATATTATACATAGGTGTTTATAATTCTTGTCCTTAATATATTACTTTCGGTCTTAATCGAATGGTCAAGTGGGTCTTTAAGAAAAAACAAAGTAAAAACAAACAAACAAACAATAAAATAAAAAAAAACTGATACATGAACTTTTAAAATTAAAATTTCTTCTTTTAATGACAATGAAATAAAATGAGTAAAGAAATGAAAGTGAACTCAAAATTAAGTGAAGCAAAATAGATACACTAAATTGATCTAAATTTTTTTTTCTTCCTATATAATTGGAATGTTTGGTTTAATTTTGTAGGGTACTTTAGAAAATTCATTACCATTAGGAGAAAATAATTGTTTTCAATGATTAGTAAAAGATAATTTTTGGAGAGGATTTTTGTGGTTTCATTTTGGTTGTACAAATTTAGGTCAAATGGTTTGTTTTGATGTTGAATTAAATTTTAAATGAACAGTGGAGTATCTATACTATAATATAAATTAAAATGAAAAATATGTTATTTAATTGTTGAAAGATAGTTTTGGAAAGGAAATTTTCACTGAACATTTGAGAAATTTAATTTAGTGTTCAAGATTTCGAAATTTCAATGTATTGGTGTTGGTTTTTTTATTGCAGAATTATAGTGAGCAGTTTATTATACTTTAATCTTGATCTTAGGTGAATAGATTATTTACAAGTTCAACTCACTACATATAATTTAATGAAGTTAAATTTTGTTGTTTTTTCTTTCTTTGAATCTCTATAACGTGCCTCTGATGTAGTGCAGTAGTTCAGTAGTTTTTATAACTTTGCTTTGATATATGTAAAATCCATACTGCTTGGAAAACATAAAATCTTATCTATTTGTGACATTCTCAGCTAATTTTATTGCTGGATCTTTATAAGGTTTATAAGGTTCATCTTGCGTTCTGTTAGGCAATTATGGAAATCGAATGTTATGATAATTAAAGACATTTAATGTTATATGAAGTTAAAAAGTTGTCTTTTTACCTAAAATCTATCATCCCTATCAATTGACTTCAAAACTTTTTTTTTTTTTTATATATAATTTTATACAAATTTATGGGATGAACAGCCTAACTGATTTTAAACAGAGATTTGGAATACACAATCACATACAATAGCTTTTTCTGTAGAATTTTTGTGGTATAGACTAATTTAAATGTCGAAAACTATATCTATTGTAGAGTACTTCGCCTTCATAATAGCATAGTTCCATTTTATTTTTAGTGATAACCATAACTCTCAACTATTTATCATTTATTTTATCCCAATGATAAAGGGTACTGGACCAGGTCGAAAAATCCAGAAAGCATGGTCGAGAATCGAACCTAGGACTTTTCGGTTAAAAGGCAGGCGCTCTACTTACTGCGCCACCCAGCGTGTTAGTTTGAAACTATGGTATTATTTGGTATTTCAACTTAAGCTTGTGTTATCTTAATTTATTGTTTTCCTTTGTAGATCACACTGTTCAATATCACAATCGATCAATCAGGCTGCTCATTTCTAACAATATTATTATTTTAATTAAAATCATCGTAAAATCACAATATTTGAATTGTTGGTAACTTCCAACATCTGAATTTTGTATTTATTCATATATTTTAATATAACAGTGAAAATAGTCGAATATTTTCCTTTTAATTTTACTGATATGCTTATCATACAGATACGCGTATTTCGTCTACTACTTGCAGACTTCTTCAGTGTTTTGTACTCGACTGAGGAAAGAAATCTAAAATTGTCTTATTTATTTTATTCGTTCAGGTAACAATTTGATGTTTCTCGCAGCTGCATAGTTGTTTATTATCCAATGAATTAGCACAGGTAGGGGGTTGAATAAAAATATTTTTATTTATTTTATTATTGGTATTTAAAATAATTTTTCCGACGTTAGGGTGACAGGTAGGGGTGGTGTTATTTATTTTATTGTATTTCACTAAAAATTTAAATAAAGAAGAATATCCATTGACTTGGTCTTTATTTAGGAGTGAGTCATTTTTAGTTTTGTAAATTTCGATGCTTTCAGCTAAATCTAGTTTCCTAGAATCTCTAATGTAATTTACCATTACAATGTCTTCTTTCGAAATGCTATGCTATTCTCCTGAATGATGTGTTCTGCTACTTTGGATCGGAACTCTGTTGAGTTCTTCTTTTTAGCCAGTTCTGCTTCTTTCAGGTGTTCATTGAGTCGTGTTTGCATGTTTCTCCTAGTTTGCCCAATATAAACTTTGTTGCAATGACTGCAAGTTACCTTATATACACCTGATTTTTCCATTTGTTCGATTGGGTCGTTAGTTGAACCTAGAACAGACTTGAGTTGGTTAGTTCTACTGCTATATACGATATCTAACCCGTGTTTTCTTAATTTCGTTCTGAGTGGGAGAGAAATCTTGCTAAACTCCAATGCTACTCTTCTTATGGGTTGTTGATCAGTGAGTAGGTTAGTGAGGGAATTCCGTTGTAAACTTTTTTAAAGTTTACTAAGTAAGGCCGTGATGGTTTTTTCCGGATATCCGTTTATTCTCGCAATTTCAAATATGTGTTTAGTTTCTTTTACTAAACCTTTTTGGGAGATGGGAAGTGTTAACATTCGATGGATCATGTGGTTGAACGATGCCATCTTATGTTGATAGGAGTGGTTAGAGGTATTCGGGATGACCCTGTCAGTATCCGTAGGTTTCCTGTAAATCTCTAGTTCTAGAGATGTTCCTGTTTTACTTAACAGTAGATCTAAGAATGGTAGTTGGCCTTCTTTTTCTACTTCGACAGTAAACTGTATATTCCTGTGGAGCCCGTTAAGAGTAGTTAAGATTGATTCTAAGTCCCTTTCCTTTATTACAGCAAAAATATCATCTACGTATCTTTTCCAAAATCTTGGTAACCGTTCTTCTGCTGCTAAATCTGACTTCAATTTAGCCATGAAAATTTCACTGATGAATGGAGAAAGGGGATTTCCCATTGGAGCTCCCTTCAATTGCTTGTAGAAATTTCCTCTAAAGGTGAAATAATTTTCTTCCATGCAAAGCCGGATCAGCTTTATGTACTGTTTTACTTTTGTCCTCCACTGTGGTCCAGTTTCTTGTTGTAGTAACCATTCTTCTACCAGAATTATTTTTTTTTTTTTTTCATATATTTTGTTATCATTCGAAGAATATGAACACTCTAATTGCTTGTACACAGAAACTGGGCATACACAATCATATAATATTTTGGAAAACTATGTCTATTGTAGAATAACTGCGGCATCATGCTAGTATAGATTTATTTTATTTTTAGTTATAACCAAATTATATTCCAAATTCATTTTTTAAGTAATTTATATTTAGTTACTATTCGGAAACAGTGTTTAAAATTTATTTTCATATTAGTATTTTAGTTTTTTTTAAATATTTGTTTAAGATTGACAAAGCCTATCATTATTTTTATTATTAGAACAATATTGAGGAAGTTATTAAGAACTGAATTAAAAATTTTAGTTTTTGGCAAATCTTCTTTTTTGAAAGGGGGATTCTAAAGGCGGAGTTGTTACATATAAAACATGATAACATTTTAAGGTAGGATCAATGGCTCGGTCAAAAATCTGATTTTAGTAACTGATGGATTGCTAACGTAGTAATTGTAGGTATTGAATTTTTAATCAAGTGCTTGTTTATTCTACACATGAATGTTTGACAATTGATTGAATTGACAATGCAACTCACCAACTTAACTGACCATATAATAACTACTGATCTATAATTTCTTCTTCTTCTTCTGAAGTTATAATAGTCGTCTGTAATGTCTGAATACATTGACTGAATATCTATAGTAGTTACAATTATCCTCTTTAATGTCTGATTTATTGACTGAATATGAACAGTAATTATAATAGTCATCTGTAATGGCTGAATATATTGACTAAATAGCTACTGTAGTAATAATAGTCGTCTGTAATATCTGAATATATTAACTGAATATCTACAGTAGTTATAATAGTCGCCAGTCAAAAAATGTTTCCATTCAAGCCAGAAGACACAAAATGTCCAAATGCAATAACCTTCTGTTGAGGAAACGAAATGTTGGAAAATATGAAACGTTTTCGGATATCCAACTGAACAAAAACCATCTGAAATCTGCAGAAATTGTCTTTATAGCTCCAATCTAGTAAGTTCATAATATAGTCGGCGTACAAACTGACCACCTGCCAAATTGAAGTTCTTCAATAAATACCAAATTTCAAGCTATTTGCATACTATACTTTTATAGTTTATTAGATTAAATTTTTAATAAATTACTTAGATGACATTTTTAGAGTAGTATTTGATACAAAATATGGTGAAAAGTTAGTAAATGTTTAGATTTTAAAGAAAATATAGATGTGGTCAATTTTTTCTGACAGTTATTTCCGTTTTTTTTTCAATAATAGTCAATTATAAAAGCAAGATATATTAACCAAGGGGCATTTGGAACAAAAATAAATTTTTCATTCTTACAGCTATACCAATAACGACTAATCTTTTTTTCCTGTAAAAAAAAAATGCTTGTTTAGGATTCATTTGATCATTATAACTCAATTATCGCAATTTGACACTTGCTTAATTTCGCTTATACGCCAACAATATGTTAATAAAAACTCTTGTATGTTAACAATAGTTTTCTTCATTATTTTTGTGGTTAAAATAATATTTAATTTTATTATTAATAACCCATATTTTATCAAGTACATCGATTAAAGAATATTTTGGTAATTGATTTTATTTAATGGACAATTTTAATTTTGAATTGAAATTACAGGATTATTGCACATAAATATTTTAATTCTACCTGAGTAGGTTATTGTAACCTCACAAATACTGCTTCTGTTCCATTTCTGCCGGATCTGCTACCACTCTTTAATTTTCCTCAATACAACTAAATGTTAAAAGTAATTCGATAATTTCCGTAAGTGTTTTATGGGGGTATTCACATAACATATGTATTTTAGAACTGAAGAAAATTCAAAATACAGTATCCTTAAATTGGGCCAATATTTCATTACGTTAATGTTTTACACTGTTAATTTATTAAATATCAAATATTTTGTAATATAAGCGGTTCACAGATGTTCATTAATATTAAAAAATTTCGCAATAAAGTTGATCGCCTTTGATCAATATTGATAGATTGTACAATGATTGAGTGAATCAAATACATTTTGTACATTTGATTTTTATTGAACAAAAATATTGCGCAGTCTGTTAGTTTAAACACATTGTGTCATTTATTTCCGTTCATTTCAACTCAGATTTTAAGTTGTGACATTTTACAATAAATAAAATGGATATTTTAATGTTTGAACAAAATATTGTGCCTATCAATACATTATCAATATTATTAAGCGTGTATCAAAAAATATAGGAAAAAATAATATGAAATTTCTCAAATTACAAAAAAAAATATGTATGATCAATATGGTCATAAATATATTATGGTCAAAGAAGGTTTAATTAATTAGAAACTGTTGCATAAAAATGTTTGGAAAAAAATTTGTTTGAATTATATTTTAATTTCGGTATTTTTTTTTCGAGATTTATTCAATACAAAATTTGGCATTTTCAAGATTAATATAACAAGAAAAAAATAACTATTTTTAAGAAATAACCTGGACCGCATTTGATAAAATTAAATTTCATACTAAGTTACATTTTAATTTTGCAAACATTAAATATTTTAATTATATATATATATAACTCACAGATGGTTTTTTACCACCTCAATATATGACATAAAATCTATGAAAGTTCAAAATCAGGAGTTATATAGTTAGTTTCAAGCCTACAGTACCTACTGATGAGTGCAGTAGTGTTGAACGTACGAACCATTCTTTCAATAATGATATTTTCATTGTTCCGGAAATCTAAATTTTAAGATATGATATTTTGGAAGATTTCCAACAAATAATTATTTTAATTCAACCATTTTAATTACAAGATTAATGTTCTTCTGTATTAATATATACTTTAATTTAATTCCCCCCCCTCTCTCCCCATCCACACTCCTCATTTCGTAATCCTAAATTTAATTTTTGTATTATTCCATTTTACTACCATAGAAAAACAACAAAAAATCAATAAGCAATTACAAAATAAATTTATTTTAGTAAGAATTATCCCGATTGGACTTAAATAGACAAACATTTACACAATAATACTTAACAAAAATAATGTCCTTTTGTATATAATATTAAAAATAAATAAAGAACAACAACAACAAAATGAAGTATATACATACAATTAGGAAAGAGGAATATTTTATGCACAACATTTAAAGCTACAACACCATTCCAATTCAAATAACAATAGAAAAAAGTTAATTTTCTAATGACCATAAAACACCTTGAGGCTCATTAAATTCCCAAAAGATAGTTTGAATCAATAAATTTTATTGTAAATGCCTTAGATTCATAGTCCTTTCGGTATACAGAAATCTATAAATATTCGCATTAACTCTAAGGATATGAAATGAGAAGTAGTTAAATAATATATATTACATAACAGTGAAAAATATATATAAGAACAATTAAAAGAATTGAAATAATATTTTCAGGATTGTGGTAGTTACATTTTAGGGGTAGGTTATAATTATAGTAAGAAATAAAATTTATATTTTGTTTTTTTAATCTAAGATGCAAAGAAATTAAAATTTATTTTTATTAAATTTTTATGCTATGAAAAATTAGTTATTAAAGCTAATCGGGTTAAGATCGCACTATAATCTTGCACTACAAAATCTTTCGTTGAAAAATTCATGGAGATTATTAAAACGTATTTTGTACTATGAACAATGGGATACGAAAATTATAATTATGATAATTTGCTCAAAATGTGGAAAAGAAATTGGAGGAAAGTCAAATGAACCACAAAACTTATTATACCTGTGTATTTGCATCCTGTTTCATAAGGATCCGCTTTAATAAACACAAAATGTTTAAAGGCTATAAATCCAAAAAACCGCAAATAAACTTTTTTGTCCAGTAAAAAAAAAATATATATATGTTACGGTTAATGTGATAAATACGGTAATTATTAATAATAACCGCGTATTTTGGTAAATGTGATAAATAAGTAGAATTTATTACATTTACCGGTATTATTTAATTACCTGTATGGATTGGTCAATGTGATTAAAACAATTTCTTTTAATTTTCTTATATTTGTTATTAAAATTATGACAAAAACAAAAACAAAAACTAAAAAACAAAAGTTATATTTTTATGGTTAAATTTCTACGAAGTTAATTTATTTATTTTTACAGGAAAAACTTTTATGACATTTGGAATTACACACGAATTTACAATTACAGTATTAAAATCCTTGACCACCTAGATTTGAATTTATTCACCTATCCAAAAAAAAATTAAAAATTAATTATTAATAACCTTTTTCAGAAAATACAATTTAAACACGTGATATAGAGTTTCGGCCCAATTCCTCGGACTCCGGACCTATTGCGTTCATCGCATTTAAGAACCATTGTACTGATGATAAAAAAAATGTATGGCCTTTGGTCTCGATTTCCGGACCGTTTAACCTATCCAAAAAAATTATTTATAATATTTATTACATTTACCTAAGATAAGTGGGAATTATTCATAATTACTGGTTTATGTGATAAATTAAATAAATTCTGTCCAAACTAATCACTTTAACCTTTATATTTGGTAATTATTAAAAATGACCGGTTATTATTAATATTTACCAATTTATTACTTTAACCGCAACATACATAGACTTAGAATACAATCAATAGCCAGTTTATATGGTTTACTTTCAAAGGAACATTTTAAATTTTAAAACTTATTCTGAAATTCACAATTGAATGTAATAAGTTTCTGTTTCACACCTCAATAAATCTGTTTACATCCCTATAACTCTGTTGTGATTTGTTCAATAATTTCAATTCCAATTATACCAATTCAATTTATTTTCAAATTTTTACATTTAAAACATTTCTCTGTCCTAGCGTAGCTCAACCTAACAACTTTGCCAGAAGAGAACAACTTAAAGTATATTAACAGTTTTACATTTATTTTTTCAAATTCGATTGAAGACCACTAATTTATTCACACCTATATAATTTAACTGATAAGCATTACATTAAAATATTGAGGTTATATTAAACTAAATTAAGGTTATACACTAATTTGTCAGGTTAAATTAACATATGTACTTTTTTTATATAAAACACAAATAAAATAAAAAGTCCTCCTGATTGAATAAAAAATTTATCTCAGCCACACTCCCATGCTGGTGTTGCATGCACACACACCTATATCAATATAAGAAACTTAAAATCCACTTGTCATCTATATAATCGCTTCTAGACAAGAAACAAAAATAAAGTAAGTATTTTTTTTTTTTTTTTTTTTTCATTTATTTTATTGCATCATCATCATCAGCAGCAGTAGCAGCAGCAGCAATAGCAGAATCATCATGATTGATGAGAAATCTCTTAAACTTTTTACTACTATACAGTTGTATACAAAATGAGAATTATTTGGGTGGTATGATCTTATTATATTCATTGGTAGGTAATAAAATGTGGTTTGAAATATTGTTGGAAATATTGTTGCGATACATTATATATATATACACTCTTTAATATCTATATTTATATCTACAATATACTTTCTTCTATTGTAACCAAATTTGTTAAAATTATTGAACTCAATCGACTGTCAAATCATTGAATTGTGCACTCATTGCGCTTTTATCAGCAGGAAAATTTTCTTTTTATTACCGTTTTTACAGTCAGCTAGTGAACAACAATATATATATACTAGGTACAGAGGAATAAAAAATATTACAAAAATTTAAGATTGAAATTAATATCAGAATAAATGGATGAAAAAATCAGTTCAGTGGGTGATTTTCTATTATATAGTATAATAGTAAAGAAATCTTATTCTTGACATATTGATAGGTTGTATTTGACTATGATGAGCTTAGGATTTAATTTGAAATTATTGTTACCTGTATTTTTATCATTTTTTTTTTTTATTTTGCCAACATTCTGGGTTGAAGTAACATTTATGTTTATCTGGTACAATACAGACCATAGGAATTATATGATTTTGCATGACTAGCAATTTTTCAACGCCAATTGTAATTTATGTCTGGCTTTTGATTCCAGAGGTATCTATTTTTTTTATTTTCTTTTTTTTTTTTGTAGATTGTTTGTCTATTAATAGTGGTAGAGTAAAGCAAATTGGACACAGTAGTTGTTTTGTTTTTATACTGTAGAGATTTTTTTGTTTTGTAATATTTTCCATAAATAAAATTTTATAAAAATCGAAAGGGAATTATTTAAAAAAAAAAAAAATGTATTTCAATTTAAAAAAAAAAAGTGATGGTGATTCGTAACAGTAGAATAATCTAAAATGATGTAAGGATTAAGTTATATTAAAACTCACTTTAATTTTATTTTAATAAAATTTTCATCATATGTGAAAGAATATAAAAATATTGAGAGAAAATACATATGCATGCTTACTGATACTGTTGCAATAATCATTTTCAGAGAAATCTGAAATTTGTGACATTTTTTTTGTTTTTTATTTTATATAATTTCAAGTCTATGGGGTGAACACCCTAACTCCTTTTACACAGAGATTTGAAATACACAATCACCTACAATAGCTTTTCTGAAACATGAAACCGGTAAACTGGCTTTTCGATCATTATTTTAGCTGATATGTCTTGAAAATGTCTTAGACCTTATAATAGTCAGATAAATATGAATCAAAAATTATTTTATTTATAATAGGAGTAGTAACAGTCAGTTTTTCAGTTCCTAGTAGCAAACATAGCTTCGCTGGCATTTCAGCTTTCCGAAAACTCCTCGCAATGCTAAAATAAGAATTTGAAAAAAAACATTTTAATCCCGCAATAGTCAAAATTCTTATAAGTCTTAAAAACTTATATCATTTTGGGTGGGCTTATAAAAAATGTACAAAAGGATGCACCCATCGTTGGATAACGAATTAAAGAAAAGTTGTTAGGTAGAGTTAGATTTAGTTTAGTTATAGTGTATAATTTTAAGGTTAGTATAAGTTTTATGTATAAAAATAAAATTGAAACAAATTTTGGTTTTTCTAATTTTCCAAAATAAAAATAGTCAGTAAAATTATATCACAATTAATAATTAACAAAAACATAATAAAATAAAGACGTAAGCAGTTAGTTTACGTCTAAAATAATTAAGACATAGTTTTAAGGTTTTAGTCATAAGTCATATTAGAATGAAGATTAGTTTTGTAAGCTTTTGTTTTCTAATAATTGTAAATCAAAATAAGAAAAAATAAATAAGAAATAAAAGTAAATAATAAAATAAATAAAGAATTAAAGAAAAATGTACCTATATAAAAGTCAGAATGGAATAGTTTTTTAGTCATATACGCTAGATTGCTATAGAAGAAATTTTCAGTTTAATGGATAAAAATTTCACAAGCAATATTGTGCAAGAGGGTGTAGGGGCTCAATTTCTCTTCTGTTTTAAAGATATTTCCTTTACAACAAAAAGAAAACTAAATAATGTTATTAGAAGAATTATAAATAGTGGGTAACTAACTTATGAATAAAATCAAAAATTGTTTTTTACCTAATCCAGTTCCAAATGTTTCCAAACCTCATTACATTTACTTTTTCACGTTAATTATTTATATTTATTCTTCTACCGTCTTACAAATATTAAGAGTAGTTTAATTCTTTAAAACCACCGTTTATTTGTTCTAAAATATTTTCCGCTTGAAGTTTGTTACTGATATAACAGAAACAATCATTTCAAGTGCATTACAGGAATTACACGTTGGATGGCGCAGTAGGTAGAGAAAGGTTCTAGGTACAATTCCCGATGAAGAAAAAAATTGTTTTATGGGTTTTTCGACCTGGTCCAGTATTCCATGTCATTGGGATGAAAGAAATGAAAAAAAACAATTGAGAGTATAATTTGGTAACAACTTAAATACAATGGAATTACGCTATTTAAGAAGGCTAAGTTCCTGAAAATTGCAGTAATTTTCCAATTCCATTTAAGTCAATAATTTGATAAATAGCCAACATTTAAGCCAATATTTAAGCCAATAATTTGATAAATAAATAGTCGAAAACTATTAAAGTAAAATATTGCAGTATAAGCTTGCAGTACCGTACTTAATTAAGCACGAAAATGTATAATTCTACCTAAGGTACTGTCAAAAAAAGTGATTATTCTAAGCATGAACTAGACCCTAGAAAACATAAAAACATTTATATTAATTTATTAACTTGCACGTGAAAATTGTGGAAATTGTATCATAATACTCTTTGGGTATGTCCCTCAATATTTTTCGTTCATTTTGTTTCATACGATTAGAAAATATTAGACAAATTACGAAAACGTAAAAGTAATATTAACCTTTAATCACAGACATGAAAAAAAATTACACTTATCCAGAGCTTACGTAAATTTTACTCCTTCTTATTTTTTATTTTTGTAGTCAAATCAAATTAGGTATTTAATCTAAAAATTACTTAGCAAGATTAGAAATTAATTAAACGTAATAGTTATTCAAAAATAAAGTACTTTTTTTTAATCGAAACCTCAAGAGAGGCAGTTTTTGTTATAAACCTCTAAATCCTGTGTTACATTATTTAAATTCAATTTTTAAATTTAAAATAGAAAAAAATCTTAAAGTTAGAAAGATATATAAAAAGTAAAATCTTCAAACTATTCTTCTACAAAAAAAAAACAAAAAGGAAAAAAAAATAACACCAGGCAAAACCACCGGAGTCCGAACCGAACCTAAAAAATTGTTCAAAATAATTACATAAACACAGAGGTTACGTAAATTTTACTCCTACGTAAATTTTTTGAAAACTTTGTTTACGTAATTATTTTTTTTGCATCTCTATTTGTTGTCTAAATAAACCTTAAAAAAATTAAGAATAATGAAAAACAAACTGCATCGCCCACGAAAGCAATCAATCGTCTATACAGGCGTAAGTACCAATTGAATAGCATTTTTGACGAATTTTCAATATATTTATTAAAAATTTGTGATATTGCAATTTTTTTTTTTTTTTTTTAAGCATAGCCAAAACACTAGGTGGAGACCTTTTATTCCGATTGCTACGTTTGGCTAGGGTGGGAAAGGAAAATTTGGAAAGGAGGATGGTAAAAGGGAAGGAGGAGAATTACGAACGAAGGTGTTAATGTTCGTCTTGAATTTATGTAGGTCATAAATATAAAATTTTGGATGTTTTGTAAACACATAAGATAGAATTTGGTTCCACATTCGGGATGTTGAAGTTATAAACGAATTTCCATAATGTTTCATTTATGAATCATTCTTTATGTTTTCTGTTCTGGTTTCTGGTTTCATCATCAAACCGAAGAGCAATAAGCAAGTTTGGCATAGCCTTGGGCTGAAAACAAAATGTTCAAATCTTCTTGATTCGATTTGAATACTGAATTATATATAATTAAACCCAGAAATGCTTTCATCTCTACTAAATCAATTTCTGTTAATTCCGGGTTTTTTGTTAAAAGTTAGGATCTTCCGCAATATCGTCATCTGACAAATCATCTAAGATATCACAAACTTATTTTTCAAAATCAAAATTTCCAACATTCACCAGCCATTTTTTCAAAAATATATTCTATTCTATTTCAAAAAAATCACAATCTCCGACTTAACGTAAATTTTTTTCTAAAAATACTTATGCTTTCACAGATGTTAAGTAAAAAATCTTCCAAGCAAAACTAACTCAATCACAGAAGATACGTAATTTTTACTCCACTATATTAACAGAAACAGTTAAATCACATCATGTAGAGGAAAATAAAATATGCTAGTAAACAAAAAATTGCATGCCTGACTTGATTTTTAAAATAAGTTTTGTTTTGAACAAAATTTTTTGGAGTAAATTTTACATAATGTCTGTGATTAAAGGTTAAGAGAAGGAAAATATTTATCTCAAAATTAGTAAATCTTAATTAATACAACTTCAGGTAGATCTGTATATGAATAAGTTATTGGATGTTAGTTTTTAAAAGATTAAAACTTTAGGTATGTTTCACAAATTTTATTAAATATCTTACCCGATTTCGGTTATCATACCATCGTCAGTCTTTTGACGGCATAGCTAGAGTTTGAATCTTTCTTCATCTAGAGCCTACAACAGTATATTATATACAATATAATGTTTGTCTGTCTGAAAGTCTAAACTGTGTTCGACATTGAAATACGAATCGAGTCATTAATGTTATTTCAAAATATTTCCTATACACACTGTTGTTAAATTTTCAACTGATGAAAGTAACAAAACACAATAGTACAGCCTAAAAATCTGGATATTAATATTAGAATTTTCATACAACAATTATTTTAATTCAAACAAAAATTTAAATTTTTTACTGAAAAAAAAATATAATAAAAATTTTTCTATCAATTTTCAATTTAACTAATTTCGATTAATTTTATACCATAATTTTTTATTATTTTTATTTTTTACTCTTGTTCTATTCGTTAATACACTTTTCTATATTAATTCTACATTTAATATATTTTTTTGTTCGGTTTTGTCTTTTGTAATTCAATTTAATTTTAGAATATTTCAATAATAATTAAAATATACTAGAAAAAATTACAAAAGCACAAAAAAAATATATGTAAAGCAGATCTAACGAATTACATCAACCGTTGAATAGTCTTTTATGTTTTTTTTTTTTTATATCCTTGTTGTATGAAGGTTATTATTATCTGCGTATATAACAAGAGGAAGTGGTTAACAAAGCTAATAAAAAAAAAAAAAACATTTGTAAAATAAAACAAGGATATTTATAACCGATACCACCTACAAAAAATTAAAGTAACAGATTATATAATTTATATGATGGAATTCTGGGTCTTTTTTTTATTATATACACTCGTTCATATATATATATATATATATATATTAATAAATTTATATCTACATTATTATATAAAAAAATGTGATATGTGGTTTAAAGCACTCTAAAGGATTAAAATAAAATGCATGCATTCAGGACATAGTTTACAAGAACAGGATGCATCAAAAATAACAATAATTATAAAAATTAATTATACTAATGAAGTAATTTAATTTATAAATTAAGAGAAGGAAATGTATTTTAAAAATTTTTAAAATTTAAACAGTGTAGGTGTTTTAGAATTAATTATATTTTGATATTAACTTCAGTAGAATGGATTTAGTAGTAGTTTTTTTAATTATAAATATTTAAATAACAATGAAAAAATTAATAAGTAAACACTCGAAAAGCAGTGCAAACATGTTCTACTTTATGTAGTAAAAATAATAACAGTACCGTAATAATGTACGGAAAAATAATTCTACCTTAGTTTATGGCAATAGAGCATAAAAAAATAAATTAAAACATTAATAGTGACCTCGGTAGCCGAGTAGTAAAGCACTCGAGTGTAGTAATGTAACCGAAGGAGCACGGTCAAATGGTGAAAATTACTGAAAAATGTAATTTTCTATACAACCACATCGGTTCAAATATAATTTAATAATTAATAAAGATATAATATAACTAATAAAAAAAAATAATATAAATATATAATATACAAAAAAATATACCAAATAATTAATATAGTTTAATAAAAGAGGCCAACATTTCGAAATGGAAAATGACCTATAAAGTTGGCCTACAGATTTATCTGTAGGATCAACTGTTAAAAATAAATAAATAAATAAATAAAACATAAATACATTATCAAAATAAATTATATTCAAATCAAATCAATAAATTTAAATTTCTACTGCCATCTATAATCTTAGTCAAAAATAAATATAAAAAACGTCTATACAATCTATAACCCATTACCTCATTATCACTGTACTATTTGGTATAGTGGTAGCGTCATCTAACTACGAACACAAAGGTTGTGGGTTTGAATCCCGAATGTAGTACGGGTCTTGTAAAGCATTTTTTTGTACAGCAGTTAAGGTGTTCCGATATTGACAACTATATCTGAAAAAAAAATTGGTTAGAATTTCAGTATTGACATTAGTTCATATCTAACTCTCATTTCATAACAGTTTTTCTGTAATAATTTTATAAAAATTTCTAATATGTTATTCTTATTTTGGATCTTCTGAGAGAGATATTGTATAGGACCTAATGACTATATCCCGATGATACCTGGTGTTTGTATAGCTTTTCAAAAATATATATCTTTAATTACGCATCTTATCCCTTAAGGACGAAAAGGACATTTGAAAGTATCGTTGTTGTTTTGATGTTTTTGTATATATACCGTTATATCTGTGAATCTATTAGATACAAAAATATATTCACTCTTTGCTGGTGTCATAAAAGCTGGTGTTAAGTTGGTGTTACATTTACTTCAGAAGATTTTTATTTCGTAAAAGGCACATTCCCAGTTTTATATAGAAAAGGGGTAAAAAAAAAACAATTTTTTTTAAATAAATTCTTATATCTTGAAAACTATTCGATATAAACATAAAGTATGTTTGCAAGAGTTATAGAAAAAAAATGTTTACTTTCTAACAGATATAAATATTGGGTAGGTTTTGTGGCCAAATCTTGAGGTATTTGGTTGGTTTTGAAGGAAAGAAAGTAAGCATTGTTTTTTTTCCCAAAAATTTTCTACTTTAAACTACAATATCTCCATAATGGCAACACTAATCATCATCAAATAAATGTCGAAATATGCTTCAGACCGTTATCTTATTAGATAAACAAACTGAATGTATATACATATCTAATAGATCAACAGATATAATGGTTTATATACAAAAACCAATAAAAACAATAAGGACACTTTGAAATGCCCTATTCGTCCTTAAATAATAAAATGCGCTATTAAAGATATATATTGTTATGAAGCTAGGAATACCAGGTATCCGAATGTAGTCATTAAGTCCTACGCGGATTCTCTACAATTTCCCTCAGAATCCCCCTAATTTTATAATATCCTTATTAAAGCATTTCGGTTTTAAAATTATTTTTTTTTTGTTTTGTTTTCAGATACAGTTAGGATATCAAATACAGTTTCGCTGACCTATTCTTTTATATAAATAGCTTTTACAAAGTCTGCAAAGAAAAAAAGGAGGATAAAACAATCCAACATCTTCTAGTGACGTGCCCTGCAATGGCTCATAAAAGAAAAACCCATATGCGAGCTCACTTTCTCGACTCTCTGAGTAAGTTTAGAGGCAGGAAAATATTAGGTGCTTCCACTGAGAATCGAGAGTATGTTATATCACAATGTGGTATCACAATGGCTTAAATGGGGCAATTGTACCTACATACCAATGTAATAACTATAGTCTTGCCTTCACAACAACTTCTATTACTTTTTGATGATCTCCTGTTTCATATGATTTGGCTAATAATCTCATGGGATGATCTATTCTACTTCTTCATTTTCTGCTTATTATTTTCTTTTTGAATTAACAACAAAAATTTAATTGTTATCAGGCACTTATAATTTCAACATCAATCATCCTGTATTTTCATCATTAATTTGTATAAAAAATTTCAATATTTCCTCAATTTCTTTTTATTAATTTTTTTTTTATTATTTTATTCTTTTAGATCCTTGTTTTGTATTTAAATTTTATTTTATAATATATTTTTTTAATATTGCATATAGTTATTACATGCACATATCTATACTATATCTATACACATTGAATTCCAACTTTTATCAGATCCATATTTTTATTTACAGTAGATAGTAATATAATCGGAATTAAAATATTGAAAAAAAAAACCAAATATAATAAAAGTGTATGGGGATGTGTGTGTATTTTTTATATAAATTGTTTTTCAGTTATAGAAAAAAGGATTATACAATTACAACTTTTTACTCTATACTTGAATAACAAAACAATAGGTCAATAGATACATATACACATATACATAGTATACGGAATTTCGAAAAGAAAATTAGTTTTGTTTATTCAACTGTAGGATATTTACAATTAAAAGTATGATATCCAAACTCATTCTGTTTCAGAAAACTGTCTAAATTGGGAAAAATAGCAATTTTATACAAAGAGAACTGACTCAAGCTTTAAGTGTAAATTATAAATACACGTGGATTAGTGAGGACAATAAAAGAGATAAAGCCAAGTACATATTTTGTTATTTTAAGTAGAACCGAATTACAAAACAATTATGAATTTAGCATTCAATCATGCAGTTACATTCAAAATTTAAACAAAAATCAAGTTTTTTGTAAGTGCATCAAATAAGTAGGAGTTGAATATAACGTTTCTAGAAAATAAGTGAGCAAACGAAAAAATAAACAATATATTTTGTCTATATAAAAATTTAGCTTGATTCAATTGCAATTCGGAAATAGGAATATTACTCTTCTGTTAAAACACGTTTTAAACCTCGGGTACTACTCTGAGTGTATAATTTTCTTATTCTGGTAGTAAAGAAAAGTTGTATTGATCTTTACAAAATTATTGTAAGGAAAATTTAATGTCGATGTAACTGTTAAAATTCTAATTTGAATACCCGATATTAGTATTAGTGATATTTTGACATTTAAAGGTCAGATGAAGATGTCAGGAGAAGAAAGCATAAAATATTCTTTGATTGTATTTTTCAATTATAGAGTAAAATGAAATTGTCCGGACATTCGTCCATCAAGAGGAAGTCCTCTATAAGTCTTAGAGTATCTAAGTATTTGCATGTCTGTAACACAGTTGGTTTTTAAAATATTCCTGATTGATGCTGTGAGCTCTATGGTAGCTACCCAAACCACTCAAAGTTTTGAAAAACGATAACAGACATGTTTGTTCAGTTTTGAGAGAGTATCTGAGTATCAATTTGCAGGTCTATAGCGCCTTTAGTTTTTAAAATATTCCTGATGGGTGCTGTGAGTTGTATGGCAGCTACCCAAAACACTCAGATATTTAGAAAACGACAAAAGATATGTTTGGTCATTTTTGAGGGAGCTTTTAAGAATCCATTTTCAGGTCTGTAGCCCCTTTTGAAATGGAGCATTAATCCAACTTATGATGTAAATATGGTTAAGGTACATCTAGTGGTTTATAAGTTACACGGTCACAAACAAAATGGCTTAGAATTATATAGAATACCGGCTTCGTTCCGTTTGAATAGTACCTACCGATTTATTTTTCTGATTTTTCCCTAATATTTCTTTGTTTTTCTTGTATTAATTTTTGTATTTGTATGAATACCATTATATTCTATCATATACTAGGGGCCCCTGTTGAGTAATTATATTTCAAGTTGAAGTCAAATTTAAAGTTTTTAAAAAAAAACAGTAATTTACGTACTGACATAGACTTCGCACGATATAGCAGAAACCACTCGTGTTTAATAAAAAGTTTTGTGGTTAGTAAGTTTTATTTAGGGCACATAAATACACGTCCCTCATATACTTCTTCGTTTCCGATATATTCCCTATAGTAAGTGGCATTTAGTGGATAAAATTACTAAAAATAAAAAAATTTGTCATTAAAGAGGTATGTATATATATACCTACATAATACATAATTTTAATAAAAACTATATTATTACTACAAATAACCAAAATTTAGAAACAGTTACTTAAAAAGATAAAAATGAAGAATTCAAGTGATTTGTTTTTTTGTTGTTTTTATATTTTTTTATTTTAGATGAATTTGTTTTTTTGTTTTTTTTTTGGCATATGTACATAGATTCATTTGCAAGTACATATGTACATTATAATAACTGATTTGTTTGCTTTTGTTTATTATTTTAATAAGTTCTCACATATGCATAATGTATTTGCTGAATAATAAAATCATATGAGTACAAAATTTTCAACTGTGTGCGCATTTTTGTTTTATATATACATCTTATATATTATATCAGAAGTTCATTAAGGAGTAGGAGAATCGAAATAAAATGAAAAGGTGTCTACTGCGCAGGTCCCTAAATGCTTGTCAATTATAATTATAGATTATAATCTGTATTAAATCTTATAATACATAAGACGAACGACGTGATGAGTAAAAAAGCAAGAATAATTGAATAGTAAATTAATTACACCACAAAAATATTAAAATTCAGCATCAAGTTGTTGGTGCTGAATACTTAAAATAAATCAAAGAGTTACACCAAATAAATGACGATTACTTTCAAATTGAGCGACATCTATACTCTTATTCACAAAAATTCTGTCATTTTAAATAGACACACAAACTTATAGAAAAAATTACAAAAACAAAAACACAAACAAAAATTGAAAAAAAAAACAGAAAAACAAAAATCAGATCAGATCATACTCTTCATAAATGATATAATAAATGTTAGTTCATTTGCTTCTGCTATTATTAAAAAAATATGTACACGTAATAAAACACAGCTATAGTCATTCGCTATAGTCAGTAATATTTTTGACTATAACCGTTTTGTGACTATAGGCGTAGTCAAAAAAAAATTTGCTTCTTTATAAACAAAATCAAATTCAATAAAATATCTTTCGTATAACAATTTTAAACTTCATTTTATTCAAAAATAGCAATTCTGTTATGTAATCGAAAAATATACATATATTTGTAATAAAGAACAGAAAAAGACAATATATAAATCAGTTTTTTAATAAAATAATTAACTTTTGACTTATATTTTTATTTTATTGAAAAAATTTCGGTTATATTTTAATGTGACTATAAACGACATCGATTGTATGAACCTATGAAGTTTATTACTTTCTTTCAAGCAAATTGTTGACTATTGCTATAACAGAATTATCACTACAAACGTTTTTGACTATAAATGAATTAAAATACATCGATCTACTACGTTGAGACTAATGGGATTTTATTGTGTTAAGTTATATAGAAATTAGTATTAATTTCGTCATAAAGTATTAGGTATTATACTTTAATTTCATTGTAAACTACAATTATACCAAAACAGCTACAATTATACCAAAACAAATATTTTTTTTGTGTTTGAAAGAACTACTTCTGTGCAATTGCACAGGGGATTCACTAGTATTAATAAATTTAAGTTAAAATAATTGATAAGAAGAAGTCGAACAATAAAAATCTGATTTCTAGAATCAATGCTGTTTTATTTAAATGCTAGCTTGGTAACCCGCCATAAATGGCGGAAGCAAAATAAATTCTAGCATTTCTTTCCTTCATTAGAGTTTTCATTTCAAATTTAAGAAAAATATACGTATTTGCTTACTAATTTATCGTACCTTTATTTTTGTATTATAAGGCTTTTAATTACCATATAAACAGAATATTTGTAGTAAGGTGCAAAATTTTCTATTCCCTAAGGGTAATTTACTCGATAATTTTAGCGACATCCTTTTTGCCAACATTGAAAATTTATCGTATAATTCAGAATTAAGTTAATCCTGTTAACATTCAATAACATTCGCTGCGTAAGCTTAGCGTCAAAGTTTATAGCAAACAAATAATATTTTATAATGAGCCACTACTTTGAACGAAAACAATTTTAAATACAAAAATAAATAAAATTGTAAATATAAAAAACAAATAATATTCTAGGTACACATAATATTTATTTTGATGAATAAAATAAAAACTCGTTTTGGAGAAAAAATTAAAATAAAAAAATTTACTGAAAATAAATAGGTATTTACAAAACTGTTCATAACTTGTGAACCATCGATCGGTTATTTAAAATTTCATTTCATTTCAAAAAATTCATTATCGAACTGTTCATGTTAAAATTCATACATAATTATTATTTATAACATACATTAAAAAGAAGAACAACAATTAATATGTTTTAACCGATATATATACTTACTTCCTATATTTAAAAAAATGATCACTCTCTAAGTCCCTACAACATACATTTCTACACACTTGAAGAAAACAAATATACCTAAAAATTATAAAGTTACAAAGATAAGAAATAAAAAATAATAGTACAAAATTTCATTTAATTTCTTTAAAAATGTATAGGTTGTTATTGTTTTTATGTGTAAATCAGCAGAACTAAAACCTAACCCCATAATATATACTAAATATATCTTTAATATATATATATATATATACTTTAATATATATATATATTTTTTTTTTTTTTTTTTTTTTTTTTTCTCCTATTACTCCGCGTGGTAGCATAGGGCTTCGATAGTGAACCTCCATTCCTCTCTGTTGAGTACTACTTCCTTAATATCGTCCCAGGTATAATTGTTGACTGTTAATTCTTGATCGATTGTGCGTCTCCATGTGTTGTATGGTCTGCCGGGTCTCCTTTGTCCTTGTGGATTCCACTCTAGAGCTCTTCTTGCTATATCACTTTCTGATTTCCTTAGTGTATGACCTATCCATTTCCATTTTTTCCTATTTATCTGTCTGTTGATAGGTTCTTCTCCAGTTATCATCCATAAATCTTCGTTGCTAATTCTTGTCGGCCAGAATATTCTGCATATAATTCTCAAGCACTTGTTGATGAATACTTGTAGCTTCTGTTTGATTCTGACCGAAGTGAGCCATGTTTCACTGCCATATATTAATGTTGACTTAACACATGCTCTGAATATTGTTAGCTTTGTTGTTCTCGATATTTGGTTGCTCCGCCATATCTTCATTAGGCTCCCAAATGTTCTTCTTGCCTTATTTATACGGCTGTTGACATCTTCTGTTGCACCTCCTCTTGATGTTATAATGCACCCCAGGTAGTTGAATTCTTCTACGTATTCTATCTGTTGTCCACTCACTGTTATTGGCTCACTGTAACTATTGTTTGTCCTCATTGCTTTGGTTTTCTCGATATTTAATTCCAGTCCCGATTTCTTTGCTTCTTCCTGTAATCTGTTGACTTTGTTCTGTAGGTCCCTTTGATTTTTTGATATGAGGCATACATCATCTGCGTAATCTAAGTCTTCTAAGTTTCCGAAGAGATCCCATTCTATTCCGTTTATTCCAGTGCAAACTTCTCTTAGAATGTCGTCTAGTATTGTGTTGAAGAGAAGTGGAGATAGTGGACATCCTTGTCTAACTCCTATATTGGTGTAGAATGGATCACTGATCTTACCTCTGTGTTGAACTGTTGTCTCTGCATCTTCATACATCGCTTTGATGATGTTGATGATTTTTTCAGGAACTCCTTTCTTTGTAAGTGTTCTCCATATTGCGCATCTCTTGACTGTGTCGAATGCTTTCTTAAAATCTATGAATAGTAGATATAGTGGGGCATTCCATTCCACTGATTGTTCAACTATGACCCGTAAAGTATTTGCCTGGTCTACACAGCTTCGGTTTGGTCTGAAACCTGCCTGCTCTTTCCGTAGTATTGGTTCTAGTACTTCTTCTAATCTTTTCTTTATAATAATTGCTATTATCTTATGAATAGTATTTAGAACCGTGATTCCTCTCCAGTTGCTGCAATTTGCCAAGTCTCCTTTCTTAGGTATCTTGACAATCATTCCTTTCTTCCATGATGGTGGTATATTCTCTTCTATCCATGCTTTCCTGATGTGGGGTTCAATTGTTTTTGCGAATAAGTCAGGGTCCAGTTTGGCTATTTCTGCTGGAATTCCATCTTCACCTGTTGCTTTGTTGTGCTTCAGGATATTGATTGTAGCTTTGATTTCTTCTATATTTGGAGCTTGAGTAGATATTGGCAGTCCCTCAGTTGAGTAGATATTTGCATTGTCTCTGTTTCTTATGTCTGCTTCATTATTTGTACTTTCTTCGTTGCTCAGTTCTTGGAAATGTTCTCTCATTTTTTTTAAATATATATATATATATATATTTAAAAAAAAACCATAAACAAAAAAAATAAAAATAAATAACAATTTTAACTCTTCATCGCATCACATTTCTGGCTGGAGTATATATATATATACTTATAGTACTATAGAACAGGCAATGCATACGGTAGCAAAACTATGATGCTATGATCATTATAACAACAAAAAAAATCAAAAAAAAGAAAATATGTAGACACATATGCATATTGTGTATAATTTTAAGTAATAAGAATAACCTTTAAGTGCATTATGTTTTTTTTTGTGTTAAATGCTGTTTGCCTTTTGGTTATTATACCATATTAAACTATTGATAAAATTTCTATTAGTCCTTCTTATTATATTTTTCCTTATTATTTGCGAAGAAGACTAACATTAAATTAAAAAAATATATTTCATGCAATCGTATTTTTTTCCTGCAAAGGTTCAGCATGGTAGACAGGGGTTAAAAAAAGAGCACCAAAGCAATTTGTATACATATTGCAATTTGTATATGTATTGGAGTATTCCGTCGAACTTACAAACATCCAGAAAAATGCAGAATAATATATATATAATAAGTATTCTATTGTGTTACCACGTGGTACAACAATATACATCATATTTATCTATTTATCAAAACTGTCCGAAAACCGACCGCATTTTGTCATAAAATAACATGATCCAAGTCTTTTGCGATCTCTTCAAAGCATCTGTCGAAAATAATGATGTCATGAAGACTAATTCAGGAGATATTAAAGCATTTATATATTAGAACATATTAGTTTAGTAAAGCAAAAAAAAAATGTATACATGAATGAATGAGGTAGAGAAGCGAATTTAACAATAAAATATAGAAATCTTAATTAAAAATTTAAAATTTAATTTCCAACTACTTCAATTTACCTCCACAGATGTAATTGCTTTTAAAAAAGAAAATTAAAAAAAAAAATGTACTTATTGTGAAATAAGATAATTATTACTTACTTTTATAATAGACTCACCATGAATATTATTCATTATATTATTGTTATGAAATGAAAACCACACAATACCAACCATATAGATAATAATAACCATTAGAAATGTAATTATGATGTATCTTTAAAACTTACTTAAACCCAAGATTACTTTTAATTAAACTAAATTATGATCATCAAAAATTAAGGGAATATTTCAAAAGATTATCTCTTAAACTTTCATTTTTTTTTTTCATACCATTGTTCAATTGATCGAAAATCGAATTATCACTTTTATAATTTTTTTTTCCATTTTCACAAAGAAATCTCCAGTGGGCAGTTAACTTTCTTCAAAAACTAAAAAAAAAAAAAACCGCATATACGATAATGTTTTGTAAAACCATGAACTACAATATATCAAAAAAGTTTAAAACTGAAAGCAATAATGGCAGTGGCATATATGTATAAAGCAAACTTACTAGTCCAAAGGTAAAACACAATGAGAATGTGGTGGTCAAAAGAACGGGATTATGTTACTTTAAGCTAATTTCTTTCAAAAAAAACATTTAAAATAAAAAAAATAAAATATTAATAGAAATTATTGTTATCGATTTATCTTTTTGTGAGATGAGTTAAATGAGAACGATATTTTCTACTTTTATTGTTAGAAATAGTCGGATATTTTCCATGGAATTTTACTAAATATGATTGTTTTACAGTTACGTGCATTTAGTCTAGTACTTTTAAAGTTCTCTAGTGTTTTGAATTTGACTGAAGATAGAGAAATCTAAAATAGCCTTACTTATTTTTACAGGTGGGTACGAATTTGACGTTTTTCGCAACTGGTTCGTTTACTTTTCAACGAAGTAGCACTGATAAATTTATGAATAATATATTGTTATTATTTACTATTCAAAGCATCATTTTTAACGTTATAGTGAAAGGAAGGTGTAGTTTCATTGGTTATAGTATATATTACGCTTTTCTATAAATCGAAACAATCAAGAATATTCTAGTATTAATAATTTAAGCTATATGTCATTCAGTGTGTTAGATTCAACTAGAAGATGTGGTAGAAACCACTAATTACTAAAGAATTGACTCTTAACCGCAAGATATATTTGAACATCGTTGGTCGAACAAAATTTAATTTTAGCTAAGAATAATCTTTGGCGGTAATGAAAAAATTTGTATAATTGTTGAAAATAGTCCAATATTTTATTTTTCTTTTAATTTACAGTGCCAAAACCACAGTGAAGAATTAAGGTGCAAATCAAAACTTTGATTCATTATTGGAGAACATTGTAAAATCACTTTTAGTGAGCATTTTTACAAACAAATGAAGAGAGGTCCAATGCCGAAATTCTCTCTCCATTCCAATAGTGAAGAAATCATGGCCAGAATAAATTTTTGCAAAAATAAAGAAAAGAACAAATACTGAGTACTGGTAACAAACTTCATATGAATATACAGTTTACCGTCAACGTAGAAAGAAATGTCAAGTGAAATTTTTAGACTAACTATTAACAAAAACAAAAATCCCCACGAAACTAGAGATCTACAGGAAAGCTACGGATACTGACAGAGTCAATATTTCAAACAACTCCTATCAACATAAGAATGCAAATCTCCAATCATAATTATCCACCGACTATTATTTTTTCCATCTCGTCTAACGGTTTAGCGAAAGAGACCAAGAACATATTCGAAATTGCGAGATCAAGCGGATATCCAGAGTAAACCATCACTATCTTACTGATCAAACGCAGCCATCTCTCACTAACCTTACTGAACATCAGCCCCAAAGAAAACTAGCACTGAGATACAGTGAGATTTTGCTAACCCTTAGAGCAAAACTAAAAAATACTGGTTAGACGTAATATGTAGCACTAGACAAAATCAGCTTAACACATTCACCTTCACCTAATTTTTATGAAGTCTGCTGAAAAACTCACTTGATTTTTCAATACAAAAATTTTTGACGGCGAATCCCGCTATATTTATATGAACCTACAACGCAGCTAAATTAAAACAATAATTTATTGAAGTCCACTCACATCAAAATTTTTAAGTCATCTAACAGAAGCAATAAATTTTGTTACTATTTAAAATATATGTTATTTTTGCGGGACTTCCCGTAATTTATTTTGGAGAAGCGTAGAATCATTATCATACATTATCTAAGAGTTGTACTACAGTCAAAAATTCGTTATATTTTGAAATTGTGTCATATATTTTAGTACTTTTGAGTTAATTTATTAAAAAGCATTGCTCAATATAAAAGAAAACTTATTTGTTAGTACTTTTGTAGCACTCGGTGACTACTAAATTAAATTTTGAAAAAGTGAGGTGTCGCCGTCAATACGCTTTCAGTGGGAAAAAAATTACAGGGATTTCCGCAATTAAGGCGAATGTGTTAAGATTATTTTATTACCAACTAAGAACCCAGTTGATCAAATGTGAAAACCGAGAATATGATTTGCTGTCATTGCAACCAAGTTTATATAGAACAAATAAGGAGAAGCATAGAAACAGAAAACTTTAAAGAAGCCGAATTAACCAGAGAGTGAGAAGAAAATAATAGAGTTCAGATCTAAAATAGAAAAACACCTGATCCAAGAGTGTTCTAGAATTATATCAAAGATTCAAAAAAATTGGACTCAGATGAAAACTTAGAATTATAAAAAACCAAGAATTACTCACTCCTGAATAGAAGGTTGGTGAGAGATAGTTGCATTTGATTAATAAGCTAGTGATGCTTTTCTCTGGATATCCGCTTGATCTCGCAATTTCGAATATGTGCTTGGTCTCATTTGCTCAACCGTTCGAGGAGATGGGATAACTAATATTCGATGGATAATTGTGATTGGAGATTTGCATTCTTATGTTGATAGCAGTTGCTTGAAGTATTGAGTCTAACAGTATCCGTACTTTCCTGTAGATATCTAGTTTCATTTTGTTTTTGTTAATAGTTAGTCTAAAAATTTCACTTGACCTCTCTTTCTACATTGATGGTAAACTGTATATTCATACGAAGTTTGTTAACAGTACTCAGTATTTGTTCTTTTCTTTATTTTTGCAAAAATTTATTCTGGCCATGATTTCTTCACTATTGGAATGGAGAGAGAATTTCGGCATTGGACCTCTCTTCATTTGTTTGTAAAAATGCTCACTAAAAGTGATTTTACAATGTTCTCCAATGATGAATCAAAGGTGAATCAGTTTGATTTGCATCTTAGTTCTTCTCTGTGGTTTTGGTATCTGTAGCATAAGCATATTAAGTAAAATTAAAAGGAAAATAAAATATTGGACTATTTTCAACAATTATACAAATTTTTTCATTCCCACTAAAGATTATTCTTAGCTAAAATTAAATTTTGCTCGACCAACGATGTTCAAATGCATCTCTCAGTTGAGAGTAAATTCTTTAATTAGTAATTCAATCTTTAAAATCTCAAAAGAAGAAAAAGAGAAGGGTTTGATGATAATCGAATTCGAATGGCAGGTAATAATCCCAAGAAAAATTCGCGCAGTATTAAAAATATAATAAGCAACAATGAAAGAAAAGTAAACGAATTTTGCGCCGGTAGTAAAATTAGTTTAACACATAAACTCGAAAAACTTAAAAAATTTAATAAATTTTATGCCACAATCGCTGAGAGTTTGTCAAAAAACTTTGGAAGTATATATTTACCAAAATTAAAAACAAACAAGGAATTTATATCTGACAGTTTAAACACTTTTGAATGTAAAAAACTGATAAATGAATTATCTAACACTAACGTCTCAGGGAGGACTTAATCAATCTACAAATATATTGAAAATAGTAAAAGATTATATGACTGTTAACATAATGAAATTATTGAATAAGTCACTGGAAAGAGGTATAATGCCAGTATGTCTAAAAAATAATAAAATTATACCAATACATAAGAATGTAGGTAATCTGAATGATATTGATAACTTCAGTGCTATTTCTTCAGTGTTTAGTAATCTGATTGAGACTGCAGCCAATAACAAGTTTACTGATTATCTCCATAAGAACAAATTAATGTGTAATCAACAATATGGATTCAAGAAGAAATCTAGCACCCAAGCAACATTATTAGATGTAATAACGCAAATTCATTTGGGATTCGATAAAAAGAAGAAAGTGGTAACTGTTTTTTTGACGTTAGGAAGGCCTTTGATACAGTAGATAGAAATACACTTCTAAGAATATTATATGAACTCGGAGTAAAAGGGACGAAATACAACTGGTTCAAAAGTTACTTATCGGAAAGAATGCAGTACACAGAATGTGATGGGTTGAAAAGTGAAGATGTAAAAGTGTAATACAGGGAAGTTCACTCGGACTTACTCTATTTTCTTGTTACATAGATGGCTTATTATGCACAAAACTGAATGATAAGCCATTTTAGTTCGCTGATGACCTGGCCATAATCTATGAAGAAAAAACAAACAAAGAATTGGAAGAATTGATCAACATGGACATGAGTTAAGTTCACCAATGGATGGAGCGACATAAGCTGACAATAAATACAGCTAAAACAAAATATATGTTATTTAAAAGAAAGACGCCTTAAATATTTACTATAACAAATGTAAGTTGGATCCCGTGAACAATTACAAATATTTGGGAATATTATTAGATGAGAACAGCATATAAAAGAACTAATAAAAAAATGAAGAAAATTTGCAGGACTATTGAAACTAATAAATAAAATGGTACCACTAAAAAATAGGAGATCAATTTACTACAGCTTATTCAATAGCGCAGTTATGTACGGAATTCAAATATGGGGGAACACTGTGAATAAAAATTTAAACACATTATAGAAACTGCAGAATAAACCGATAAAGAACTTGTTTTGCATATAAAAAGAAAATTTCAACACTAAGGGAAATTCATATACAATTGAATCATGTTATAAAGTGCAAACAGGCCACACAAATATATCTCATACTTACTAAGAATATTAATACAACTATTAAGCCGATTATGAATAATGAAGTTCATACTAGAAATGCAACTCAAATAAGGGTAACACCTTCAGCAAAAAGATTTAACAAACATGACACAGTATTGTATACAGCATACAAAACATAATATAATGAATTACTAGTTGCGGTCAAAGAAACTGCTCAAATATCTAAATTCAAAAGTAAAATTAGTGATCATTTTCATCAATTAAATAATAGTAATAATACTTAATATTATATATAAAAAAAAATTAAATTTAAATACCTTCTATAAAAAACAAAAAAAATCCTTATTTTAAAATTAAAATTGCACTGAATTAAAACTTAGTTAGTTATAAGTAAAATTGTAAAAACTAAAAACACTCTACACGAGCAACGTAGTTCATTTGAGTAAATAAATGAATAAAACAAAAAAAAACTAAAATTAGTGGTTTCTACCACACACAATCTAACACACACATATATCTTAAATTGTTAATACTTGTTAATTATTAGTATCAAAATGTTAACACAAACGTAAGCTTACAATATCAAAGTAACCATGTTTGTATATAATGCATGTTTTATTTTTTTTTTTTTTTTTTTTTTTTTTGTTTTTAATATTCATTTATTTAGTATTAAATACTATTTAATTATAATTTAAAAATTTTAAATTAAAGCTTATGTTTAAATTCGGTAAAAAAATGAAAATGAATTTGAAAATTTAATTAAGAAAAAATGAGCAAAATAATTACATCGGAAATTTTACGTTTGAGCTGACAAAATATATTGTGTAACTTTAAATTTGAATTTATTGTAGTTCCTTTCCAGTTTCAGATCTGTGGGTAATTCATTAAACATCTTTAGACCACCATACATTAATTGATTTTTCGCAATTTCACTTCTAAAGAAATCTAGTCTGAAGTTGAATATATTTCTTAATCTATAATGCTGAACATCTTGAACATATATGAGTTTGGAACTAAGATAATTCGGTAACAATCTATTTTTCATCTTAAATACAAAAAAGTAGTACATGTAGACGAAGTCTTTGCCTTATGTTGAGCCATTTTAACGTTTTTAGCATAAAATCAATTGAGGTAGGTATACCTATTGCATTTGAGTATGGTTCTCATTCCCCGGTTTTGTAGTTTTTGTAATCTTTCTATTATTTCATTATTTACAAATGCTGTAATAGTTGCACAATACTCAAAATGGGGCTTAATCATGGTGCTAAAGATCCTTATAGTACTTATAATAGACAATTTATTTCTTAATCGACTTAAAAACCCAAGTTTTTTTGAAATTTTCTTGCACATAAATTCGCCGTGTTCTTTGAAATTTATGTTATTGTCTATTACTAGACCCAAATATTTGATTTGCTCAACTATTTCAATAATATTTTGATCAATTATGATATCATAATTACATTCACCATTTATAACCATGGCTTTAGTTTTGGTAATGTTAAGGCTCAGTTTGTTATTTTTGAACCATTCAGCTAATTTTTTAAGGTCCGAGTTGATTTTCCGAACACATTCTTCTACAGAATCATCCATTACAAAGATCAACGTATCATCTGCAAACAAGGATATTTGCATAAAATCTACAACCTTCTCAATATCATTTATGTATAACAAAAAAATTAAAACACCCAGCACTGAACCTTGTGGTACCCCAATTGAAATATCTTTATAGTTTGAGAACTGATTGTTGACCTTAGTTCTTTGATATCATTATGCCATAACTTTCAATTTTTTGTAATAAAATTTGGTGATCGACTGTTTCAAATGCTCGTCTTAGGTCAAGAAATACCGCAACTACTACTTTTTTATCATTTTTTACTAATTTCCAGTTTGATATGACTAAATTTAATGATGACTCACAACTATTTTTCCGAAAACCAGATTGATTTTCTGATATTAGATTATTTTTTTCCAAATAATCTTCTAGCTGTTTGTTGACTGATTTCTCAATAATTTTAGATTCACTTAGAATCATATTTATTGGTCGAAATTCATTGCATTTAATTGTGCCTTTTACCTTTGGAACTGGTGTGACTGTTGATTTTTTCCATTTATCAGGCTTATTAATCCAGCTTATTAATCCAGTTTATCATTAATCCAGCTTATTTTTTAGATACTCACAACTTGACTTTTACAATTCAATAAATTTCAACTGATGATTTGTATGATTTCCCTTTTTAGGTGGAAAAAATATTTTTCGGGTAAATTTTGTGCTTTTAAGAACAAAGTATGCAATAATTTATTACATAATGAATTATATGACTTTTAAGAAGAAACTAAAGGTTATGAGGAACTAGCATTAACGGGTAATTATAAAAAAAATTGTCGCGTGAAATTAATTTGTTTTAGACCAATACCGTTGTTTAACAGGGCAGTTTTTCACCTATCTATATAAATATTTTTTTAACAAAACATTTTCACCAGATATTTATGTGCCCTATCAATACTTTTGAATCATTCTTTGATGATGGTATGTCTCTTAACTTAATTATGGGGATCCCATTCCCACAGGAAGGTTCATTAAACCCTGTGAAAATATGGCACAATATTATTTTAGTCAGACTTTTCTATAAAACTCAGAAATTCAATTACGTAGGGGTAAGGGAATTCCAGATATTTAATCATGACAAATTCTACAAAACTATGAACTATCACTTTCAGGATTTTATTTGAACTCGGTAACATCTCTTATACCAAGTTAAGATATCTGCAAAATATATATTTCTTACATTATGTTTGTTTATAGGATTTAGACATGTCATTTTAATATTTTTTATTCATGACACTATATTTCAAAGTGCCTTCTGGAGCCCATTTTATTTGAGTTCGCATTAATATGCACAACACAATTAGAACTTAAAACCAATACAACAACACAACTTTATAATTTCTTCCACACAAAAAAAAAACAAATTAAATCACCAAAAAAACCTTCAGCCTTGATAAAAACCAATCCCACTTTAATCTATTGGCTACTTATCGTTATACAAATGGCATTTTAATTACATTTTCTAATTTTTAATTAGTTTGATTCCTAATTTTTCCAGGATGAGCATGAGAATACACATTTTCTCATTTTATTTTAAATTATGGAAAATTAATTTTTTTTTATTATACAATTTTAATTTGTATCTAAATATAAACCGATTTATTTTTTTTTTCTTTTTAGTAGATTTCAGAAATGGCCCTCATGTTTTGAAACAAAAAAAAAACAAAAAATAAAAAAATAAATAAAAACTTTATTAGAAAACTTCAACAAATCATTTTAACTTTTTCCATTTTACGATTATAATATGATACTCACCTTTTCCAGTTCCCTGAAGAAAATTGCGTTATTAACGAAGTGAAAAAAATAAAAACAAAAGAATATAATTTGTTGCTTGAAAACAAGAAGAAGAAAATTTAGAAAAATTACTTACCGTTGTCACGTCTAAATAATAAAATTTATGTTCATTTTCAGCTCAACGTTAGAAAGACCCTTTATAAACACCGTTTGAATGTGCAATGTGTATATACGTATACATATATACTATATAACATATCAAAATTAGGGTTGATATAGGCACATATGAGATACGTTTTGAAAAATTATAGATTTTATATATTTTAACAGAGTGGGGTTGTATACCGAAACATTTATTTTTTTATTAGAGGGCTAAAAATAATATCGTTGCATTTCACGGCGTTGTATTAAAAATTTTTGATCAAATTTTTATAAAGTTGAATAATAGGAGGAGAAATAGCAAAGTAGCTAAATTAACAGAATAGAAAAAATATAGAAACAAGAAGTTTCTTCGGATTCGGGTCTTCAAGCTTCGAAAAAATTGGTTATAAAGCCGTTGCTTTCGTACAAATTTCTGGTTGGCATGGTGATAACATGTTAGAAATTTCAAATAATATGCCCTGATTGATTCAAGGGATGGAAAGTTGAACGTAAAGAAGGAAATGGTGAACGTAAAACTTTAATTGAAGCTCTTGATGCCATCTTACAACCAAGTCGTCCAACCGAAAAAGCACTTCGTCTTCCTTTACAAGACGTTTATAAAATAGGTGGCATTGGAAAAGTACCAGTAGGTCGTGTTGAAACTGGGGTCCAGGTATGGTTGTAACATTTGCTCCAACCAACATTACCACTGAAGTAAAATCACGTGAAATGCATCATGAAGCCTTACAAGAAGCTTTACCTGGTTTTGGAGCTACTACAATTTATTTATTATAATAACTCCAAAACTTATATACAATTTGAAAAGAAATGCTTCCATCACAAGGAGTTTCAGAGGAAAGGATAGTATTTAATATTTTCATATATATATATGTATGTATATATGTGTACTTCGTAATTCTTTATAATAAAATAAAATTAATAGATATGTATTTTGGAAGGTATACTACATAAAACAAAAATAAGAAAGCTACATGGACAGTAACGGCAATATAAAAAGACATTAGGCAGAACATCCTAAATTTGTCATTTAACAGCTTTAATTATAAATTCTGTCGAAACAAAATCAGTGAACCCCAACATCTTATCTGCGAGAGATGCTAAAATAACCACAGTAAAAATCTAGTGTTATCTTTAATCTATAATAATAATCATATTTATTCTTTGGCTACAGATTTGCTTTGGATTTTCTTGTTATAGTATACTAATAGTATAATAGTATCTATATTAATTTACTGAAATAAGTATTCAATATAAGTATTCACTATAATAATAAGTATAAATGAAACAAAAAATAAACTACAATAAGCTAATCCACCTACTCAAGTGTAAAAACGGATAGAAAAAAATAAGTCATAGAACACTTAAAAATGAAAAAGTTACTAATGAACAATTTCGCTTATTTTGTAGGTTAGCGTTGAACAGTAAAGCATTGTAGAAAAGATATGGGTATTTCTGAGTTGGCCATAATTCACATAACAAATATCCACTTGGGCTAAAACCATTTGACAAAATTTTCATTTAAAAAAAATTAATTTTTCAAGAAACCATATAGAAAAAAAACCATAACGCAGACTTCTATTTTGAAATCACTTGAAGAAATAAAAATTTTGGAACAAATTCAATTGTCAACAGAAAAATGTAGACGACAAAACCACAAATACATAATATATAAATTTTTTTAAAAACATTATTGAAGAGGTTCAGCGTTTAACTAAATGAGTCAAAATCCACAAATGTTAGTTTCACATATAATTCACATATAACACAATGGCAATTCACCTCACAATTATCAATATCGTAATACGATATGAAAATTCTGTAAAATAACTTGACATGTCGTTTGATGCAAAGCTCAACTGAAACAGTTAGAGAGTTAGAGCTAGAACTTAATTACAAGTATTAGCTGATGGGACCGACTTCTACACTTTATGCAAGCATACCAAAAACTATTGATCTGCAACCAAATATTAAAGCCGCCATTCTGGTCATATGGTATTCAAATATTGGATTGTATTAAACAACTTTATATTTAAACTACTCAAACGTTCTAAAACAAAATATTGTGAAACATTTTCAATGCTTCCTGGCATCTTTACAATGCTAATATTTATAGATATCGTAAGAAGGGAACTGATACTTAAGATCCCTTTTACGTAAATGAAAAAATAAAACAACTAGCTGTTCGTTTATCTCAAGTGTTTGGCTTCGCAAATTTTCTTAGCATGTTATACTATTTGCTCTGCGTTGCTTAGTTAGGTTAGTATTAAAACTGTAATATATACGATTTAAACTAACAAAACCTTTAGAAAAATTTGCCAGTAAAGGTTTTTAATGAAATTTTGATTGCCTATTATATATATATTATTCTGCATTTATCTGGATGTTTGTAAGTTCGACGGAACGCTACAACGCGTATACAAATTACATATGTATACAAATGCATATATATACAAATTGCTTTGGTGCTTTTTTTTAACCCCTGTCTACCATGCTGAACCTTTGCAGGAAAAATTGGTTGCATGAACTATATTTTTTTAATTTAATGTTAGTCTTCTTCGCAAATAATAAGGAAAAATAAAAAATAATAATAATAATATAAATAAAACAAACAATTTTTTTGATTTATAATAATAAGGACTAATAGAAATTTAATCAATAGTTTAATATGGTATAATAACCAAAAGGCAAACAGCATTTAATACAAAAAAAACATAATTCACTCAAAGGTTATTCTTATTATTTAAAATTATACACAATAATATTTTCACTTTTATTTTTGTCATTATTGTGTGCGTAATTCACTTCACTCAAAAAAAATTATTATTGTTTTTTTTTGTTTTTTTTTTTATTATTTCCTGTATCTGTATTCTGTATGTTCTGTATGCACCATTCCAAAAATATTATTTTATTTTCATTGTTCAGGTTCACTGTTCAATCAATAGAACTGGATAGAAGTAGAGTAGGATTATAAACTCTACTTCTACGTCGGATAATAAAACATTGTTTTTTTTAAATTGAAAATTATATATGAAAATGTTTTTGTATTTTTTGTAAATTTTACCAATTTAGATACAAAATTTTGAATATTTTTTTAAAAATGACACAATACCATAATAACAGTTTATTCATATAGCAAAATAAGATCCCTATACATTATACAAAAGACAAAATTTATATGAGAATAAGATCCCATTTTTAAATTTGCTCTCCCGGAGGACTCAATAACGCTAATACGGTATAATTTATACTAAATGGAACCCAACTAACGAATTATAACTAAATGGAAGTGAATACGAGTATACCATACAAAAATACAAACATTTTATACAAATTTGTTGGTATGGTACTTCTTTTTCTGTTATATATCGGAATAAAGAATCTAACGAAAGAAAAAAAGAAACTAGGATTTATTTTGCTTCCGTCATTTATGACGGGTTACAAAGCTAGTAATATATAATAATAATAAAAATAGTCTTTATTTCAACAGAATTACAAAGCTAGTAGCAAATTTTGAATACATACAAATTAAATTCATTTTTTGTACAATGTATCCTTAATTAAATTAATAACTAATACAAATTAAAAATTAGTATTTAAAATAATTCAGATTACATTTTTAACTTATACTAAATAACATTTAATTTATATACTATTAAAAAAAAAAAAAATTTGAATTATGAATTAAGAATTAATATTTTTTCACAAATGTACAGTATATAATTATAGTAGAAGATGAATACAATTATTATAAACTACAAATATGTATACATATTAGAAAATATAAAAAAAAATCAAAAAATGTTTACATAATATATCCTTAAATTAGTTATCTTTCCTTTTAAGCTTCAAGTTCTAAATGAAATAGTTAAAGACATTCTATTGTCATAGTCACACCCGCATTATCCCATAGGCACAATAGGCACATACGAACTATAAATGGCCTACGAAAATGTATACATATTATTATTTACGAAAAATTTATATAATAAATATTCAACCAAAGCATGAAAAGAAAAACTTCTTTTAATCCAAAATAATTCAAAATTTAATTTCAAAAAATCATTAATTTAGTAAACAATTTATTTAATTATTACCTAAACTAACCTTCCTACATTTTCTATTGGCGATAAAATCATCGACAATAACATCATCGAAACTAATTTCTCGCATTAAATCACTTTCAATTGATAAAATCGTAAGAGATGATAATCGTTCCTGTCCCATAGTTGATCGGAGGCAATTTTTTATTCTTTTAAGCTTTGAAAAGCTCCGTTCCCCTTCCGCATTCGTTCCAAATATCGGTAAATAAATTCTTAACACAATATTAACATTAGCAAAACTGGTAACTAGCTTATCATTTATTTGTGCAATTATCATATCCTTCACTGATTTTTTATTCCCATACATTCGTGAAAATAATAAAAACTCGTCAACAAATACATCTTCAACATCTGAAGAATATATTTGCACTAACTGGTGTGCTTTCGAAACTATTTCATTATTTGTTAAACTTCTGTCTACCAAAAAATGAAACCTTTCATATAACATTTGATATGCTCCAAGTCGCTTACGCATTTCAATTATAAGTCTATCTACTATTATATAAAAAAAATTCTATACGAAATTTGTCACTTGCACTTAGCCTCAAGCTAGGATCTGTGTTGTCTAAAACTTCATCAAAAAATCTATTTCGTATTCGTTTACGTTGTGTATATTCTTTATATTCGGAGGATGTAAGCTTTTTTGCCATGGTTTCAAATTTATCAAACTCTAAACGAATATCATGAAAGTAAGCTATGAGAGTATCAAATAATTTTACAATAGTGAATAATTCTATGCCAGTCTCCTGCAGAGCTTTATTGACAATATTAATATTTTGTAATAAATCATTCCAAATAACACACATCAATGCTGTTTCAAAATTGTTCAGCTTTTTTATTAAAGATTTCGCTTCCTGCACAGCCACAGCAGGTTGACGTTCGCTTTCAGTTATTTCAAGCAAGGCTTGTTGAATTTCTGAATAATTCATAAAAAGAGCCTTAGTAGCATCATGTCGAACAGACCATCTGGTTTCTGATAAATTTTTAACAACACAAGTATTTTCTTTTATATTGTCTTTAAATTTGGACCATCTTTGTGGTGAAGCACAAAAAAAAGTGTATATTGTTTGTAAAATTCCAAAAAACTTTTCTGCTTCCAAACAACACTCCACAGCAGTTGAACCTACCAAATTAAGACTATGAGCAGCACATGGAACCCATTCAGCCAGACTATTTATTTCTCTAAATCTAGCTTGTACACCTGCATATATGCCGCTCATATTACTGGCGTTATCATATGATTGGGACCTGCAATTTATGTTATAATGTTCCAAAGTATGTCGTATAATGTCGAATAAATTTTTTCCATCGTGTTGTTCAATTGCAATAAATTTTAAAAATCGTTCAACCACATTTAAGTACATACCGAATGATCACGGTAAGCTGGTGCATATGACTAATATCAGGAGTTGAATCAATGCTGATTCCATAATATTTTGCTTCTTTTATTTCAGATATTATCTGCGTTGTAACTTTAGATCCTAGTATACCAATAAATTCTTCACATATGGTTGCACAGCTATAATCACAGAAAATTTAATTTCATTCGTATACATATGTAAGAAAATGAATTTTCTTTGCAATTGACAATAAACCAGCCAATCATATTAAGCAGGTTTAAAATTTTTGTTTTCAAATGCGTGGAATTTAAACTTAGAAACAAAAGACTTAAAGTATAATAATTGGTACTCATCATCGTCATACATATACGAAATAAGCATTTCTTCATGTAATTTCGGTCGTAGTAGAAAAACGTTATAAAGCGAAATAAAGGCACCAATATAATATTCACAAAATAACATTCATAAAATAAACCAATATGGAATGAAACTAAACTTTGTTATTTAAATAAAGTGTTGTTAAATAAAAATACTTTGGAATTAAATTAACACATTTTAAAAATAAACCACAGCTGACTTCATTAGGGATACTGGCAAAAAACTATTCGATAGGGTTAAAGGTAAAAGTGCCTAGCGCCTGCGAAGTGGTTAATTCGGGCATGGCCATAGTGAAAGAATATCTTATTGTCTGACATGTCTGAACTATAGATCTAATATATATACATATATCTGAACTAATAGAGCCAAAATTGCAATAATGGTTACTCTTTAAGTGCATTAAAGTCGGCACAATATTTCAACATTAACAAAAGTTCATATTATAATGTTACCATTATAATGTGTTTATGTTACAAACTGAATTTAACATCTATAAGACATTATGCTCTTTTGAATTGTATTCTGTAAAGATATTAAAAATTTTATCTCACAAATTTAATAATATAGCTATCCAGAATCTAATAATAATATCCCTTCATATAATATTAGCATTCATTCGTATCTAAAGTACATTAAATTTTATTTTTCGTATTTAAATTTATTTTATTCTAGATTGAATTGTTTTGAATGTTCAAATAACGTTTGTAAGGGTACTCAATTCTTTCAATTTATTCAATTCTTATCTTACATAATTAAAATTTTCATTTTTACTTTGATGTATTTCGAGTCATTTCACGAATATTAAAAATTGCTTATTAATAAATTACAAATTAGCTTTAATCTTAATGGTGTTTTTCATATTTTATTATTTTATTCAAGACCCTAGTATGTACATATATAGCCGTTTGGTGTTATAATTTACATTCAAAATTTAATTTACAATTTATAGTGAAATTATCTTTGATTAGATATTATTACAGTTAAAATAATTAAAAAGATTTTTATTTCAAATATTCTACTTTAACGTAATCTAAAAATTTTTATCAAATTCTATTGCAAAAGGGTTGGATAAAAATTGAACGAAATTAGGGCAGCGAAATAGATAATTTATAAGTATTGGTACGAATTTTAAAATACAAACAGAACGAAAATAAATTAAATCTTCCAAAATATATACTGTGTGTTATATGCTAGAAGTAGGTATATTGAAATCTATGAACAAATTTTTTAGACATTTTTTCGTCGTTGCTTTAACGTACTGATGCGACAAGAATTAAATATTCAGTAGAATAACACAATGTGAGAAAATATTAATGAAAATTTTCAATAAACGAATATAAGGGAAGACCCAATAAAACGTAGATTCCAATTACAACTTAAGATCAAACAGTACACTCAGTAAAGTTCATTACACATGAACCAGTATTAATTTAATCCCATTGAGGTAATATGTTTTTCTTTTTTCCGGAAACAGCCAAAGTGGTAGGTTACTTAACTTTAGTACTTACATATCGCTTGGGATAAAATAAGATAAAATATAAAGTAAGGTATTACGTAAATTAGTGTAGTAAAATGATGAATGAAACTATTAGTATTATCCCTAAATTTCTACAAATTGACTTAAATCTGAATAATATCGACCTATAAAAATCCATCGTACGCGGCATAAAAACCAGTTTACAAGTAAAAATGCTTTTAGAATTTAAATTCGAATATGAAATAAAAAGAGAATATAAAAGACCAAGTTATTAAAAATGACATAAATCTGGTAAAAAAAAAAATCAAACTATGACACCTTCACTGGCTAAGCAACGTAGAGCAAATGGTAAAACTTGCTAAGGAATTCTTCGAAGTCAAACCCTTGGGGTAAACGTTGTTAAATATATTTCTGTTTTAAAGATAAAATAAATGTGGATATGAAAACTTTCAGATTTCAAAAACGTAAGAATGCGCTCGGTATCAAAAATAGTAATCGCCCAGAAAGTAAGTAATAATTTAACAAATATTATCTAATAATTACAATCTCTTATGTAATCAGTTAAACAAAACTGTCGGTCTATAGACGATCAACTGAACATCCAACTAGATAATGAATTAATACGCTTTCGCACATGCTTACATCTAATGCATACATCGTTTTAGTCTAGCTAAGCTACGCTTCCTCTAATTTTATAAAGGTTAGTTTTTGGGCAAATAATTTTAATCAAAACATCTACGTTTCATCCCTGATTCGCTAGTCTATATTTTTTGTTAGTTTTCTATCCTATTACCTTTGCGAGAGAATTTAAGAAGAAATTACATAAAACGTAAAATCTACATTCTCTCGGACAGCAAAGCAGCCATACTAGCTATTAATTCATATACTATCACGTCAAAGTTAGTATGGGATTGTGTAGAAATACTTAAAACCCAGGCAAAAACAAATAATGTCACAGTAATGTCAATACCAGGACATTCAGGCATAGCAGGTAATGAAGCTGCAGATTACATAGCAAGGAAAGTAGCGGATACACCCTTCATAGGACGAAGTCAGTTCTGTTGGATTCCCTTGAGCACAGCGAAGATGCAATTAACAGCCTGGGTAGAGCAAAAAGCTGAAGATTTTTGGGCCAACGTTCCTTGAAATCGTCAAGCAAAAATGCTCATGTCCAAACGCTCGCTCAAGAAACCCAAAACTTCTTCTTGGTCTCAATAGGAATCTGGTACGTATTCTGGCAGGGATAATAACAGGCCACTGCCAAATAAAGAAAAACCTTTTTAAAATGAGTCTAACAGACAACAACTTGTGCAGAATATGCGAAATAGATGAAGAATCTATTGAACATCTGCTCTGGGAATGCGAATTGAATCTCGCAGCAGACTTAGTCAGTTGGGAACAGCGTTGAACAATTGGAGCTACACAGCATACTATTGAAGAACATCCTGAGTATTATCACAAAATCAGGTATTCTTAATTACTCAAACACTAGTTACAATAACTAATAAACACGGGCTATCACAGTAAGCCCATTTGTGGCTGCGGTGATATAGGGGAGCGATCCCCTTCCGGAAAAGTTTAAATCTCTCTCTCTCTTCTATTACCTTACCCATCTGCATTTTTTCTTTCGATTTTGAAAATATACAATCAAATTATCAAATAATTTCCATTTATGATAGTATTGTTGGATATCCTATAATTTTGATAAACACTATAATAAAAATTATATTATGAGTTATTTTTTTACGACTGTTGAGCACAATCATACACAGATCACATATATCTACTATAAAAATATACCACCTGTAATTCTCATACCGACATGTTTTTTTTTTTCTTTATTCTTACCTTGTATTGTTATCTTGGTTTTTCTTTTTACACGCTTTCTTCTCATTCTATTCTATTCTACCTAGTTTAAATCGTAATTCATTTTTTCGCTCTGGTTATTTATTTAAGTCGCAAAAGAAAAATGAATTACAATTTTTAAGTTACCGTTATAGTCCTTTTGTTTTATGTTTTCTATATCAAAATAGAATAGCCACATTCTTTTACATTTTTTTTTGTTTCTTTAGAGAAATATAGTAAGAACTTACGTACATACATACATACATATGTATAATATACCGTTTACAGTATAATCATCAGTTCGCATCCTTAGTACATAATGAGTAATGGTTGAAAGAAGAGAAAAATTTCAGGAGAAAAATATTATTGTTATTTAATCACCACCACAAACACTTCGTAAGTATTTTCTATATATACATACTAACATATAGTGTCCTATATATAATTTATTATATACTATTAGTATATAATATTATTATCAGGATAATCTTACATAAAATCAAATTCAGGTTGTCCTTCTTACCATGTCTTTTGCGAATGCTTATGCAAGCAAAAAATAAATAAAAAATTTCTTATTAAAAGATTTTTGTTTATTTTTTCGTTTTTTTTTTTTTTTTTGTTGATTTTTTATTATTTCAATATCAGGAGCGTTGAAGAATTCATAAAATAATTTTTTATTTCTTGTTGTTTTTATATTTTATTTATTTAATTGCAAAGATTTGTAAAAACGTGCTTTTTGAAAATTTCTTAATAATGAATCTGTTGCCAACAGTTTTGGATAAGAGTTGTCGTGATTTGGCAATTAAAATTGTATAGCAATTAAAAAACAAAAATTTAAAACAAAATATGAATTTCTAAAAAAGATAATAATCTGAAGATTGTTTTTTTTTTTTGAAGAATTTAAAAACAAAAAATATATCTTGGCCTTGTAGGAGATGAATCTAATTTATATTTATTTATTTAATAACAAAAAAAAAATATCAAATGAATATCAAATAGAATACGACCCAGTAACAAAATAATTGGTTCAGTTAAAACCTTTTAATTTCAATGTTTTAAATTAAAAATTTTGAATATCAAAATATATTATAAATTATTTTATTCAATAAAAGTATATTGGACAATATTTTCAGGCGAGGTACTGTTTTCATCGGTGTGTACGAATTCAATTTGTTTGTCAAAACATTTACATAATTCCTAAAATATCGATATTTATAAATAATAAAAATTATTGAATTAATCGGCTTTAAAAAAGGAGATAGCTTATTGAATTTTTATGTAAGAAAAAAATAGATCGCTGCAACGAATTCTCTAAATTTATTTTTGGGAAATTTATTTTATAAACCTAATAAACAACAATTCAAACCTCAAAACCATTTGTTGAAAAAAACTATTTTTTTTTTATATATATTTACTCAAAAATTGTTAAAAAAGTGTTGCCGGTATAAAGAAAATATCCCCGATACTTTACAAATATATTTTATCAAAGTATTATATCCCAATTTTTTTGAAAATATCCCCAATTTTGGTGAAAATATCCGCGGTAACTGATATTTACTGTTCTTGTTGTACGCATTGACCTCTCATATAAAATAATGTCATTTCATGTTATCTCCCTTCTTAGAGCCGATAAAATTTTTAAGATTTTAAATATTGGTCAATTAAAATCCACCATTAGCCGTAGATGTCTGGCTTAATATTATGGCTTAATATTTATTTTTAAGTGTCCTTAACGTAATGAGTTCGAAAACATTTTTTTTTCATTTTTTGAAATAGCCTAGACTATATTTAATTATTGTGAAAATGAATTTAATTATAATGAAAAAAAAATTTTTTTTTTTATATATTAAATAATTTAGTTTTAGTTGATTTTTTAATTGATTTTTTAATTCTAAATTTGAAATTTCATAAATTATGATTTATGTAATATCTATAATTATAATTGACAAGCATTTAAGGAGCTGCGCAGTAGACACCTCCTAATTTTATTTCGCTTCTATTTAATGAACTCCTAATATATAAATAAGTTGTATATAAAACAATAATGCACACATAGTTAAAAAATTTTTACTCATATGATTTTATTATTCAGCAAATACATTATGCATATGTGAATTCTTATTAAAATAAAAAGAAAAACAAACAAATGAGTTATTATAATTACTTGCAGTGAACATTATGTACATTGTACATATGTCAAATAAAAACAAAAAAACAAATATATACATGTAAAATAAAAAATATAAAAACAACAAAAAACCAAATCACTTGAATTCTTAATTTTTTATCGTTTTAAGTAACTGTTTCTAAATTTTTTTTATTTGTAGTAATAACATAGTTTTTATTAAAATTTAATTCTTTAAATGTAGTCATATAAACTTCACCTATAAAAACATAGTAACTCCTCTCTCAGTTAAAATGAATGATGTCGTGATTCCATACGAGAATAAAGCTAAATATCTTGGCATGACCTTGGATGCAAAACTGAAATTGAAAGACCATGTGAAAATCAAAAAACCAGAGCTACAGTTCAAATATAGAGAAATATACTGGCTGATTGGGAGGAATTCTACGGTCTCGACCTATAACAAAGTTTTGATGTATAATCAAATATTGAAGCCAGTCTGGGCATACGGTATTCAAATATGGGGATGTACTAAGCAAATTCATATTCAAACTATCCAAACGTTTCAAAATTAGGTACTGCGCAACATAGTCAATGCTCCATGGTATGTTCGCAATGTCGATATTCATCGAGATCTGAAGATCTCATCTATAAAAGACGAAATAATGAAATGCGCTGCACGGCATAAAACTCGTCTGATCCAACATGTCAATACCGAAGCTTCTAGCTTAATTGACAATCAAAGCTTTGTGAAGTGACTAAAACGAACAAGACCACTTGAGTTAGGTTAAAACCTTTTATCTATTAAAACCTTATTGGATTTTAGCAGATCAAAGGTATCTTAGTTTCTTTAAGTTAAATGTAAATTAATGGTTAGTCTATAAGACTAGTTTTAATGTTGCAATAATAATAGGAGTTTTTAGTGGGTTAAAGTCCCACAGTCCTTCAAACTGCCTTCCCCGGTAATAGGTAGTCCCTGAAGCCTCTTTCGATGATTTACTACTATCTGGGGAAAAAAAAAAATTTAATAACAAAATTTTCTATTTTTCGTAATTTTATCCACTAAATGCCACTTACTATAGGGAATATATCGGAAACGAAACAGTACAGGGGGGACGTATATTTATTTGTCCTAAATAAAACTTTCTAACCACAAAACTTTTTATTAAATACGAGTGGTGTCTGCTATATCGTCAGTACGTAAATTACTGTTTTTTTAAAAACTTTAAATTTTACTTCAGCTTGAATTATAATTACTCAACAGGAGCCCCTAGTTATTATTTTATTTTTATTTTGAAATATGATATGTTATCGATATTTTTTAATTCAGGCGTTAATTCATTATAAACTTTTAAACAGTTGTAAAGTACATTATTTTTCTGATTATTTGTTTTAAAAAGGCCTAAGCAAAAATTGGATTTATTCTTAGTATTATTGGTATGGATGGCTACGTTTCTATTTAATATAAAATTGTGTTTGATGAGAATATTTACTACTTCAAATGTTATCATATGCAATTCTTTTCGGCAAATATTTTCTAAGATTATGTATTTTTCGTCATGTAATTGTTCGCTAGGAAATATTATTGGATAATAATGTACTTATAATTTTTATTGCTTTTTTGTATATAATATTTAATTTGGTTAACGTATATTCGGGGGCTCTGCTCCATATTGGATTAAGATATGTTATATTTGATATGTAGGAACAAAAAATATAATACAACATGTTAAAAGAAAGAAATCGAGCCAATATGAATTTATATGGAGACATTTTCTTAATTATAATGTTCAACATGTTCCTTCCTGTTTTGTTTACTATCAAGCATCAGACCCATATAGTTGAAAGTTGTCACTCCGCGAATAGGACTACCATTAAGAACAAAGGAGGTATTATTTACTTTCTTATTTTCGAAAATCATAATTTTGGTTTTTTATATTTACGGCCAGACCATGTTTGTTAAGCTAATCATTTATAGTGCTGAGATCTTCTTCAACTGCCAACCTTAATTTATTTTCGTTATTTTCGGCATACTTAACCATTGCATCATCTGCGTAAAATTGCAAGCATCCTCTAAGATTTATTTTCGTAATATCATTTATGAACTCCTTCTTTTACATTTGTTGGACGACTATATGTATTGCCTACCCGAACTGTTTGTTGTCGATTGAATTAGTATGAGTAAAAAAATTGTAGTTCGCTTCCTGTGAAATTCATCAATTGAAACTTTTTTAACAAAATATCGTGATCATTATAGATAGCCTTCTATCCATAAAGATAAATAAAAAAAAATGCCATTTAAATTTAATTCTGGTGATGAAAAGAAGAAACTGTGTACTTTGTTGAATGTATTTGATGAATTTGGTAAATGTATTTATATACTTAAACATGGGGTGAAATCTTAAGTTGAAATTTTTAATAAAATAAAAAATTGTGAAAAAATTTTCAGTTTCGCTGCGTCTCCTTTTAAAATCGGTTGTAAAATGGTTCAGATATTTGCACAATACTTTTTTCAATTTACATTAGATTAAATATAATGGTTTGAAATGCTTGTTGACAAATTTACGGTCTTAGTTTATGGTCTCTACTATAGTAAAAGTAAATCTTAATTTCTTCTCTTCTATTGATCTTTCTCTTAGAGTATTGCAATAAAACATTTTCTTCCTTCTCCCGACAATATAGGTTTTTTTCTATAAAGATCGACAAATTTACCGACTTATGAAACTAAACGATTAAAGACACAATCAAAAAAACTAGCCTAGATGTCTTTGAACTTACACCTGAATCGTTGACATAAAACACATGTATATCTTTAACTAAGAATATTCATTGATAGTGGAAATCTGATTGGAGAATTAAACTCAGAGTTTGGTTGGATAAGGATATAATACTTATGACAGGCTTGTAATATCGGTATTATGATATCATAATATTGTGTTATATAATATTATGATATACTAACGGGATATAAACGTCATATTATTTATTACTCAAATAAGTAATTTATTACGAAGACACAGGATAATATTGTACATGAGCGCAGTCCATTGCCAGTCAGAATATTTTCATATCAAATATTGTAATATTGTTTTCATAATATTGATAGTTCATATCAATGTCATTAGTATACATCAAGGACATTTTTCGAAATAAAATCAATATTTACAAAAATTTATAGAATACTAATCAGAGTAAAATGTTACAGAATCGCATCGAAATTAAATGGTTTTAAATCGTATTATACTACTACTATATTATTAAAAATTTAGTCTAATATAATTCCTAATCTTTAAATACACAAATAGACGGATTGGACCAATAGATGGATTATCAAAATCATTGAACATGGCGGAACACCTTGAAGTCAATTCATTTCATAATTTATATTTTGATATACAGAGTACATGATAAATGTTGTGATATTTGTAGCCCAAGAATAATAGGTTGACCAATATCATGAAATAACTGAATGAATCAACATGAAAAGTTTAAATACCGTCATTACAAAATATCACAAAGAACAAAACTTCTGTTATATAACTTTCAATTTACTTTGTATAATGATTGTCTTATATGAGCTCAAGCCTCCACATAGTTATTTGAATTTCTCAGTTCTTTCGAATTTGATATTGTAGTTAATAGTTTTTGCATGAACAGAGTTAATTGCATTATTTACTATTGGAATAATTTCTTACCATGGTACTTCAAATTGTAGATTGCATTACTATAACTGATATACTTTTGAGCTACGAAGGATTTGTCAGTATTAATTTACATTACAATGGTTATGGTAAAAATGTATATTATTTCATTATTTGTAATGATAATTGATTTCCACAATGTGACGAAAGTAACGCAGTTTTCTGCACCTACTCCTACAAATAACAATAATGATAATTGTATCCCAAAATTTGTCTTACCAACGATCTTATTTGTTCTAATTTTACTAGTGATATTGAGTAATTATGTTTGAACTTATCACATTTATGGTAGTGGATCGACCATATATATATATAAAATACAGATTGGGAGCTAGAATAAAAATTTTCAGCCACTTTTGGACTTTGGTCAGCTGTTTTTCGAACATTTGACTTGAAAAATATTAGTTTCTACTGCAAATAATTCCCTTGAAAATGGAAACTTCGCACCAATGTAATATGAAAAGTTTTAGAGTAAAAGAAAATATAAAATTACAATAATTTTAATTATTGGATTATTTTTAACGTAAAATCTCAATTAATTTAAAATAATTATTTTTAAATTTTCTTTTAAAAACATGTATCTATAATTATAATTGACAAGCATTTAACGAGCAGCGCAGTAGACACCTTTTTATTTTGTTTCGCTTCTCTTTAATGAACTCCTAACATATAAATAAGTTGTATATAACACAATAATGCTCACACAGTTGAAAAATTTTTACTCATATGGTTTTATTATTCAGCAAATAAATTATGCATTATGCGAGTTCTTATTAAAATAAAAAACAGAACAAATCAGTTATTATAAAATTACTTGCAGTAAACATAATGTACATTGTACATAATGTCAAATATTTTTAAGTAACTGTCTCAAATTATTGCTTTCTATATTTTGGTCATTTGTAGTAATCATATAGTTTTGGTTAAAAATATCTATATGATGTATATACCTCTTTAATTACAAAAATATTTTATTTTTAGTGATTTTATCCATTAAATGCCACTTAGTATAGGAATATGTCGAAATGAAACAGTATATGAGGGAGCAGTATTTATGTTTCCTAAATAAAACTTACTAACCTCTAAATTTTTATGAAAACGTTAGTGGTTTCTACTATAACGTGAGAAGTGTATTTCAGTACGTAAATTGCTGTTCTGTTAAAAACTTTAAATTTGGCTTCAACTTAAGTTATAGTTACTCAGCAGGGGCCCTAGTATGTGTATATTCATACCAAATTCACAATAAAATATAATTAACAAATCAAAAAGTAAAGTAAAAAAAAAAATGTTTTGATACGTATATATTTATGTTCTTGATAATAATTATTTAAACAAAATTGGTTAAAAAGAGTTGCTCCTATGTGAAATATGATGCCGTACTATATTCGTTGTGTTAGTCGGTACAAAAATTTTGTTGAGCTCTGCAGAGAATATTTTCAAAATCAGACGTAAGATAATTGAATCGACAATTAATTAATTTAGTTTAAATCAAATCTAACTTTCCTAATTTTTGTTTTTTATTTTAAATTTTAATTTTTTAATTATTTTATTTTTTCCGTTTTTTTTCTTTTTTGTTTTTGTTTTTTTTTTTTTAAATTTATATAACATTTACATTTTTTTTCTTGTTAACTATAACTTTATGTGTGTGTAAACTAAATTAAACCAAATCAAACTGAATTGAATATTGTAATTGTATAGTAAAAAGACTAATCGTCTTATGAACAATTTATATAAATTAAATAAATAAAAAATTAAATTGATACATCGGTTGATACAGTTTGATGTTTAATTAAATAAAATGACCAAGATTTGGGAAAAAATTCTTTTACTTTATTGTATACATTATATATTATTCTATAAAACTAAATTCACAAATATTTTATTATTTATACATTCCGGTGAAATTTTATGTCTACATTATAAATTGACAATATTAAAATATATAAGTTATGTATACAAATTTATATTATTTATAAGTATTAGCAATAATCAATGTATATCTAATCATTTGTATTATATGCATATTTATAATATTTATCATTCCCAACAAATTTAAAGTTTTCCCCTCTATTTTTCTTTGAAAAGGTTTTCCAATGCTCTAAAATTGCAATTAATAAAATGAAATAAAATTATTTTCAAATTATCGTAATAGCGTAAATAATATATTTAAAACAGAAAAACTATAAAAAAATAAATAATTAGTAAATATGTGTAGTTAAAAATGTTAAAAAACAAAACTAATTTTAAATTCAATGAGAAAAAATTTAAAAAAATATATTCTACAAAACCATCAGAATATCGAGATATGTCTGTTAAATTTATAAAATCAAATCAGTTGAGTTGAAATATTGAAAAACATATGCTCATTTTTGGCTGAATAATGTATTAGAAAGAAAAAGAAGCAATACCAAGCTGCAAATCTATATTTTATATATCTATGGGATCGACTGATGCATTTTCTTCTATTATATTATAACAACTACATAATATACTTTACTAGTTATACTCCACTATTCAGTTTGGGATTCAGAAAAATTAAAATACCTAAGTGCCTATTATGTATTTCGATAACGATTACGATTTGATCGAACGAAATGTCAAAATACAAAATGGCCATTACGTATTTCGATATCGTTCAGAAATTTTCGACGAAATCGATAAAGTTTATCGATGTAAAATTTTATCACGAAAGAGACATCGAAAGAGAGATTTTGTACAAATTATTTAAATTTTGAATTGAAAAGATAAAATAAAAGAGTAACGCTTGGACACCTGGTGTTTGCTTTATATTTGCGATATTTTTTGGAATAAAAATAAATTTAAAAGTTGAAATGTTAGTAGGTATTTTACTTTATTTTTCATAATTATTTTGTATTGAAATAAATTTGAATAGGAATGAAAGGCTAGTTACAAATAAGCTGCAATTTGAAAGTTAGTGTATGTAAATTATTTCAGTAGTTCTACTTTAATCATAAAAATAATGTTTGTCTGACTTTTTTCTTCTAGTGCGTAATAGAATTTGATCCATTTTGGACATAAGTATAAACTGCAAATTTCATATGAAACTTCCTTAAGCACAACAGAAAAAATTAGCTCTGCTAGTCCGACATTTTTTTTTTTTTTTTTTTTTTTTTTTTGCGTGGATTGGTGGGAATCTTCATAGACACAATGAGCCCCGTAGCTTCCATTGTGTGCCAGATTTTTACTGACTAAACCACACCCCTCCCATTAATACTAGTCCAACGGACTAACCATTAATTTATTACTATTTTGATTTTCTTAAAGAAAAAGTTTACGAAATTCTATCGTATTAAATCTAGTGGCTTATTTCTTTTAAGCCTTCTGACATCATTTTGAATATCTAGCAATTGAGTGGCCTCAACGTTAACATGTCCATCCAGACGAGCTATATGCTTTGTTGCATATCTTTTTATTTCATTTTCTATGCAAGGAATTTTAAGATCTCTGTGCAAATCACTGTTGCGAACATACCAGGGGGCATTTACCATGTTGCACAAGACTTTATTTTGGAATTTTTGTATACAAAGTACATGTGTTTGTTTGGCACATCCCCATATTTGTATGCCGTACAACCATATCGGTTTGAGTATCTGATTATATAACAAAATCTTGTTATGTATAGGTAATTTAGAATTACGACCTAAGAGCCAGTACATTTCTCTATACTTATTTTCAAGCTCAATTTTTTTCTTTTTAACGTGCTCTTTCCATCTAAGTTTGACATCTAATGTCATTCCTAGGTATTTAGCATTATTTTCTTGGGGTATATTGACCCCATTCAGATTTACCAATGGTGGTTGATTTTCTAATTTTTTATTTGTAAAATTTACATGTACTGATTTTAACTCATTGAGTTTAATTTTCCATTTCTTTGTCCAGAGGTATAGCTTATCGCTTGCTCTTTGCAATTTAATTGTAGCCTCGTCAATATTTGATCCTACTGCCATCAACGCAGTATCGTCAGCGAATGTAGCTACAGTTATATTTTCCATTTCTGGTAAATCATTGGTGTAGAGCAAATACAGTATGGGACCCAGAATACTACCTTGAGGCACACCCGTTTTAATATCTTTAATAGTAGAATACTCTTCGTCTTGTTTTATTCTGAATAGTCTGTTTTCTAGATATGATGAGAGTATATCTACGTATTGTTTAGGTAACATATTGTTTAGTTTATTTATTAAGCCTCGATGCCATACTTTATCAAAAGCTTGGGCTACATCTAGAAATATGGTAGAGCATACTTTCTTTTCCTCTAAAGCTTTTTCTATTATGTCTGTTATTCTATGAATTTGATCGATTGTCGAGTGCTTAGATCTAAAGCCAAATTGATAATTTGGAATCAGATTACTATTTTCTATGATTGGTCTCATTCGAATCAATAATAGTTTTTCAAATAATTTTGATACTATTGGTAGTAATGATATTGGTCTGTAGGATTTGACCTCATTTATGGGCTTACCTGGCTTTGGTATCATAATTATCTCTGCTATTTTCCACATATTCGGCACTTACCTTATTCTTATAGCAGCGTTTATAATGCGTGTTAGCATTGTTATAGCTTTTTTCGGAAGTTCTTTCAGGACTTCCGATGTAATTAGATCAAAACCTGGAGCTTTTTTATCTCTGAGTTTTTTAATTTGTTCAACTATTTCACTCTCTGAAAATGGTGATATAACATTTTCTTGCCAATTATTATTTTCTTCAGTGAGATCATCCGAATCTGTCTCGTCTGGACAAAAAATTTCTTCAAGATGATCTGCGAATGTTTCAGCTTTATTTTTATTATCTCTCGCCCATTCACCGCTTTTCATTCTGATTGGCGAGATTTGAGAGATCGAGGTTTTTGTACTCTTTGTTGCTTTCCACAACGAGTAGTTATTTTCTCTTTTAGCTGATAAATTTTTTATATATTTTTCAAAATTTTCATTTTTAAGATCTTTAATTTTTCTTTTAAGATTCTGAGTTAACCTATTTAGCACAGTTTTGTCTGCCGGATCACGCGATTGTTGCCATCTGCGTCTAGCCCTTCTTTTTATTTTTATCATATTTAATATTTCTCTAGGGTAGTTGAATCCTACCGATTTATATTCACAATTTTTTGTATTATTCCATCCAGCATTTTGAATAATTTTAATAAAATTTTCTACTTCAGAATCTATATCACATTTGGAGCTTAGTTTTGTTTTTATGTTTATTTTGTTTTCTATTTCTTGTTTAAAGCTAAAGTCCGACATGAAAATCATTTCCTACGCTGCAAATCATTTACTTGGTACAAACCCACAGAATCTTAATACGCTGGCCAATTTAATTATATTTGGAATCGACTTATTGGCTATTTTAGTATTTACCCTAATTTTTCTAATAAATCCATAAAAGCAATGTTTGAACTGAATGCAACTTTTGATGAAAACTGTTGAACAAATAAAATAAAGTTTTGTGGATAATAACTCATCAATTTCATGTACAATTATATACGTATAATCTTCCAAGCCCAGTGGATGGAAATTATCCCGAGTATATGTTGGCTTGTTTCTTAACTCTGCAATTTGATAGCGTTTTTCAGCACTATCAGAAACCGAAAAATTTAACTCTGCTAAAATCATTTTATTTATAAAAACTTTTAATTTAATAATTTTTATTTTATTTAAACACTTTTAACTTCAACTTAAAAATTTCAAATAGTTATAACACTATTGTTTTGTTTTTTTTTTTCGTATAATAATTTTAATTTGACAGTCAAACATATGTCATTTTCATCGTATATTTGAATTTTAGAATGGCAGCATTTTAAGCACTTTCGATCAAATTTTCATCGAAATACTTAATGGCACTAACGATTACAATCGAATAACTCTAACGATAACGATGAACGATTCGATGAAAGTCGATCGAAATACATAATAGGCACCTTAATCGTTTTGAATAAACATTATCTTAAATCTTTTCAGCTAACTGATTTTTTCTTTTGTATTCACCAATTGCAATGCTAATTCATTTGTGTGAAATTGACCGTATGATATGAAGGTCTCTAAAGTCGTTATATTGATATACATTCAAATTAAATGTATAATGCCTATATATAAACTAACACTTAAAGGTTAACAACAACAAAAAAACTACACAATTTTTAATAAAGCAAAATAAAATTCAAATTATTTTTAAATTTTTTAAATTAAAACTAAAGTAGGAAAAAATGTACCTAATTGAAATTTATATTATTTTACGTTAAGTTTTATTTCAAAACACTTGCCATACACAACTTAACTAAATTAAAAGATAAAAAATAAGCTAAATATTAAAATTTGGATAAAATAGAAACCTATTTTTATGAAATTAAAATTGGATACAATAATCGAAAAAAATTAAAAATTTTAAAAGATCGCTTCAAGTGATCCATAAAATTCTTGGTATTGTTTTTTTCTTCTGATTTGCTTAATTTTTTGCAACCAACCAACATTCTCTTCTCTTTCATTTGAAACAATTTTGTTTTTGTTTTTTTTTTTTTTGATATTTTAGCCTTTTAGTATAATATGAAAGGGTGTATTTTTTTTTGCCATTTGTCTTCTTTTTACTATCTATAAAATTACCATAAATTCGATGCACTTCATTTGTTACGAACCAATTCTGGAGGCAAAATACTAAATGATTTTAAAAACCAAAATAATAAAAAAAAAATAAAAAATTGTGATAAAAAAATTGAAATAAATGAAATTTTACTGCAGAAAATTAATTTTAATTTACAAAAAAAAAAAAAAAAAAAAAAAAACATTAAAATAAAACAACACCTAAAATTTTTAAAACTTAACCCAAAACTAAATTACTACTTTGGTTATGTTAAAACTGATGCTACACATTCGATCACAGCTTATTGCATTGAAGTCACACTTTCATTGATTCTATAGAATTATAATCATATCTAACCTTCTTTACCTTCAAAAGTATGAAAGGGAATATAGTAGTTTAAATTTACAAGAGAGTACAAAATGAAAAAAAAAACAAATCATTGATTGTAAGAGAAAAACGCGAAAAGATTTGGCTTAAGGTCAAAATCATATAATAATAATCAAAATCTTAAAAAATAAGTAAAATAGGCGAATTTTGAAATTTTTTGTTTACTTTCTTGGGTTGATTGGGAAAGAAATAAAATGTATATATGTATATACATTCTTTATATAGTTAAATCCCTGAACATTATGTACAACAAGCATATGCATTTCTATATGTATATAATGATGTTTATGTATCACCACCTAATTTTTATTTCTAAAATTATTTTGAAACTAGGTATTTATTTGGGAATATTTATTGTTGCTCTTAGCTTCCGATTATTTACTATTAAGGACAATTTACATTTACTAATCAATTTTTTAAAGTATATCCACTTGCACATTCGAGTAAAATTTTGATTTTAACAATGCTGTATGTACCATGTGCTTATGTCCTATTCCATCCTTGTCCGCATGTATTATTTGTAAAGTGTGCTTTTTTGCTGTACGTTCAAGGATGATAAGCCATCAGAATGGATTTCTAAATTAAGTAGTAGTACTGAAGTGCACTTAAAGAGGTAAAGCAGTAAGTTTTATTGAATCAGCAAACATATATTTTATATATATTTTAAGCATTTTTGGAAAGTACTGACAATGTTGAAGACATTTTTTGACGTATATTAGGTATGAATCTTCGATGTTTTGTAAATAAATTAATATCAATTAATAATCGTGAGCAATGAGCCTTATATTTTTGTTCCAACTTCTATTAAAATGTTTATATAGATTATAGCTTATTAAAATTTTTAAAATCTAACAAGAGCTATTAGTTCCGAACATGAAGGAAAGTACTACAACACAGTTAATTTAATTTTTTTCAAATTAGACCAAAAATAATTCTAGCTCAAAGACAAAAAAATAATTATGAAAAACATATTTGTATTTTCAAATTAATATGTCTAAACTTGACACTAACACAATGATACCGTTCGCCAAGGGCTAAACTTGGAATTTTGAACGGTTGAACACGCCTCAGATAGTAAAAAAAATGTATTTATATATTTTCTTAATTTATAATCTCAAATGAGCTATTAGAGCTTGTATTGAGTATTTAATGCAATTCAGTATTTATTAATTTATTAAAGAAAAAAAATCAAAGTAAAAATAAAAATGTCGAGGTAATATCAAAAATTTAGATAGTAACAATAAAAATTCATACATAACATCTTGGCCCCTTTTAGTCTTTCAATTGTTTAGCAAATTCTACTAATAATTTCTAGGACTATACCTACTCTTATCATGACTCGATTTTTAAACAATTAACAATACTCAAACAAATAAATAGATTTGCTTTATTATTATTCTGAATGCAATTCTGAAAGGTTAATACTAACAAAATTTGTCAGATACAATAACAGGAAAATAAATTTAAATATTATCTTGATCACTTCAGATGAGCACCGTTATCCTAATTATTTTTTATATTCTTTAATTCATATTCCTGACGAGAAGACGATGTGTTTTCTATTTTGTCTTAAGCAGAAGTATAAATTATCATTTTTTCTCTCAATTCTTCTCCCAACTTTCATAAAGTACTTAAAAACTTATTCATTGTAAACAGTTTTTAAATTACAGAATATAAAACAAAAAAAAAAACAAAGTTTCTGAAAATCACAAAAAAATAAAACAAAAATACAAATAAAATGTATACAAAATCGCACAGTGCAGAAAGATGGTAATCAATTGAATTCTATAAAAAACAAAAAACAAAAAAAAACAATTCAAAAAGAACGTAAGAAATGGTTTTCATTTGGTTATTCTTATTACACCTGAATAGTTTTGTGTAAATCTTAACATTTTGTTTTTTTTTTTTTGTTCGGTTTTTGTTGTTGTTCAAACTGCTCTTTTCCGTGCTTCTTACTTACTCATTTATATTATTTTTTTGTTATATTAGTTTTTATATTTTTGTTATTTAAACTCTTTAAAATTTACTGCTACTACCTTTAATGGCTATTATTGAATACCTTAAATATTTATGTACTTGACTTGTGAAAACAATCTAGTTCAAAAAATAGTTCACCTCGTGGGCATATCAATTGAAAAACTTAGTAAGAAATCTGTTTTTCAGTATACTTATATATATATATATATATATATATATATATATATATATATATTATATACATATTATCTACATAAATGTGAAATTATTATTGTGTTCTATTATTACTTGGGAGAAGGAGATCGATATTAAAAGACATTTTTTGAAAATTGGAAATAAAAAAAATAAACTTAAAGTTATGTAAAAAGAATTGAGGTGAATTTTAAAAGACGAAATTATATTCTACAAAAATAATAAAAAACAAAAATAATGAAAATAATAAAAATTATATCGAGAAGAACAATACAACGACGAATGCTATTTGCAAATTTACCCTCTGGGCAGTTAGCTGCTGTTCTTACCACCATTCGTTTTTCCACGATTTTGTTTAATTTTTGTCTTTTTTTCTTTCTTATTGTTTTTATTTTTATTTGTTTCAGTTTATCTTTTATACCCATAAAACAAATTTTTTAGCACCATTACCATTCTCTTTCTTTAAAATTTGCAGAAAATGGATTTTTGTTGATACTGATAAAAAATTTGAACTAAAGTTTATAATACTGTATCGCTGTTTTTATTGAAAGGAGAACGTAGGCTATAAAATATTAATACGAGTAAAAAGTATAAAATCTGTTATACACTTTTACATATAAAAAAAAATTAAAATAGAAAATAAAATAAATTGATTTTCATTTTCCAGATAAAGTTATAATTGTAGTTTCAAAATACGGTCGGACATTGCTTTTGGTTGCACTGATTCTGTAAAAATTTTGTAGTTTGTTCAAGCCTGAGAAATATGTTGAAATTCACATGGGCCGACATTTTACATATAGCAAAATTGTATAACATGTAAAAAAATCTCTTACGATAACATTTGGATTTATATTTATATATGCTTATCACTTCTAACGCACTAGTACTGATTTCGTTGTACAAGTGCTCAACTAAAACAATTAACAATAGAAAATGGGTCAATCGAGTTGCGATATCAAAAAAGTACAATTAACTGATAATTGGCTTTTCAGAAGCAACTGGTATGGTGACTTCAAAATACATAACAGCCTTAAATGATCTTTGTTTAAAGAAATTTATGTTATGAAGTTAAGATGTAACCTTAAATCTTAACTTAAGGCATACAATTATGGTACTTGGTCTTAATGTCAAATATTAAATAAATTCAACGTTCACAATCAAAAATGTTCCATATGATAGTGTAATGCTTCTTGATATGCTACAAACCTACAAAGAATACAAACTAGTACAAGCAGTTGCTACATAACCAACCGCTTCTTCCCAAATGTTTGCCGGATACAAGTTCAGTCCAACGAAAACTGAAGAAGTTCACCATAAAAAATTTAAGATAAAATTTTGTTATGTGTAATGTTTTCATAAAACATTTGTGACTTTCTGTAGGTGTTCAATTTTTGTTTTGGTCGCATGGCATGTAAATTGTATCCAAGTGTATTAGATCAATGCCTAATATATAGAAGATAAAAATAATGAGATATAGCGGGTGTTCCAGAGCATGCGTATCAGCTTTTTAAGAGGGGAAGGAGCCGTTATTTTAAAATTTAGAAAAAAGCTTGTTAAGTAAATCGTGGGTGCTCTATCGATTGGTGGTATTTTAAACTTTCAGAAAAGACCGCAAATCGGTTTTTTAAGATCAAAAATCGCCGAAATTGGCCGAAATCGAGATTTTCAAATGGGAAAGGGTATTTTTTAACGCAAATTCAGATTCTACGACAAAAAATAAGAAAATCATGTTAAATGATTTTTTTTTGTTTTCTTAGTATTTTTCTTCAAAATTTAAACAAAAAAACAAAAAAAAAATGTAAACAAAAAAACAAAAAAAAAATTAAAAAAAAAAAAAAAAAAAATTACTCTACAAAATTTTTATTTTTTGATGTAGAATCCGAATTTGCATTAAAAAGTACCCCTTCCCATTTGAAAATCTCGATTTTGGCCAATTTCGTCGATTTTTGATCTTAAAGTTGAAAATACCACCAATCGATAGAGCACCCTCGATTTAGTTAACAAACTTTTTCTAAATTTTAAAATAACGGCCCCTTCCCCTCTTAAAAAGCTGATACGCATGCTCTGGAACATCCGGTATAAAACAAAATAATCGATAAATATAAATGTTTTTTTTTTATATTAGGCCAAAATAATGAGATAAGCAACCTAACTGCCTTCGCAGAATTTAAATGTATATTAAAAGAACAGAATTATAGAAGTTATCAGATTGTTAATTAATAAAGTCCTCAATTGACAAAGCCAAGATAGTAGTAGTAGTTTGTACATAAACAATAGTAGTTTGTAGAACAAGATTAGACGTAGAAAAAGATGTAATTAAAAAAAATATTGAAATAACGAAAATTATAAGTGAAAGACTTAAGATTACCACAAATAAAATTTCAATTGTAATGATTTACTTTTAAGAAAGCTTCTGTTGGTTTCAGAAACAAAAAATTGAAGGATTTGATATCGATAGGAAATAAACAGCGCAGTTGCGGAATATTCGACGTTGAACCAAAAAAAATATCATCAGCTATCTGATGGTGGATATGATAAATTATCAAGCCATCGATGTAGTTGATAACATAACAATAACAGCGTTCAAGTGTTCGCGTGACATCCCAAGTCGAACCACAACGAAATAAGAAAATCAAACCACCGACGTTTGTTAGGAAATATTTTGTTTCTCTTTTCCTGATCTTTTTTTACTTAATTTGTATAGTACATAATACACTTATAGTAGACACCCACAACTCCTCGGTAAAGGCTTGTACATGTGTATTTATTCTTCATTTTAACATTTTCTAATTTTTTCGTACGTTTTGAAAATTTTAAAAAATAATTTGTTTTTGATTTGAAATCAGCGCACTTAACTTAAATGGACATTAATTAAAGAGATGTGGTAACCTGATGGGGTTTATATTATATTAGGTGGTTTGGGTATATAATAATTTAAAATTTATATATATATATATATATATATATATATATATATATGTAATTTTATTTCACTTTCCACTATTAATAAAAAATAATATTGGTATATATTACATTTAAGTATGTACGTATTCTTTTTATCTCAAAATGAAAATCTTAAAAAAAAAAAAAGACAAGATTCAAATTTCAATAAGGCGAGTTGTATTCTGACCAAACTAATATAAAAAATTAAGTGGTATAGTAAATTTTTTACGAAATGCTTGTTAAATAGTTTATATTAAAACGTAAATAAATAAAAATTATAAATAATATTTTTCAAAACCACAAAATTACAAAAATTATTGAAAATTGCAAAACACGATCGAATTTCCACTGACTAAAGTAGTATGAAAAATTGATAACTTCTTAATTGTCAATTGAAATCTTTCCATTCAGTTATCGAATACAGACATAACCATTTTTTTGTGAATGTTTACGTAAGTGCGACATTTTCAGATCTATTATATTTTTCCGTTTGATTGTTTAAAATTGAAGGCCTATCTATTAAACGCTATTAGTTCGGGTATGACGATTTTCAAATCAAGCGACGTGTATACCCGGAAAGGTATAATTTTGAGTTTCTAATAGATAAGTTTAAATATTATGAGAAGAGTAATGTAAGAGCATGCAATGTCAAGCTATGAGGATCATAATGTTTTTTTTAATTCCTACAAGTCTACCCTAAAAAATAAAAGAAAATAACAGGTATAGTAGGTATACTCTCTCTTGTTTTTGCTATCCTAGCTATAACTTATTGAATTTAATATCCAGTAAATCAAACAGGAACAATCGCTTTGTCCTACTATTCTGCCAAAAGATTATAATACCGTTGTTTTTGTACGCAAATTCTTTTCTAAAAAGGATGCATTCAATACGCAAACCGTGGTTGAGCTGGCCAGATAGTTAATTTGCTGTGATACAGAACCAATTATAAAAATCATTAACTGGTGCAAAGGAGACAGAAACTTGATTTAGATTGTAAGAAGAGTAGTAATCGAAATAATGGACTACTAAAAAAGTGACTTTTTATATTCAGTGCATTCAGTTTTTTGTCAGTAGGTAGATATATATATATATTATAAGTTAAATTTGAAATACTATGCCTACATAAGTAAAATAGCATCCGAAATAAGGACGAATTCTAAGTCGTTCTGGCGACTTGTTAATTAAAAAAAGAAAAACAGATCAATATCTCAATTATATGACATTTAAAAATCAAACATCGAATGATGCAAATGAAATATCTAACTACTTTAGAGAATTTTTTGAAAGTAATTATTCTTCTTCAACCTTTACAGTTAATGAAGCAAACTTCACTCATTTGGAAACTTTTCCAAGCATACCACTTGAATCAATATGCTTTACACGAAGCAATGTTCAGATTTATTTAAGTAAACTTGCTAATAATACAGTTCCAGGCCCGGACGGTCTGCCAGAAATCATATCAAAAAACTGACTGCACAGATTCTTTATCTTCACTTATTTCGTTTCTATTCAATAAATCTTTAACTTCTGGCGTATTCCCAAATTTTTGGAAAAAGTTCTTCATAAGACCAGTTCACAAAAAGGATTTAAAGATTAATGTTTCAAATTATAGACCTATTGCCAAACTATCGAGTTTACCTAAATTGTTTGAACTTATGGTATTTGATACGATCTATAATTACTGTTCCTCATTTATAGTAAATGAACAACATGGCTTTGTAAAAAAAGATCAACTGTAACAAATCTTATAGAATAGGCTTCAACTTTTTTGAAAACTATGGAAGCTGGTAAGCAAACAGATGTGGTTTACACTGACTCCCTGCACTGACTGATAACGACTCCCTTTCTCTTCAAAAAAACTTAAACAATTTTATGAAATAGTGTAATTATAATGGTTTATTTTTAAACGTTGATAAATGCGCCATCATATCGTTTACTCGCTCTACAAACCCTATGTGTAATAATTATACCTTTGATGGTTCTATAATTAGACGAGTCATCGAATTTAATGATCTTGGCGTGACTTTTGATTCCAAACTTAAATTTAACATACATATTAATAAGATCATTAACAAAGCAAACTCAATGTTTGGTTTTATAAAAAGATGATTTAAGGAAATTGATGATCCTTATGTTACTAAATCGTTACTTACGACATTAGTTAGACCAATTCTTGAATATGCTAACCAAGTTTAGTCCCCTTTTTATCACCAACACATGGATAGAATAGAAAGTATTCAAAAAAATATTTCTCAGGTTTGCATTAAGAGCTTTGAATTGGAATAATCCCTTAATATTGTCCCCCCACATTGAACGTCTTAAGCTGCTTAGTATGTATACTTTAGAAGCTAGGAGAACTGTGTTAGGTATTGTTTTTATAACCCTAGTACTGAATAAACACATTGATTCACGTTATATTGATAACATTTTAAGAAATACAATTAACGCAAGAGCACGATTTAGGCACGAAAACATATTTTCTATTACATTTCACAGGAATAACTACGGAAAATATGAGCCTATTAACAGAATACTGATAAACACAAATCAATACAACACAACAATAAATTTGGATATGAGTAAAGATGTTGTAAAGAAATCCTTATTTAAAGTAATTTCCTAATTTCATTATGAATTTCATGTAAACTAATTGTATAATTTTTACAATCTCTATTTTAAATTACTAATTGTACTCGTTTTATATTTTGTTATTGTATAGTTTTATTGTAAATTTTAATATTGCAATTTGTAAACACTTGAACTAAGTAAGAATAAATAAATAAATAACAAAAAATAAATAAGTAGAAGTAGATGTATGAGACGCAACTAATTAGAAAAAGTTGTGAAATCGAAATTTCTTCTTAATTATTTTTTTTTAATATTTTAAATCATTAAAGATTTTTTAAAAAAAATAGCCTTAAACATCGCTTTTCGGCTTAATTTAAAGTTATTTTAAACCCTTTTACTTATTTTAATCAATATTATTCAATATTGTATCTGCTTTTTCATCAGAATTTCATTTGAATTTGTATATTCGAAATAACAAGGCGATAATGACATACAAAAGATGAATGGAAAGTCTAGTAAGCACTAGTTAAGATATTAAAGTAATAGGAGTGAAATTAACATCATCAACAGCATCTTCATCATCAATAATATATTTTTAATTCATTGTCACATCACCAGATCCTACTTGTTGTGTATATACATATCCCTAAATAAATATTTTTGTATAATTGTCGAAAATAGTCGAATATTTTCCTTTTTGTACGCATATATCTGTATGATAAGCATATTGGTAAGGTTAAAAGGAAAATACTCTTCGACTATTTTCGACAATTATTTTTAGACGTTAAAGTCGAATTTGCAAAAAAAAGTATCTCTTCCCACCTGAAAATCTTGATTTCGGCCAATTTCGGCGATTTTTCGGCTTAAAAACACTTTTCCCAATCGATAGAGCACTCTCCAATTGATTTAGTTACCAAATTTTGTTTTTAATTCTAAAATAATGGCTCATTCCCTTCTAAAAAAAACTATTACGAATGTTCTGGTGCACCCGATACTTCAAATCAGATAAGATTAGCATATTATCTTGTATTGTAATATGAATGTCAAAATTATGAATTTTGATGTGTAATTTAATGTTAATTGTTCATATGTTCAGTGTGAATCATGTTTTTGATATCAATTAGGCTTCAAAATTTTGTATTTTTTATGTATTTCACCTGTCGGGTTCGGTATTTTAGACTAAATAGGTGTTTCATTTTTTTTTTCTATATTACTAAACTATACAATTTTGATGTTGAAAGCGCATTTCATACCCTAAATGCCAGTTTTATGTGACATAACTAGCTTTGTAACCCGTCATAAATGACGGAAGCAAAATAAATCCTAATTTCTTTTTTTCTTTCATTAGATTTTTTATTCCGAAATTACAGTACTTTTGTTTATATCACTTTGTTACAATGAGCCCCGTAGCTTGACACTGACTGTATGTAGGATTCTTTCCTACTAAACCACACCCTTCCTTAAAAAAATAATTTTTTTTGAGTGCAGTTAGTTACTCACACAATAATGACAAAAATAAAAGGTATAAGCAGGTATAAGTAGTATAATGTATAATATTATACAACTCAAATATGCTGATACACATGTATATTATTAAAGATGAACATATTCGTTCAATATATTTTCTCTCTTTCTAATGGAAATTATTTTGATTGCTAGTGTTAGTACTTTTTGAAAATTTCATATATTCATATATTACAAACTACTGCTACATTTTCAATATTTCAGAAACATGAATAATTATTGTTTTTTTTTCAAATAATTTAACAACAATACTTTTCTGTGTAATAATATAATACGGTAATAAAGTAAAAGAAAGTTTAAATTGAAAAAACATTGTTATTTTTATTAAGATTGATTTTGATTCCTTTTATTTTATTCATACACAAAGATTTTACTAGTTTTCTATTTAAAAAACTATATTGGCCTAACACTAACCTTTTTTTTTTATATAACAGAAAAAGAAGTACCATACCAACAAATTTGTATAAAATGTTTTTATTTTTGTATGGTATACTCGTACTCACTTCCATTTAGTTATAATTCGTTAGTCGGGTTCCATTTAGTATAAATTATACCGTATTAGCGTTATTGAGGCCTCCGGGAGAGCCTGGATGAGAGATGGGATCTTATTTTCATATAAATTTTGTCTTTTGTATAATGTATAGGGATCTTATTTTGCTATATTGAATAAATTGTTATTATGGTATTGTGTTATTTTTAAAAAAATATTCAAAATTTTGTATCTAAATTGGTAAAATTTACAAAAAATACAAAAACATTTTCATCAATAATTTTCAATTTAAAAAAAAATAATGTTATCCGACGTAGAAGTAGAGTTAATTATCCTACTCTACTTCTATCAAGTTCTATTGATTGAACAGTGAACGTGAACAGTGAAGTGAACAATGAACACTTAACACTGAAAATAAAATAATATTTTTGGAATGGAGCATGCAGAACATACAGAATACAGATACAGCAAATAATAAAAAAAAAAACAAAAATAATTTTTTTTGAGTGAAGTGAGTTACGCACACAATAATGACAAAAAAAAAGGTATAAGCAATAAAGTAGTATAATGTATAATATTATACAATACAAATATGCTGATACACATGTGTATTATTATGTATAATTTTAAGTAATAAGAATACCCTTTGAGTGAATTATGTTTTTTTCTTTGTGTTAAATGCTGTTTGCCTTTTGGTTATTATACCATATTAAACTATTGATTAAATTTCTATTAGTCCTTATTATTATAAATCAAAAAAATTGTTTGTTTTATTTATATTATTATTATTATTTTTTATTTTTCCTTATTATTTGCGAAGAAGACTAACATTAAATTAAAAAAATATAGTTCATGCAATCAATTTTTCCTGCAAAGGTTCAGCATGGTAGACAGGGGTTAAAAAAAAAGCACCAAAGCAATTTGTATATATATGCATTTGTATACATATGCAATTTGTATATGTGTTGGAGCGTTCCGTCGAACTTACAAACATCCAGATAAATGCAGAATAATATATATAATACTATGGAATAGAATATAAAAAATTGAAATTAATTTGTTATCCAGACCTAAGGTTTTCGAAAATCTTCATCTTATATATAATACAAAATATCGACGATATTAAAATTTAAGAAAGCTCTTAAGCCAAAAATAAAAATATACAAAATGTTGGCGAATACTTAAAACATTTAAAATAGCTACACATTCCACAAACCAAAAATTAAAAGTATACAAAACAGTGGCGAATACTGGAAATATTTAAAAAAAATAACTATCAAAAAAATAAAAATAGAAGGAATAACTCATATACAGTTGTATACTTTACGGCATTCGATCATGGGGTTGTCAAATATTTAAAAATGAACCCTTTAACGCTCTGTGGTACATACTTAGGTAATACAAAAGTACAAAAAAAAAATTGCTCACTAAAGAAGTAAAAAAATATTGGATAAATAAAATACAAGCCCATTAAAATGATCAGATTGTTTAATTTTATAACTTCGAGACTGAACGATTGCCATCCTAACTGTTTCAACGGCTTGGTATTTACAATAATATCTTTTTATATATTGGTATAGCAGCCAATTTAAATGTAGTAAACTACATCTATTGTAAAGTAAAACTTCGCTTTCATAATATCAAAGTTCTATTTTATTTTAAATGACAACGGACATGTATTCCAAATTAATTAGAATATGTAATTGAAAAGCTTTGTATGTTCATACATTAATAACATAACCGGAATTCGAACTTGAAAATGTCCTTTTGCTTTTACATAACATAGTGGATAACATAACCACTAAACTATCCTGGTCCGTCTAAATTAATGGCTTTCTTTAATATTGACGAATATTTTTTGATTATATAAAGAACTAAATCTGATGAATTAATTGTTTAAATACGCTTCAGAATATATTCTACAATAAAATCCTAAACCCCACTTTAATATCTTAGGCGAAAACACTGATTTATCGATCTACTACGTTGAGAGTAATGGGATTTTATTGTGTTAAGTTAAATTAGTATTCATTTCGTTATAAAGAATAGGTATTACATACTTTGAATTCATTATAAAGGATATGTATTCAAGAATCAAGCGATTCAGAAAACAACTACAATATATCAAAACAACTTTTTCTTTTTATATAAAATCGTGCCTAAGAGAACTGCTCCTGTGCAATTGCACAGGGGATTCACTATTATGTATGTATATTAGTGCTAAAGACACATTTCTATTTATAAATTGTCTCTATTTCTCTTAAGTATACATAATTTATTAAATTTCAATTTAATTTTTGTATCTTGTTTATATTGACTGCATGCAAAATTTAGATAATATTTATTAGCTAAAATTTAACTGAATAACAAATAAGACACCTGGATTGTCGCACTAAAAATCTATAATTATAATTGACAAGCATTTAAGGTCCTGCGCAGTAGACACATTTTTATTTTATTTCCATTCTCCTACTCCATAATGAACTTCTAATATATGTAATATATAAGATTGTATATAAGACAATAATGCGCACACAGTTGAAAATTTTTTAATCATATGGTGTTATTATTCACCTAATACATTATTCGTGAGTTCTTATTAAAATAAAAAAACAAAAACAAACAAAAAATATAACAAAAAAAAAAAAAACAAAAAAAAATTCAGTTGAATTCTTCATATGATGGGCAATTTCATCTTTATATAATAGAGTCAAAGTAGCTATATATAACTATAATTGACAAGCATTTAAGGACCTGCGCAGTAGATACCTTTTCATTTTAACTCTCTTCTCCATAACGAACTCTTAATATATAATAAGTTGAATTTTTTTTAATCATATGGTTTTATTATTCGCCAAATACATTAAGAAATAGGTAGAAACGAAACAGAAAATGAGAAGTAAGGTATTTATGTTTTTTAACGAAAACATACTAATTCCAAAGCTATTCATTAAAACATGAGTGTTTTCTGCAATGAGAGAGTCTATGTCAGTACGTTAAATTACTGTTTTTTTAAAAACTTTAAATTTGACTTCAACTTGAAATATAATTACTCAACAGGGGCCCCTAGTGCATTATCTAATACAATGGTATCATATAATGGGATTATAATACAGATACACCTATTTCGTTTACTACTTGTAGACTTTTTCAATGTTTTTATACTAAAGTCGAAATTTTTGTAAATAAATTACTTTAATAACTTGCTTTGGTTAGTAGTTTGTGAATAAATTATGGAAATATTCAATTTAGATTTTCCAACATATTTCTGTGAATTATCAGTATTTTTTTTCTATTCATCATTAAAATGATAAATGGTTAATGACATCAAAAAATGGATAAATGGAATTAATTTTTCTTAACCAATCCAAGACGTTTTAGCATAACCATTTGTGATCTGTGAAGCATATCAGCATATCTATAACATCGACCCGGAATTATTTTGCCACACATCCAGAAAATCTGATTTTGGGAAATTGAATTTCATGTTTGGAGCAAGGTAAAAAAAATGGACCGAAAGACTTTTTTTTTTTTTTTTTCCACTTTGTTTTTTTTCATTTTTAATTGTTTTTTATTTTAAAATTAGGTAATCAAGATGTTACGGTTACCCAAAATCTCCACCTTCAACATAGTGGTTATTCTTCTTACGCCATCCAACAGTTGGTGAATTTAATTTGAAGGGTCATAAGAAATTTGAGGCATGTTTAAAGTTTGGTCCAATTGTGAAAATTTCATGAACCAAATCTTCAAGCACATTGCAATTGATACTTTTGGCGCATTTTACGTTCAATAACAAAGTTATCAGTTATTGGAATACGTTGTTTGCTATGTTTTCACAAAACCTCGTTTATAGAAGAGTTCACGAACTGATTTCAAATTTGGATAACCCCATGTTACATATGGTTCACAAATACGTAACATATTAATTGTAGCTTTATCAATTTGATTAAAATTCTATTGTTGATTTGACGCAAACGGAACAATTGTAAAACTTTACGTACTTTTGGTGCAACTTTGTTAATACCACGAACACGAATAATGAAAGCTAATTTACTTTCAGCTGGAACATAGTACATTCCCCGTTTCTTGGCAATACGTCTCAAACTTGTTTTGATATATTTTCCACCGATGAAAGACAATAAATAAAGCTTGTTAAAACTAAAGTTTGGAATTGACGGATCTTTTGTTCGAAAACATCATACCGTGTACGCCATTTATGAAGCAATTTTTTTCATCCATACACATGCGGCAAAACGATATGCACATACGGTAAAATAATAGTAGTAAAAATATAAATTTCTAAATAAAAAAACCCGTTAAAAATTCTTGTGTAAGCCGTAGATGAAATTTTTTTTTTCTTTTTTTAAAATAAATGGAAATAGTATAGTTAGGTTATTTTACTTGAAAAAGACTGAACATTTTCGATAACGATAGGCTCTTTTCGAAATATTTTCTTTGAAAAGCTGGCTTTGCAATAATGAGAGTCAACCGTAGGAAAGCTTTTAATGTGATCTGAAAAAATTTCATTTAATTCCTCAGAAACGCAGCTTGACATGTTTTCCTCTTTTTAAGGCTTTAACAATTCCGGTCATTTCATCACGAAGATGTTGAAAATGATAGTAAATTCGTTTATCTGAGATATTTAATATATTAAAGAATAATGTTCTACATACTTGGTGAATTTTATTTTCTTTTTGCAGGTAAAAAAATTAAAGTAGTTAAAAACTTTCAAACACGTGCGGCAAAATAATATTTTATTTTAATGTTTATTATTTTGCCGTACATAACTTAAAATGCATCATCGGTTACATCACATACGGAAAAATAATTGATAGGTTTTTATTCTGTGTTTTGTATTGATTTTTTGCCGCATATTCCAGAAACTTGGCTTGTACGGCAAAATAAGAATAATCAGAACTTTTTTTTGGCGTATATGTCAAAAATGATACTGATTATTTCGGAATCGGTAAGAGCTAGAACCCCGTTAATTACACTAATCGATAGAGCTCGAAAAATTACCCAAGACTTGATTTCTAACTAATTTTTGATCATTTTGTGAGGTATGGCACTATATTTTGCGGTCGACGATAAGTATCCTAGTTCTTCATTTAACTTCACAAATTAACTGCTCAGCAATATTCTACTAACTTAAAATTATTTCTGCAACTACTGTGATGATTATTTACAATATCTAAAAATTGCTCAGTTCTTAAAAATGTCACAAAAAAACCAAATAAAGAAAATTGTAATCTTTAATCGCATTTATAAAAGACAAAATTTACTTAGGTATGTCATGTACATAAAAATATAACCCTTAAATGTTAAATTCCTATACTAAAAGATAAATAATAATAATAATAAAAAAAAAAATTAAATAATCAAATCAAAAAATCTTAGCGGCCATAAAAATTTGTCAGAAACGCGTAGATCCTATTTCATTTTATATACAATACAGAGAGTAATAAACCAAAAAGAAAAAACATTAAAAAATGTTTTTGAGATGTTTGAAGAAATTTATGACCCAACCAAAAAAATATTATATGATAAACACGTTTTTGTTATCGTTTATTTACTGTTATATATATACAAAAAAAAGGACCTGTTTTCTGATATTTTTCTCCTTTACCCAGATTCCATTATTCTACCGTTTTCCGTTATTTTTTTTGTATTTTGTTTTTTGCTTCTTAAAGATCTGATAACTAAAAATTTTTACTCTCTTTAAAGTTGACTGTTTTTTTTTTTTTTTTTACAAAAGTCCTGATGCCCTACAAATAAACCATTTTGGTAAATCTTTTTATAGGTTATGAACTGTTATATTTAAACTCTGTAGTCTACTGTATATTTTTTTTTATTATTATTATTTGTATTTTCTTTAAGGAAAATTTTTTGCTCAAACACACACACGCACACACATATATCTTTAACAATAATATATGTATATTGAAAAGATAAACTATTCAGTGTCATAATAATTTTATTCTTTTGTGTCATTATCATTTGTTTCGTATTGTGTACTCATAGTCATCCGTATGAGAATATTACATATGGATTTCAAACCATCTCTAAGATACAAAACTAAGAAATAAAAAAAAAATAAAAAAAAGTTTTTGCAAACTACATAAAGAGTTGTTTACATAATTTTGTAAATTTATCGGTCTACCAGGTCTACAATACTAATTTAGATTTAGATCAGTCAATGTCATTATATGAAAGTAGTATTCAGTTAATGTTTGGCAACTTTACTTCCTATTATGGCTCAAAATTCTTAACTATAAGAACAGAAAGAAGAAAGCTTTACGGTTGCTAAACTTTCCAAAATAATTTAGATTTCTTCAATTTGTATGAATGAATATAATTTACCGATCCGCAGAATACCAAAAATAAAAATGTTCGCTAAGTATCACATTTTTTGGTATGTATCGAAAAATTCGCTTCTAAGAATAAGGTCAATAGCAAGCTGAATAGGGAATAGGCCTGTATGATGTCGAATCTTCAAAAGTGTGCTGATCGTATGTTTTTGTTAACTCTATATAAAATTAATTAAAAAAAACGCGACATGGCTTAGTGAGTATGGCATCCGACTATTAGTTACAAAGTTCGAATTGCCCACATACCGAAACGGAAAAATACTTGAAGTTGAACTGCAGATTAATCGGCAAACCCGCTCATCAATAAACAAAAAAAAAGTTCGGACTAAGGTTTCGACTTCAGAGTATGGGTGTGTAATTGAAGTTTTTTCTCTCTTTCCTTATTCGTAAACTAAGCAATCCAAATATCAGATCAAAATGTGCTAAAAAAAAAATTTGCTAACAGAAAATTCAGCTATGAAATATCTTTAAGAAAAATTCAGATAAGTAGTAGCATTTTACATTTAATTAATTATTTTATTAATTACTTATTAATTATTACATTGATAATAAATTGAGATTTTGAGAAAGCCTTTGATAGAGTAAACCGCGAGTATATTTGGGAATCGCTTAGCAGAAGAGGCATTCCAGAAGAAATTATAACCATAATTATGAAAGAATCTTCGATCTATAAAGATGCAAGAGAATACGTCTTACATCGAGGACAGCTGGAAAATTGTTTCGAGCTGTGTCAGGAACTAAGGAAGGATATTTTATCACCCATATTGTTTTTAGTAGTAATAGATGACATAATGACTACTATTGTGGGTGTAAACGAGAGCAATGGTATCCAGTGGTTAGCAGTCGGCACTTAGATTACACCGACGATGTGTGTTTATTGTCACATACGAATGAAGGTTCCAATGATATATGCCAAAGTTGTATGACACTGAAAAAAGTGCTAAATTCAGCTAAAATCAAAATTATACGCACAATTGACACATCACAACATTCGATCTTCCATAAACGCAATTCGAAGAGATGATAATATTCAATTACCTGGCCAGCATTGTGTCATCAGATGAAGTTGTCAATTTGTATATTGAACTCCGCTTCAGCGGAGCCCGAACTGCTTTCGGAATGTTCTCAAAAATATGGTAAGCAAGCCATATATCTCTGGGCATAAAAATATTCCTCTTCCACGTTTGCGAAATATGGAAAATTTCAGTTAGTTAAATCACCACCAAGCATACATCAACAGATATCTCTGCCGCACATTAAACATTCGTTGTGCCACAAGCCATTTCCAATAGAACGGTGCGGCAAAAAGCGAAACAAAAGGAAATAGTCTTTGAAATCCGACAGACGAAAACAATGTTTCGAATGGAATCCTCACGGTCAACGTGTACCGTCGCATAATCCCAAACAGTATTCAAGCCACATTATTGTTGTCGGAAGGCCGAGAAAAACATAGGCAATAACTGCGTTGACGAAGTAAGTACCCAGCAAAGAACGTGGTTACAGTTGAAGTGGTTAGAAATATTTTATTTCTGTCTTATGCCCCACCAATGGGGTTGCCCGGACATTGGTGATGATGATAATAAATTGCAGTACTCAACTCAATATAATTAAAAGTCAAATAATTGGAAATAATTTAAGAATAGTATAATAAAAAACATTTGCACTTACGTAAGCGAGCTGCACATAATGCTTATACAATTATGTTAATACAAAATGTCCCACGCAGAAACTATTGCTATGGCTATTTACTTCACGGGATATATCACGGTACTTAATTGAAGCAATTGAAATAAGTAGTTGGAAAATAAAGTCTTAACAAAATTACACTATGACTTTAGGTTCTGCTGCATTACACTTTAGGACCATACAGCTTTATTAATTTTTTAATATTTCATTATTTCTGTACCACACAAATACAATTACGTAGTGATGGTAAAAGTTCCTCACTAGTTATTACCATTTTTTTTTATTAATTATTATTTTTTAAAGTAAATTTACTAAATTAATTTTTTGTGAACATACCTTAAAACTTGAACATTTCATTTAAAATTCAAAATGTTCGCACGTTCATTCATACTCATGCATAATTTTTTTTTTTTTTTGTATTTTTCTGATAGAAGAGATAGAGATAGAAATAACGCCAAAAAAATTTTCTAAAATTCAAAGAATAAAATATTTTTATTGTTTTTTTTCTTATTTTCATTTTTATTTCTGGATGTTTTTATATTCTAGATGAAATCCGGTCATATTTCATATTCATGAATAAAATAACATAACATATAACATAACATAATCCCAAATAGTATTCAAGCCACATTATTGTTTTTTTTTTATTATTCATTTCATTTACATGTATGTACATAAATTATGTATACATATTATGTAATATATATATATATATACATATAGTATTATGAATGAATGACCTTATCAGATCGGACGTTATTTTTCCCCATTTACGTAACCCACAAAAGAAACAAAAAAAACAAAAAAATAACACAGGATAAGTAAAAAAAAAAACAAAAAGAAAATTCCTTTACTATAGAATTTTAATGTTTACATTTATGAATTTTGAAAAGAATCAAGAGACCATAGTTTCATAACACACAACACCACATTGAAGCAAAAAAACAGAAAAACTGTCACATTAAGAGAAGGCAAAAAAGGAAAAAGTAAAAACAAAAACCAAAAAAAAAACAAGAAATATCCTTGAAGCTGTATTATATACATTAAACATTTTTTTATTATTTAATATGTATTATTTCATTTTTGTTATTTTTGTTATTATTGTTTTACTTTTATTATTTTTTTTTTTTTTATATTAACATTTGCAACATGATGAATTTTTTTTTTTTTTTTTTTTTAAATTTGTGGCATCCTTATTCTGTAATTTTTCCTGAAAATCTTATTATAGGTCATACAATAAATACATTCACATATATTCATATTATTATTATATAAGTCATTTGTATAATAGACTTAAAAAGATATCCTTTATTTTTTTTTTGTTATTTAAAATAAAAAGAAAAAAAAAAAAATATTTTCTTGAGATTTTCAAATTGCTACAAAAAAGAAGAAAATAAAATATTATTTGGCCTAGCTGAATATGATTTCCTTTTGATTCCACCTAAAGCTTTATATCAATTTCCTAACAATTCGTCCTTGTATAATATAAGTATGCGAACATATATACATATGTATACATAAATAAATATTAAGAATATAACTCATTCCCATCAAAGAACAGGATATAATATTTTAATCTATTCTTAGAATCTATGGGGCAGGGTAGGTGTTATTTGGGTGTAATTTAAAAAAAAAAATTAAAATAAAAAAAAAATAAAAATAAAAAAAAAAGAAGAAAATGAAAGAAAGAAATTCACTTGTCGGTCTTATCTAAAATTAAAATCGGTGAAAAATAAAAAATAAAATAAAATTAAAAAACTTTAAAGACACCATATTTTTTTTCCTTCAAATTATTTTTCTCTTTTTACTCTGCTTGGCGTATTTTTATATGAAGAATAACAAAAACAAAAAACATGAATAACCTTCAAGACCGTCAACTTAAAGATACACACATGAAATAATTATAATATAACCTATATATATTAAGGTATCTGAAATACAAACATTTGCATTGGTTAATTGGGCGGTTTTCTGCGCTTTCGAAGTATATGTCCAGAGCCAAGTCGGTAAATAAAATAAGGTATGTCTTGTGTTTTTTAACTTTTGACAAAGCATTTTAGTAGACAGGAAAATTTTACTATGAATTTTGTTTGAATGTGGGTCTCATTAATTGAGTACGATTGGTTCAAAAACTCAAAAACAGACCCAGCGTTGATGGCAGTTGGTTCTACTATAGAAGAAGCTACAAACAAAGTGCAAGAAGCTAGTCATGTTAAGCTAAATGAAACCAAATCTAGTCATGTAAATTTCACCTATCAAAACATAGTAACTCCTCTCTCAGTTAAAATTAATGATGACGTGATTCCATAGGAGAATAAAGCTAAATATCTTGGCATGACCTTGGATGCAAAACTGAAATTGAAAGAACATGTTAAAATCAAAAAACCAGAGCTACAGTTCAAAAAATTGGTTCAAAAACTATCTTAGTAACAGAAAGCAATATTCAGAATGCGAATCGATTCGAAGTACAACAAGTAATATTGAATATAGAGTTATCCAAGGTTTCTCTTTGGAACCGGTACTATTTGAATGTTACATAAGCAGTTTTTCAAAGATCAGACTAAGCGGAAAAGTCCTTTTTGTATGCAAATGATTTAATTTTGGTTCAGAGTGAAGATAATTTAGTAAAACTGGAACTCACAATAAATGTCAATGATTAACAATTGGATGTCTATTCATAAACTAGCTGTCAACCCAAACAAAACAAAATATATGTTAATAAAAGCTAAAAATCCAAATATAAATATTATATATGACAACAAACAGTTACAAAGAGTTAAAAACTACAAATATTTAGGTATTGTTATAGACAAAGAAATGTATTGGAACACATAGGTAAACGAAGTTATGATGGAATATTTTTAAAAAAATATCACACAGAATTCCCCGTAACTTAAAAATATCAATGTTATACAGCCTATTTATTTAACAGTGTGCTGACTTACGGACTTGGAATTTGGGGTAAGACTTACGAAAAAAATATAAATTTCTTGCAAAGAATTCAAAACAAGGCAATAAAGAATCTTTTTGGACTCCACATAAGAACATCTACTGAAGGTTTGCACAAGAAATTTAATATGCTTAAAATTAAAGACAACCTGCAAGTATTACAAATGATGCATATACATAGAGTATAAAAAAACTGCATTACATCAAACACAATACTTATCAACAATAGTGATGTACAACACAAGAACGGCAGCTCATATGCGCTTCTCGGCTGGTAGAAATCTAACCGGCTTCGTACCTGTCATGAATACTGTTGATACTAAAATATGTTGCCAAATGAAATAAAAAATCTGAATATAATTAAATTTAAAAGCATCACAAAACAAAATATCATTCATAAATATAGGGCTTAATTTCATATCTAAATCTTTTTAAATCTCTATTTATTTTTACTTAGATTTTTATTATTTTTCTTCTGTTTTTTCTTACTCTTGTGTTTTTTTTTATTTAAATATACTTAATTAACTTAATATATTACATTTTACCGTTGTTTACTAGTTTTTTAAAGTATTATTTTTTCTCTATATTGAATTAATTTAAATTTTTGCACTGATATATATGTATTTTTTATATTTCTTAAATTATTTATAATGTACACTCACTCTACACGAGTTTTTTAGCTCTTTTTGAGATAAATTGAAATAAATAAATAAATAAAATAAATAACAAACTTTTAATCAACAATCAGATATTAAAGCGAGTCTGGACATATGGTATTCCAATATGGGATTGTGCTAAACAGCTACATATTCAAACTATCCAAACGTTCCAAAGAAAAGTATTTTGAAGCATTGTTAACGCTCCCAGGTTTTGTTCTCAATACTGATATTCAATAGAGATCTCAGAATCCCTTTCAAAAAAGATTAAATAAAAAAATTGACTGTACGTGATAAAAGTCGTTTTTCTCAACATGTTAATGTCGAAGTTGGACAATCACCTGACACTCAAAACTTTGTTAGAAAACTTAAACGGACCATTCGAACTGTGTTAGAATAAAATCTTTTATCTTACAATAATTCCTAATGGAATTATTTTGTTTGATCAAAAATATTTGAAGTAATAGAGCGAAAATTTTATTAATAGTTAGTCTTAAAAACTAGTTTTAGTGCATTAAATTCGACAGAGTCATTCACTTCATTCTTCCCCGGCACATAGAACAGAATCAGAAGGCTTGATTTTAGTAGAAAAATATTAAGGTATACACTTTTTTCTTTGTTTTGTTCTTTAAATTATGCAAAGCGATATTTCACATGATGTAGGTTCACAAATAACGCGGTGGTTTCCAGGACAGACTATAGTCGAGGTTGATGAGAGTGGAAATATAACCACATTTAAATACCAAAACACTACTATCGAAGTAAGTTGAATGGTAAATGGCATATTGAAGTAAATAAACTTAAGTGCACATACATACATTTTACATAGATCAAACTACAACCGTTATAATGCTACAATATTTAAAAAATTGTTTAATCAAGCAAAGTAACTTAGTAGCAAACTAATGACACTGAAATCAAAACCTGAGTGGAAATAGCATATTTAAAAAATATAAAATAAAAGCTTAAATTCTAATACATACAGAAATGCCTACTAATTATTATGAACATCGGATTCGTCAAAATAAACTATTTTTATTATAATTTACGGATTAGTCCCTAAATCCATAGAACACAAAATCCATAACAGCTTTTGACACAAAAGAAAAACCACAAAAAAACTATGTTTGTTACTGCTTTTACGTATTTCGCTTTATTATATACGGCACTTTAAGCAAAATTCTGATGCAAGAGAGATTTTAGAGTTGGATTCAAATCAAAGTTCTAGGTCTTTTACATCAGCTGCATAATAATAATTTCATGCATACCCACTGTTGGATACAGCACGAATATCTGCTTTTTCTAGGATTAATTTTATGGATTTTGAATTTATGGATTTTTTTTTTGTGGATCTGGGTTTGTGGACTTAGTCACCAACCCGTTATTTCTTATTCATTAATTTTTCTAAATGGGTACACCGCAGACGGTTCTATATACAATTAGGTTCATAAAATAGTTAAAACATATTATGACAAGCTAGAAATTATACTAAATATTGTAATTAGAAAACAAATATAGAAATTAATCAAATTTTGTTTGAATACTTACATCATAATTTGGCAAATCAATATGGTATTTGATGAAAAAAATATCGATGAGACAAGGCCTACGTCAATTATTAATAGATTAAAATAACTACCAACTGCTTTTCAAAAGCAAGAAACTGTCTGGTTACAAATTATTCAATTACTAAAATAATTTTACATTGCAAAAATTGTGAGATAATAAATTTTAACCAAATTATCGTTTACACCGAAATTATTGGGTCACCAATCTTCCTATATCCACAATACGTAGAAAAAAATATTATGAACGGATTTATAATGGATTGCTTAACTACCCGGCTAATATAAGTGAATTTCGAATGTGTGAGTTTTAAACATCATAAGTTACTTACGGGCGCACGACTATAGTACATAGTGTCCTTCAAGGATTCCTATATGCCTATAGAGACGAAAAAGGAGACAGAAAGTAGTTAAAAACTCATTCATCTTTCTGCTTAAATTATCAAGCAATAAATTAACAAATAGAAGTCAATAGAAAGTTAGTAAAAAAGTAATTCCATATATTACACACATTATCTATTTTTTATTATATTTTATTATATTTTTTATTTATTATAATTTTATATATTACGCAGATTATCTATTTTTTTTTCTTTGAAATTATAAAGTGGGCCTTTGAAGTCATTGCGTATTTCAACTTAATACCTACTTGGACCTATTTTTTGTTTTATCTGCTATCTCAAAAATAGCTGGATAACTCTTCTTTGTTTACCACTATTATTTTTTTTCTTTAAACGTTTAATTATTACTTTTATTAAAATACCTATATATATTTTTATTAAATTTTTTATAAAAATGACAAATAAATGCTCTTGAGACTAATCGTTTCAGCTTCTATTCTAACCAGCTTTTGTGTTTGTTTTGCATATATTTTCTTTTGAAAACAAAAATATTATTTTATTTTATTTTATTTATTTATTTATTTATGGTCATGATACATATTCATAATTTTTTTAACAATTTTAAATTTTTTAGAGCTCATACTATTGTATTTACACCTATGACCATTCTTAATTATTATTTAGGCTAGCTGACTAATTTATTTTTTCAATTATTCAAAGTGAAAGTGGAGACAAAAAAAACTTTTTGAATATTTATATTTTTTCATAAAACTTACCCCAACTTAAATACTAAGAAATAAATTTAAATTAAAACCTATTCTAAAATTGCTCATATGAGCTGATCATTTGAAATGTTGCTACTTTCCAGGAAAGCAGAAGTCAGCTTTTCAATTTGTTGCAATATTTTAGATAATTCATGCAATTTTTTGGATTAAGAATGTCTAGGTTCAGGTAAGAACTAGTTTTAATATTGCATTTTGTTTTCTTTGCAAAACTTGCATATGTGTTTTGGCCGTGTCTTTCCATACGATAAATCCTATAGAAATACACTACGCGAAATTGTTTTATATATTAGGAGTTTGTTTTCCAAATTTAAAAAAGACTTACGATTTATTGCAGGATAAAAAAGTTTAGCAAAGAAATTACATTTTTCAATAGCTTTATTAATGTGAGTCTTAAACAATAATTTTTTATTGAGGTGAATTCCAAGTTAAGTGATGTATTCTCTCTCCCAGACAATCTCTTTATTAATAACCCAAATGTTTCTGTTTGGTGTGCTGGTGAAGAAAATCATCATAAGTCCATTAATTTTTTTTTTTCCATTTATTAGTAATAATCTTTAATACCTTTAAATGCATTTTCAAGACTGTTTGTAATTTTAATTGGGCAGTTAGACACCTTCGCTTGGGCAAGATTAACATATGTTAATATTTTTGGTTTTTTCATATATTTTGTATGGAGAATTTTTTGATAAAAATAATTGATTTTTATGTTTTTATGATTATTTTTGTATGTGCATTACTGTCACTTTTATGTTTGCTTTTATTACGTGGGAATATCTATCCTCTAAGATATTTTTTTGGAAATACCGGTATTTTAGAAAAAGAAAGTTCTACAGGGCACTTCTGATTGTTACAAGGTACTTATAACAGAATTAGTAGTTCCGAAAACAACAGTGTGTCTATTTCAGTGAAATAAAAAAAAAATTAAATAAAATATATATATTTTGGATAGATTATTTATTGAATTTTAAATATTTGCAATAATATGGAGGAGTTTAAAATTTTATGTAAAATACAAAAAAAAAAAAAAAAATTTAAAAACAAAAAAAATTGCACACAAAAGATACAAAAAACTTATTTTTACAGGTTATCGTTTGAGAAAAAACAAGCATATTTCTTTAGATTGGTGAAACATGTGCTAGATGATGAATATGCTGATGTAGGACCACCGAAAGAAATAGTATTTGAATCAGTTGCTGGTCCCTCAAGAGTCGAAAGTGATGATAATGATGACAAAGATGAAAATGAAGATTATCGTAATTCGAAAAATAAAAATGCAGAATCAGATGCTTAAAAAATGCATCTCAGACGAAAGTGATGGTCATGATTCTGAGGCTGAGTTACTAGATGATGAATCAGAAGTACAAGAATAAAATAATCACATAGTTGATTCACATCAATATTTTATTGGAAAGGATGGCACAAAGTAGAATAAAATTCCGCAAACATATCAAAGGGCTAGACAACAAAATATTTTCCGAGAAAAATCGATAGGTCCGCATCCATTAACAAAAAGCTTAACTGATTGTCAAACATTCGCCGCAATTTTTAATACATCAATGGTTGACACAAATTTTAATGTAACTTCAGAACAGAGTTTTTCTTTTTTATAAAATACCAAAAATAAAATTCAAAACAAAATTTTTTTTCAAAAAGCCTTTAATGTTTTATTTATTTTATGTTTTAAAATATATTAATTTGAGTATATTTCTATTTCAATTTAAAGTATTTCAGAACCTTTTATCTTATTTTTCAACTTTCATCGAAATAATTACAAAAATTTGATAGAATACCATACATTTTGTATGAATAAAAAAAATATTAACAGTTAATCTTGGCCAACAACGAAGAAAAAAAATTTAAATGCCCAAAAATTGGTTATAAACATGTTTTTCTGAACTTTTTTTTATATATTCAATATCTACTCAAAAAATTAGGCACTGATCATTGATTTCATTAAGATCGGCCAAATAATGAAGTTTTTATGCAAAAGTAAAAAAGTAAATACTAACATACATTAATCCTGCCCAAGTGAAGGTTAAGATAACGGTTTCATATGCATATAACCCAATAGTGCATTTGGTGGGCGTACGCAACTCTGCTATTAGAATATTATATAACATGAGTGATAATGTTGAGTCTTGGGGGACTCCTGAGGTAAGTGCCACAGAATGCGATACATCCGATCCTATTTTACCCAGAAATGATCTATTTTTTAAGAAGTTTTGTATAATTTTTATGATATAGGTAAGACATTGAGAAATAATTAATTTATGTACTAAGCCATTGTGCCAGACAGAATCGAAAGCTTTGTCGAGTGTCATCTGCCCTACAGATTTTTTATTTTTTAATTTTTTTTTGATGATATTTGTTATCCTACGAGCTTGATGAGAAGTTAAGTGTTTACTTCTGATTTCGAATTGCTCATTGGGAAGTATATTTTTATCTTGTATAAAGTTGTCATGCCTTTTCTTGATTAATTTCTCAAAAAGTTTTCCAATCTTATATATTAATACGCTTAAACGTGTGTTACACTTTTCACAAAGCTTTTACAATACTAATCTTTTTTCAACTAGATTAGACAACTTTATTAGAACTATTACGAATTACGATAGTATGCAAAATTTTCTTAAAAGACATAAACCACAAAAATATAAAACCAAATAAAACAAAAAACAAATTAAAATTAACCTAAAAACAATTCACCTATTGAGCAATAGCATTGATTATATCTGATTATATGAATTAATTTTAAAAAAAAAAAAACTAAGTAGCAAAGACAAGAACCGAATTATCAGAATATTATTATTATATCAATTTATAAAAATAGCTTTGTTAAAATATTACGATATTACGATATTACAGCAAAAAAAACGTCTGCTAAGAACAAGAAAAACAAAATATGTTATGACATTATTATACTTATTATCAAGTTCCAATTCAATACACGGCAAATTTAGTACACATAAAAATTAAAAAAAACTTTAAAATGAAAAATCACAGACCACCCTTACCTACATCAGAGACCCTAGCGGGATAACAATATAACAATAAAAACTGAAGAATAAGAGAAAAAGCATAATTACTGGCTTTACCCCTAACTATATTAGTCACAAGGCGTCATATGATGTCATATGATACTTCGTATGATTTAACAAAGTCATAACCAATCATAACCTATAGTAAAGGTCATACCTAATCATACTAAAACGTCAAAACCAAAATTTAAAAGAAGTGAAATAAAAATATAAATTCTATAAATAAATGTTGTTGTTTTTTTATTTTGAGTTTTGAAATAGTTAGGGCTATTATGATACTAAAAAAACACAAAAAACGTGTCTATGACTATTTTAATGTGTTTTTAATGTGGGTACACATGTATTTAGTTTAAATGCATTTAATTTCATATCTATACTGCCAGCGACATCTCTGTTCGCCACATTTTGTTGAAATGTACGTCTCTATTAATAGTATTTGTTAGGGAGCGTTTAGACATCAGATTTTGTTTAATGAAAGTTTTGTTTTACTTATTTTTATTACATTTACAAATTTTATTGTAATTACATCAAATTTTATTTCAAATATTAATTTCACTAAAAACACAATTCTCTATTTCACAGTGTTGTATGTTGCGTTGTCTAGAGTACGATCTTTTGATAGGGTTAGTGTAGTATAAAATATTATGAAATGTTTGAATAAGTATTAAAATGTTGAACTATTTTTAAGATATTAAATAAAGTGAATTATAGTTTTAAGTTTTTCAATTTAACTTATTTATTATGTAATAAAAAAACATTTAAAACATTGATTTTTTTAAGAAAATAAAGAAATTAAACAAATAAAATAAATTGTTTCATTTATAATGCTAATGCTAGACCGGCGAATGTTACGCCGGGAATAGCTAGTAGTATTCAAAAGACTAAAATAATATTAATTTAAATTGAAATACTTTTAAATATGCGAAACAGATATTTCCAGAATGATTTTGTAGAAAAAATTAGTATCTAGATAGATTTGAATAGGCAATAATCTCCCCGGAATTCAATTTTTGTTTTCATACTTCATCATCATCAATGTCCTGCAACTTCATCCGTGTGGCCTAAGGCGGAAATAAATTGTTTCCATCGGCAACTATCTGCGGTTAATCTCTAAAATTGTGGCTACGTTGTTTACTGGGTACTTGGTTTTCACACTTATTTACCAAAAATATTATTTAGCAACTATTATATAAAATGTACGTACCTATAATTTCTGTCCTCAATTTAATTTCAAATCATAAAACAATATTCAAATCTATAAGTCATCTCAATTTTCAATTCTATTATTTAAACTTTCACAAAACATGAAAGGATAAAAGATAAAAAATTAATTCAGTTTTATTTTTTTTAAATAAGTCAAGTAGTTTGTCTCTTTCTTTATTTTCTTTTCTTTTCGTAATTTTTTTTTATGCTCAAAATAATGACGATGTTTAAAAAACTACAAAAAATATTATATTACTTATATTTATTTTTGTATATAGGTCATATGGAAAATTCTTAGAGGATTTTCTGCAAAACTAATAAGAGATTTTTTTTTGATTTCTCATTACAGTGTCAGTACTGAGTAATTTCGGAAAAATTATCTTTTGGCACATTAAGTACAGTACTGCAATTTTTTTTCATAAAATGGATCAAGTAATGTTTCACGAGTGTTAATCAATTTCCAGTTACATCAACTAATTAAAGCTGAAAGACTAAGGCTATTGCCAAGAACTAGGTTTTCTTAAATAGCATACTTTCATTTTTTTTAGTTTTTTTTTTTTTTTTTTTTAGGTATTAACTTATTTATTTATTTAAGAATTCTCAAATGAGCCCAATGCTCGTATAGAGTGTATAATATATTCTAATAAAATAGATCAGTGTAAACTAAAATTCAAAATATACAAAATACTAATGTAATTCAATGTAAATAGTGTAGGATAATAGAAAAACAAAACATTAACCGTACCAGCAAGATTCCCTTATTATAAAATATTTCAATATTAAACATTAATAAAACAAAGATAAGATATATTACTATAACTAACCCTACTGTACCTACTTACTAACTATTGAAACATCTTCAATTTAATAATTCTATTATATACTAGAATTGGGAAAGATAATATATATTTATTTCTCTTTTGATTTTTTTTTAAACTATATATTAATATCTTTCGTCGCACTAGGAATTGTATTATACAACTTGTATACTCTGTTATATAGGGTATCTAGTCCATTGAATCTAATATTGGAAGATATTATTTTGATAGTTCCTGCTGGTCTTGTTGTATACCCATGGTATTCATTGTTTTTTCTCGCTAGGGTGTTTGAATTTATATTTTCTGTTACCATCAGATAAACATGAGTAATCAATTTGGATTTAATCATCAACTTAATTGGCAAGATGTTGTGAGTACTATATATATGTTTGGTAGGACATCTTCTTTTGTGACCAAAAAGGTTTTTTATCGCTTTATTTTGAAGTATTTGCAGATCATTTAAATATTTATTAAAACTACTTCCCCAAACTTGGATAGCAAATGTGATCACACTATGAAACATACTGTAATACACCGACTTTTTTACTTGGTTTGGCACTCGCCTGCCAATTAATTGAAATATTCCTGCAATTTTCCTTCCTTTCAATATTTGAGTTGGATTACTCAAATTACTATCCACTATAACTCCTAGATATTTGTATTGATGAACCATTTCAATATTACAATTATTCAGTTTAATCTGAAGCAAATCATATGTATTATCTCTGAAGATCATATATTTGGTTTTGTTAAGGTTTAGGGTAAGTTTATGTTTACTCAACCATACTTTCATTTTATTTAAATTATTCCAAAATCATATTCAAAATATACTCAAAATTATACCAAGTTCTATAAAATTTCGATATTTTGGGATAATCCCAAAAGAAAGAAAAAACTCTAATTAAGCAAAAATGAGCTGAAAAAAATTTTAATTGAGTTTTAGGTTAGTTTTAGAGAATCCGCCCGTGACCGGCAAAAATAGTGGACGTTGATGAGTCTGTTGGTCACTTAAGTAAGTAAGTAAGTTTAGATTAGTGAAGACAAGTTTTAGACTTTACTCGATATACATGCTACATTAAGTTAAATGTAAATTACATTTTACTAATTAAGGCCCAAACTGTAAGTCGGAAAGAACTTGCAGTTAGGATAGGTAAACAAAGTATGTATAAAACTATAATAGATACAGTATGGCACAATATCAAAGAAAGAATTATACCAAATTCAACTAAACTGGGGACCGAACCAATTGCAATGTCAGACTATATGAGAAAGGCAATTGATTGTCGCAGGAACTTCACTGTACTAATACCCAAAAGAGAAGAAGTCGAAGGTTTAATAAGAGCCTTACCTCAGTATGAAGCTTCAGTATGGTATACTGATGGCTCAAAAATCGGGGAGAAAACCGGTGCCAGGGTATTTGGACCAAGGTTCAGGCTTAGCGCGGCACTTGGCATATATCCCACTGTCTTTCAAGCTGAAACCTATGCCATCGAGGTATCGACATTACAGTGCAGTAAAAGGGGGCACAGAGGTGCCAACATATACATAATCTCAGAAAGCCAAGCTGCTTTAAAAACTCTGGCTTCCCAATTTTTAAATCAAAGTTTATCTATAGCTGTTACAAAAGCTTAAACAAAGCTAGCCGAACGAAACAGAGTTACTCTTATGTGGACTCTCCTGGACATGAAGGAATACAGGGCAATGAAGAGGTAGATGTCCTTGCGAAAACAGGTGCGAAAAGTCAATTCATGGGACCAGAGCCAAGTATTGCTCGTTCAAACGCCTACCTACAAGGAATTGTTTCCAAGTAGCAGTCCAAAGAAACCCAGAACATATGGGATAGCTGCCAAGGACTTACGCAGTCCAAATTCTTTTTCAAGCTAAATATTCATGGATTGAACCAGATAATCAGGGAGACTAGACTCAATGTCAGAATGCTGACATGGTTCATCACAGGTCATGGCCAACTTAATAAACATCTCTTCAAGATTGGTAGATCGAGCACAGATATGTGCAGATTCTGCTTAGAAGAAGAGGAATCCTCCTCCCATATTCTATTTGGTTGCGACGTTGTAGCTCGAAAAATATATAAACACTTCCAGGGATACAAATCGCTTGATTCTGACCTTGACATCAAGGCAATAATAGCTTTCATCAAGAACATAGAACTGCAATTCTGAAATGGACGGGGAAGTACAATAGATCTTAAGAGGTTGCGGCTACTTAGAACTCCCCAATTTCAAAAAAAAAAAAAAAAAATTCAATCTAAATTCTAATTTTATTATAACAATGTCAAAAATTCGTAGCAAAACTTCGAATAAAAGGTCAGGCATTAAAATATAAATAATCATATACAAATTGATATGTCAACTCTTAGTTTTATCAAATAAAAGACATAGTATCTATATTTAAGTAACTTCAAAATTTGTCTATGATTATTAGACTACTGAACAAATTAAATAGAAAGTATAGATACTATAATTACTTATACATACATACCTTATAAAACCGATTCAAAAACATTCAAATTGTGGCAAAGCATTATTTACATGTATACAATACCAAAATAAATTTTACATAAATATAAAATAATAATCCTTAAGTAAATTAAATCCATTATTAAATACAATTGAAAATAAAATATAAAATTAATTCCAAAATTTAATAAGACTTATACCGAAAGGACTATACAATGTGACTATGATATTTATTAATAAAATTTAAATTATAATTTAAAATGTTATAAACAAAATAAGTATATGTATATTATATTAAGCCCATATACATATAATATATATGTATTAGCAATTTCAATCAAATATTGGATACTTTAAATAATCCTAAAACTTATTAAAATAAATAATTAGAAAACCATAACCATCAAATTTTATATAATTTTTGAAAATTCTAAAAATTTCACAACGAAATATTTGGCATACCTATAGTTAAATTTAAAACCACAATTTTCTTCCTTATTTCATTATTTTTAAAATAGGATTAATTTCCCTGGCATCATTGTGTAAGAAAGAAAATTGGTAATTGAAATGTACTTGAAGTACTATGAGCAAAAATTATTGATCTTCGTTTTCACTTCCTGTAGCGTAATATTGTAAATTTTAGTGCTATTTGACTATATATCTTCTTCTTTAAAAAAAATATTCTTATAAATTCTAGAGTGTATCTATATTCCAAAGGTATTCTTGTACTATTTTATTGTTATTTGAATTTTCCATTCCATTTAACATAAAGAAATATTATTTTTTGTTTTTTATATTATATTATAATCCAAATTTACATTAAATTATTTTTTCAAACTATATATAATATTGAAAAACATATTTTTCTAATTTAAAACTAATCAAAACAATTTGTAAACATTAAATGGCTAATACCATGTGATCGAATTAAGTATAAAAATAACCAGATGACAGTAAAAATGTCTAAAAATTCAATTATCGCCATATTGAATTTTAAAATTCTGAGTAAAAATCGAATGAGAATCGGATGGTTTTTTTCTATCAGATAAAGTCTGATGTCAGACTGCGTTTACTTTTCAGACTTTAATCAGATTCAGAGTTAATCTTAGATTTTGTCTGACGTATAAACGCTGCCTTATTGTGTTGAAAAATCATTGTCGTCAAATTGTGTCGAATTAAATCGGAATCAATATTATTATTTGTGTGTAGTAATTATATACAATAGTATAAAACTTCATAATTTGGCTTCGAACTAAGTTCTGTTATCGTTTCCCACAGGTGAATCATTCCTAGATTTATGCATAATAGACAGCAGACTAAACATAATCAACAAATACAGTAACAGAAAATTAAAATCTGTACCTTACGACAGTGATCACAACGCTGTACTACTACAGACTAAATACAAAAATAGCGAAGTTTTCATCTTAGAAATTAATAAAAATGAATTCACGTATAACTATCTAAAAACAAACTGGAATAAATTCCATAGAATTCTCAACCAAAATTACACAGAAGCACACGATAACATCAAATATCCCTAATAATAAAAACTTAACAATAAACGAGATTAATAGCCATATTTTAAAAATAGAGCACTTATTAAAAAATACAATGAGTCAAACAATACCCAAAAATAGTGTCGAAAATAGTATAGATAAATATATAAACTCTACTATAAAAGCTCTGAAAACCAAAAAAAGCAAAATTTTAACCATAATTAACAAAATATATAGAAAAAACTAAACATCAACAGCTCAGAAATCCTTTTATATAAAAGTTTACTATTTAATATCAATATACTTATTAAACAAAATATAAACCTTTCAATTAATAAATACTGGAAAAATCGAATTCAAAATATAAACCCTAAATCAATAAACATGTTTAGCGAAATTAATAAAATATTTAGAAGAAAATACAAAGAAAATATGTTAGAACTAAAAATACCAAAAACTAAAAATCAAATCTTAGTTTCAACTGAAGTTGATCCATCTTCAATAGAAATCGATCAACATGCAAACTTTGTAATTAAAGAAACAGACCAAATACTAAATGTAATGGGAGCCCACTTAGAAAATGTGCATAATCAAACAGCTAAAAGAAATAATACATCAAGAAGTAAGAGTATAGACAAACTTATTGAAACATTTAAAAAAAGAGTAAAAATAGAAAGATCTAGAAATAAAACTATTGTAAATTTTAGTCAAGCAAACCCTGCAGATAGCCCTCAATATGAAAATAGTATTTTTACCAATGTTTATACACTAAAAGCACAATTTATGAGGCTGAATAATAAAAAATCTTGTGGGCTAGATGGAATTCCAAATATAATACTTAAGAACCTTACAGACAATATTATTAGACAGTTATTAGCAGTTATATTTAATAACTGCTTGAACTTATCTTATTTCCCAGAATGCTGGAAAAAAGGTAAGGTTATACCAATCAAGAAACCGGGAAAAAATCCATATGACACCAATAGTTACCGTCCAATTAGCTTGATGCCTAATATTAGTAAGGTATATGAAACATTGATAAATGATATAATAGTAGATTATGTAAATAAAAAAAACATAATACCAAATAACCAGTTCGGTTTCAAATTTAAACATTCCTCCATCCAAGCGATTACAAAAGTAACCTAAGATATTTGCTGGTTCATAAACAATAGGAAATGTGTAGGGGCATGCCTCGTTGATTTAGAAAAGGCTTTCGATACTGTCTGGTTAAATGGACTAATATCTAAATTAATTAAATACAAATTTTCGAAAAATATATTAAAACTGATAATAAACATGACAGAAAATAAAACTTTTGTAATTTACAATGGTGCTGAAATTTCGAAAAAAAAACATTCAAAATACAAAATGGTCTACAGCAGGGAACTGTTAATTCTCCCATTCTATTCAACATATTTTTAAGCTCTTTATTGAATTATTTTAACAACATGTCTGGTCCAGAATTCGCGGTAGCATTTGCTGATCACCTAATAATTGTATATGTAGCTAATAAATCAGTTATTGAAGCCCAAATAGACCTACAAAATATATTAGATGAAACAAATTACTACTGTGATTTTTGGAAAATGACAATCAACTTTAGTAAATGTGAAGTGATTCTGTTTAGAAACACAGTGGATAAAGTGAACCAAGACATTCGGAAAAATTGGAAAAAATTTTCTCTTAGAGCGTCTGATAGTTCAATAATAACAAATAGAAAAACTGTAAAATACCTAGGTGTCAGGCACGAAGCGTCCATATATTGAGTTGAATGAGTGCTTCCCCAAATAAAATATTATTTATTATTTTTTACAACTGAATATAATATATATATTTAATTTAATATAAAAATTACTTAACTACAAAAATTCAAATCGAATGAAAAAAAAATTTCAAGCAAAAATTATATGCACAGATATTAACTGCATTATGTATGTTTAGAAAATAATGCCTATATAAACATCATTATTTTCTATTATTCTTTCAATCATACAAGCCAACAAGAGATATTCAACAACCACAAATATAAAATATTTGAAAATAATGCCTATTAAAAATCATTCTTCTCTTACCAATATAGCTATAACAATTATACATTGCATAATCATTATAATGACACATTAAATATCATTCTCCTCGATCATTTACAATATACATACACTCAAACACACTATCTCTATTTAGCAACAGCACCAAAATAATAAGAGAAGCGACAATAAAAAAAATCAAAAGGAAAATAAATTGATTGAGTTGCTGATATTCATTCCAAATCTACCTGATATAATTAGAAAATATCTGATAGAAAATAGATTATCTAGGGAAACAACAACAAAATATCGCATGACAGAAAATGAAATTACAAATAAAAAAAGTAGCAAGGAATGAATTAATTTTGTGAATTATTGTTGTTGTTGACTTAAATGAGAATTAATATTTATATAAATAATGTAGTTTTGGGTTTTTTTTTTAGAGAGTAGTATGGTGTTGAGTAATTCTGTAGTTTTTTGTTATTGGATGCTACATTTTTTATTTTCAGCCATAATTTTGTTTTATGCAGTTTTGAAACAATTAATTTGTTAAGAAATTTAAAAATTTAAAATATTTTGTTTTTTATTATTTATAAATAATTATAATACAAAATTGTAATTGTGTTATTGAAAGTACAAATAATTTTCTGGAAGTTTTGAGGAAAATTTATTAATTGTTAAGGATGGTAAACCAATGTTTGATCTATTAATAACAACAACAATAAAACGGGATGTAATCAGCAATTTTCAATAAAATTTTATAATTCGTATACGTTGTATTTTCCAACATTAATATGGAAAATTCATATTCACACTTTTTCTACATTGCTTTCTTAAAATCAGAACTTAATTAAAGTTATATTTTCAGATTAAAATTTTGATTACAAAAATAGTATTTGCGAAATATTAACATTTTTAATTGAAACAGAATTACGCAACTCTTTTAATGAATAGTCTAAGCTTTGTTAATTGATAATAACACTTCTCTATAACAACTATTTCAGTTGAGCGATCGTTTTTCTGCCTAAACAGAATTAAAACTGCTCTGAGAAATAGATGTGAACAGTTTTAACTGTCGAACTTAGCAAAAATTTCAATAGAAAAGGAAAGCCAAAGCAAACTAATATTTCCTTTTATAGTGCTTCCCCAGTTGTAAATTCCACGCCCCGTCACTGCTAGGTGTGTATCTTTCACTTAAATTACAATTTTCACATAAAAAAAAACAGGTCCAAAAGGCAAACAAAGCTGTCATGGCTACAAAAACAATGTTCTTCTCTAAACATCTAACACCGCGGGTAAAAATAGTGGCATACATGTCATTAATAAGACCAATCATAACTTATGCTTCACCAATTTGGTTCAATATTAATTCATCCATGATGGAATCTATTCGAAAATTCGAATGAAAATGCTTAAGAATAGGCTTGAAAAAAATTAAAAAACACCAGAATAACCAAATAACATATTATGCAAACAAAGTAATATACTATAAGTAATTAATTTATAATTAATTTAAATAGAAAACATTTCGACAGAATACTCAATATTAAAGAAAACAGTCTCATAAGCCACATTTATTATTTCAACAACAATTATATTAAGAAAACTTTAGAATCTGAATTTGTCCCACCAGAAGCATTTTACTATCTAGACTCAAATAATTTTTTTCAAAACAATAACAACATTCCCATATTATACCACTACAATAGAAGGGCCAAAAAATCATTTCTAACCCAAATAGCACAAATCTAAGCGAATTAAAATTTGATACAAACATACCGACAATAGACAATAACGGAATTAAAAATTACTGGTGGATAGAGAACAGATTAGATTAATGATAATATTAGATAATATTAGACGTAAGGTAGTTAAGTTATAGTTTAATTAGATTAAGCATAGATTTAAGGAAAATAGGTTAAAATAGATAATAAGTTTACATTTAGAAATAAAAATAATAATAAATCTAGGGTGTTTTTAAAATAATTTTCCCAAGAAGATATTAAAAGATAAATAGTATTAAATATATAGCGAGCTTTCAAATGAAACATCTAATTCTGATATAAAAATATAGAGATAACCTTTTTTTATGTTTCATTTTTAAGGATTGTAAATAATATCAGGATGAATAAAAAATAAACATTTAAAAAAAAAAAAAAAAAAACTAAGTTCTGTTTGTATTGTTTTAAAAAATAATTCTCTAATTTTGATCAAAAATAGTTCTCTATCGAATTCTTAATTTCTTTATTCAGAATTCAAGTATTCCATACAATTTAACCTAACAAAAAAAAAAAATTATGAACTTTGTAAGTTATGTTATAACAAAATCTTCATTAAGATACTCAAAATTCTTTAAGAAAGAATATGAGACTGCATCCTAAATAGTATACCCAACATTATTTATCTAACATTTAGTTAATTGAGCCGGATGAGAGGTAAATAATTTCAAGCACCTAAATATTAAATTCTTGCAATCGTAATATACATGTATATATATTATATACATATTAAAATTCCTGAGCATAGTAATCTGAATATTTTGAAAAAAAAAAAAAAACTTTTATATTTTGTTATTTTTTTGTTGTCATCAACTCAACTATTATTGAATTCTTCACTTTCTAATATTCTCAGTAATTTTTATATTAATTTTATATTAAATTCTCATTTCCTGAGCAAATTTTTATATTGATATCAACATTAATTATAACTTAAAGCATTTAGATAGAATATAAATGGAAATTTTAGTATATATTTTGGTTGCCTACACTTAAATTTCAGATTCGCCTACACTAAGAAATTCAAGAACTTATTTTCTTAGCATTCAAGCCATCTTATTTTTTTTATTTTTTTTTTACTGTAAATAAAAATCCTTTTCTAATGAGTTTTTTCTTTTTCCAAAAAAAAAAAAAATAAATAAATAAAAATAAACAAAATTTTTCTTTAATGGAATTTCCAAGAAAATTTAATAAAAAAAAAAAATAAAAAAGATAAAATTTACGTGTCTGGGATTGAAACATTTCCTATCATTTTACAATAGTAACTAAAACTTTTTTGTTTTATTTTGTTTTTGTTTTTTTTTTATCATTTTTTTCTATAAGCAAAAACTTTTTTTTTTCGGAAAAGATATGATCGTCCCTTTTTATTGAATCTAGTCAGGTATAGGTATATATTCTATTACATAGACCACCAATATGTTAAAAGCTCTTGAATTTTTTTTTTTTTTTATTTTCAATAGACTTTTCCTAGCTACTTAAGATATTTGCCTCGTATCAAGTTTTTATTTATAAATACCAGGTATACTATGCTGGACTTATAAATATTATAAAATTTAATAGGAAAATATAAAGTAATAGAAAATAAGAAGAAGAGAAAATTAAGTTGACCACTTTAATTCTGGGGTATCGTTGTAATGAACAAAATGTATTCGATTTGGGTTTTTTGAATGAAATTTATTTTTGAGGACTTCAATTAAACTTTTATTTTGTAGACCTTTTTAAATAGCCTAAATAACCGGATTGAATTTCGCCTTAAATTTTTGTGATCACTAAAAATATATAAATCGAAAAAATACACCAGGAAATTATAATAAAAAATATAATAAAACATTTACTGTGTTATTGACCGTTCAGATGACCAACTAAGACCATTAAAAACTCTTTAATGATCTCTATAGTTATCACTATATCAACAGCGTTCTTTTGCTGTCACTAGGTCACATTTAAGCCCATAGTGAACCGCTAAAACACTAACTAAATTATTAAATAATTCGACTTTATAGTTTAAGGGCTTATCTAAATAACCTCTCAGTTATTTTGTTTCAAATAACAGATATACCGAAATTTTGAGGAGGTCAATAAATCAAATTCTGAGTTTGATAAAGTAGGCTACGATGATTTTTCAATTTATTTTTTTTAGAGCTGGTTCTAACAATGTTTACATTTTTTAATAGCTTAATCCAAACTTAATCCAAATAGACTTCTCTTGTTGCCATAAAACTAGTTCACATTTAAGTCCATAGCGATACACTGCTATCTTAACTAGAGACTTAAATGTTTCATGTAAGACTTACAAATTAGCAGATTATTTTGAAGGAAAGAATTAACCAATAATTTTTATGAACTGAGATGGTCAAGTCTTTATCGGTAAGCAAATATTTTAAAATTTTCTCAAAGTTTGAAAAATTTAAGGACGGTAGAAATAAGCATAATTAAAAAATCTTTTTGAAAGCCATGCATTATTTTTAAGAAAAAAAAAACTGATATCTATCCAATTCAAGCTGAAGCCATATTTTCTACCTCTTACCATACAATTTTCAGAAATTTAAGAACAAAAAACTTATTTTAATAATTACTTACTTACTTGCTAGGCGCTACAGACCTTGAAAGTCCTGGGCCTGGCGGAAAATTGTCCTCCACTGATTCTGAACGGAATATCTTCAGTTGGTGATTTGAAGTTTTTTCATATCTACCGATACTTCATCTCTCCAACGAAGGTGTGGCCTCCCTCGACGACGCGTTCCCTGACGCTTGGATCCGAAGAGTTTCCTAGCCGGAGAATTTTCATCTATACGCTCTACATGGCGTAGCCAATGAAGCTGTCTTATTTTGACTTTTTTAGCTAGGCCCATATCGTTGAAAAGCTGGTATAGTTCGGCATTTTATCTTCTTCTCCAACCCCTTTCTCAAACACAGGACTATAAATGCGACGAAGAATTTTTCTCTCAAAGATACTAAGTGCATGCTTGCTTGCTTTTGGTAATGTCCACGATTCAGAACCATATATCAGCACCGGAAGGATGAGCGGTTTGTATAATAGTGCCTTGGTATTTTGGGATAGGAACCCAATTGCTTCAACAAACTGAAGTAGCAACGGTTTTCAAGGGTAATTCTTCGCTTTACTTCAACATCGATGTTATTGGTGGAGTTGATGTTGGTTCCAAGGTAGATAAACTCCTGAACTACCTCAAAATTATATGAGCCGACAGTGATGTTGTGTCCTATATGATGTTATGAGGACATTTTATTTGTCGACAGCATATATTTGGTTTTATTCTCATTTATGAGAAGACCCGCTTTACCTGCATCCTCTTCAACCTGTGTAAAGGCTTCGATGATTGCTCGTCGTGATGTTCCGATAATATTTTAATAATAATCGGCATTATTCGTAGAATATAAAATTAAGCATATCCAATCCTACTGGTGTATAAAGCTAAATAAATGTGACCTAGTGGCAGCAAAAGACAGCTGTTAATATCGTGATTGTTATAGAGACTCATTAAAGAGTTTTCAATGGTTTTAGTTGATCATCTGAACAGTAAATAACACAGTAAACAATATATTAAATTTGGAAGAAAAATAAAATAGCTATTTTGACACTCGACGAAAATTAGTTTTTCACGATCTAATGAGTACTCAGAGGGGTCAGAAATACACTCCAATAAAATAAGATATATCTACACAATTTATTTCATTTTTACAATTAATCGTAAAATATTTCCATAATTATAAGCCATCACTGAAATACTGCATATCAGTATAATAAAATGCAGAAAAATTTTCATACAAAAAGTTGTATAGGCATATGGCATAAACGACGAAACATTTTCGTACTTAGATTCACTGGAAAAATTCTGTAAAATATTAATTTCAAAGAAGACCAATTTCGACGTTAGCATTTATGTTCATATCGATACTCTAGAATCAAAGTGGTCACATTAGTCTGCTTATTTTCTTTATTTCTTTATATTTTCTTATCACATTTTATAATAATTTAGTATTAGTATTTAATTAGTAAGACAAATGGACTCACAGATATGAGACAAAAAGATATGAGACAAATGATCTTAAGTAGCTAGCAAGACTATTGAAAATAAAAAAAAAATACTTCTTCTGCTTCTTTAAAATAAACTGTTTTTTTTTTTTTTTCAATAAAACTACATTTTATACACAAAAATATTTTCAATCTCGCCGCATTCATCTCTGGTGTCATTACTAAATTTCTTATCTCAAAGGTGTATAAACATCTTTGCCTCGGAGTTCGAATTTCTGTTTTGCTTTAGATGTGTACGTTAGTATGGGTCGGATACACCTTTTGTTTATTCGTGTTTAATTTTCTATTAGCATGTATTTGTCTCTTCATATAATGTAACATCTCGAAAATAGCCTGAAATGTAATGTTTTCCTACTTGTGTTCTCACATGTTTCTGATGTGTTGCGAGAGCATATAATATTTACGCCCAGATATTTTAAATTGAGCATTTGTTCGATAATTGGATTGTTATTATTTTAGTTTATTTTAACATTTTTATAATGTGTGGAGGTCATTTATTAACCCTACAGGATAATGATATTGTAGTACACTTATAACAGACTTACCGCAAAGCAAAACAAACTTATGTATATAACATTGCAACATTCTATTACATTCTATCATTAAACATAACACATTTGTTTTAGCACTAAAAAAAAATCGTTATTAAAAAGAAAGACTAAATAAAGACTTTTTTATTGTTTAATACTTAGCATCAAATTACTATACCTCGTGCCAATATAATTGGTGCAATATTATGATTTGTTTTTAAGTAAATCATCATTTGTTTTAAGAATTGTTATATGAATGTCACTAATCCTAATAATTTAGGGGATGTAGTTTTAAGAATTTTGAATATTATGAACGCATTTTTGGAAATTGATTTTACATTTTTTTTTTTATAATAAACTCTATATGCTGCATTCCATAAGAAATAATGTAAAATATTTGTATAAATAGAGTGAAAATTTAATAAAGAAACTCAGTTAATTTGGGTAATTTGAGATGACCAGATCATAAACAATAAGTCTTTTATCTATTGTAAAGATATTATAATTGACCAGGCCTTGTTGCCAAGTCTTATGAAATTGAACATTGAATGAGACCAGGCCTTGTGGACAAGTCCCATTTGTCATATCTGTTGCAATATTCAAGGCCTTGTTGCCAAGTCTAGTGTGATGGAAGTTTCTCTAAGAGCTTCCTGAAGGCCTATTAATTTGGCAACACTTGACTTACGTTTGACATTAGGTTACATCACACCAGGATAGTAGTTGACTATAAAAGAACATGGTGTGTTAGTATAATAACGACAATTCTACATATATACGAACAAGGATTACTACAATAATTATATAGGAACATCTAGTGTGCACTACAATATATTGCACAATCAAATAAAACAAGGTTTCATCTAGCAATTTTCGTCTAATGTGCTTGCTCTAAGTATTAATCTGATAATATAATTTACATTTGATGGGTTCTTTCGAATGCTCATTGTTTTGGTTTTAATTATGGATACCTTCATGTTACATAATTTCGCATTTTGGTTAAATATAAATAATAATCTTTGCAGATCATCTTCATTTTCTTCCAGTAATACAACGCCATCTGCGTAATATAATGATTTTAACGTTCTTATTAATAATTCGATATTTATTTCCAAAAGGTGTTAACTATTTTTCTGATTATTATATCCATTATGAAGTTAAATAGAGTTGGACTGAGACTATCACCTTGTCTAATACCTTTTGAGGTTGCAATATCTTCGATAAGAACGTTATTCAATTTGATTTTTTGATCTTCATCTCAAGCGAAGTTTATTTATTTATTTATTTATTTATTCAATTCTTAATGTTAGTATACATAAGACGATTAGTCTTTATAAGAGTATACAAATAAAAATTATTAAAAGAAAATATTAATTTAAATACATACTTAACTTACAACTAAACCAGCCAAATAATTTACAGATAATAAAGCAATTAATTCAATTAGACCAAATTAGACAAGCTTAAAAAGAACACAAAAAAAAAAAAAAAATAAAATAAAATAAAATAAAAAGAAAAACAATAAAAATATTTAATTCAATTAAAGTAAATTCAATTCAAAGCTATAATATTCTTTCCTCCTTCAAAAGTTGCTGCTAAACATTTTAGAAAAAACCCTAATTGGATTGTTTCCCAATATATCAACACCTTTATGAATATTTTTAAGTCTACCCGCCTCCGTTGCTTCAGCGGAACGCAGTTTTAGTATGTTGAAAAAGGTTAAAGAGAACTGTAAATGTACCAAGACGGGTTGAATGGCCTATCAATTTTACATATAAATTCAGATATTACACAAAATATTGACTTTTCAATTAAAAGATTTTGCTAATACTAAAGCTCGAAAAACTTACTTGTAATTATTAATTTCATTTTGTTTAAATAAATTAAAAATACATAGTCCTTTTATTATGTAAATTTGTCTTTTTACACAAATAAGAGGCCTCATATTTTTTATTGGCCTGGGCCCCCTCTCAGCTCTGCAAAACCCTGCCTACATCACATCACACCATACAAAGGCATATTTTGGGATTAGCAAACTATCTTATCAAATATTGATTTTTTTAGCTGTAGTTAACGAAATTTCAAATATAGAATACCTTTCCGATATACTTAAAAAAAATTAAACTAAAAAAACCTAAAAAAAAAAAAACAACAATATTTTTTAATTTAAAAAAAAAAATCTATAGATCCTTGTGATCCCTATAAGACTTTTCAATATTATAGAATATCTTTTTAACCATTAACTAAAAATTTAATTTTTAAGTAACGACACGATGTTTATTTTTCAACTTTACTTTTGATACTTCTAATAGTATTTTCCTTCGTTGTTAATAAGATTTTGTTGTTCTCTTTCAATTTTCCGAGAAAGTTTTTGTTAAACAGGTGACGAGAAAATTCTTATTTTTGATATTTTCTATTAAGTCCTTAATTTTTTGTTTTTTTTTTCAATTTTTATTTTTATTTTTATTTTTTATTTATTTATTTACTTTTCTTTTCTTGTTACTTGTTTTCTTATTTCTGGAAGCTAATTTGCTTAATTAAGTGTACAAAAAATGAAATAAACTTAAAGACAAATAGGAATTTTTGTGTAAAAGTACCAAGAAGAGAAAAGTTTTCAGAGTTTCAGAAACTTTTGAATTAAAAACTAATCAGGTGCAAATAATTTGAGACATTATTTTATGATATTGATTCCAGTACGGTGGTTTGAAGTTTAATTATTTATAATTAATTTTGTGGAAGTTGTAATAAAGTGTAAATTTTTATAAATTTTATTTATATAAAAATTATTTTAAAAGAAAATTAAGTAACTTACCAAACTCATTAAGAATATTTTTGTAAATTTTAATTTTTAATTACCAAAAATTAATGTGAACTTTAATATACGAAAATATTGTTAATTTTACTTTTTAATTGGTACGACGATCCAAATAGGAAGTTTATTGGTTTTATGTCATTCCCCCAATTTTATATTTATTTTTTTTTTATATATTATAACCAACAACATAGTGTGATTTTGCTTAAGCTGCACAAAATAGGTTTCCATAACTTCTTAATTTCCCCCAATCTTAATTTTCAAACAGATTCTATTATGTACTCTTTCGATTAACCCTTTCAACTGCGTACTATGCTAATTCTGGAGTTCCTCAGGGTAGCCATTTGGATCCTCCAATTTTTATCTTTTCCTTAAATTATGTAATTGATTTCAACAAGAGCAGTAAGAGGTCATCATTTATGCGGACGATATGAAAATTTTTAAAGAAATTGCAACAATTAATGAATCAGCCCTACTTCAAGAAGACTTAAATACCTTCCTGAACTGGTGTATAGTTAACAACCTTTCACTGAAGATTGACAAATGCAATGTCATTTCTTTCACTCACCGTCGCATCTTAAATGTGGCTATTTACACTTTTGATTTTTCTTTTTTTTACATTCTTGACAGTAACTAAGGTCTTTTAACCTTTTCGAACTTAATTAAATATGGTACTGCAATTTTGAATTACAATCTAAAATACTTCGAGTATTTATTTAACAATTTACTGGCTTATCAACTCATTAAATATGGAAAACTACAGAACTAAGCCTTCTTAAATAGAATTTTTTTTTTTTTTTTAGTTTATTTATTTAACTTTACAATCTATCTTATTTTGATCTAATAATAGTATGTCACTATTAGACGATATTAAGTAATATGTTTTGGCTTCTTTTATGTAACAGGTGGTGAGTGAGCCCATTGGCTTATCTCCGAAGTTTTATATTTCTGGTCAAGCTAGTGGGGATTTCTGGTTTGACTATTTATAAATCTGCTGATTAGATCTATCGGATGAAACCTTTTCAGCCTTCGCACATGTTGTTCTGTACACTGTAGTTGTGATGCGAGATCGTTGGGATGTATTTCCAATCTCGCAAAGTATTTTGAGCTTCTTGTTGCTATTGTGAGCTTCTTTAACCGATTCGACTTTTAAGTCCTTTCTAATTTCCTCATTTCTCACGAATCATGGTGCATTTACTATTGATCGGAGTACTTTGCATTGAAACCTTTCCAGTATTTAATTAGAATAGTTTCATTTTATTCAACTTCTTACCACATTATATACTCTCAATTATTTTTTGTCATTTATTATACCCCAATGACAAAGGATACTAGACCAGGTCGAAAAACCAATAAAGCATTTTTTTTTACTTCATCGGGAATCGAACCTGAAACCGAAAGCGGTTGAAAGACAGGCGCTTTACCTACTGCGCTATCCAGCGTGTAACAAAATGGTTGATAACAAAGTTGATAAAAACAAAGTTTGGAAACGTGTAACGCAATTCAAGGACCTGAGGGTAATTTTTGAAGAGAAACTATCATTTGTTCATAAAAGCTATTGCAAATGAAGAAAATTCAATGTTAGGATCCATTAGGAGATGGTCACAAGAATTTAATGATCCATATATTTTTAAATCTCTTTACACCTCCCTCGTAAGACCCCCTTTGGGATATGCTAGTCCCGTCTGATCTCCGTATTACGCTACTCACAAAAATAGAGGCAGTTCAAAAAAAATTTCTACGATTCGGTCTCTGCTACTTACTACATCTGTCCAATCCACTAGTTTTACCACCATACACACATCGCCTTAAGCTCTTGCAATTAAATACTTTGGAAACGAGAAGAACCGTGACTGATATCTTATTTGTTTTTCAAGTTTTATATGGTCTAATAGATTCCAACACTCTTAAAACAATAGTCGACTTACACCTTAATTCTAGTATCCGATTCCGTTCAAATAATACGTTTAACCCCCTAATTTCCATAGAATGAATTAAGGAAAACTAGAACCACTAACCAGAATATTCGATACCAACAATAAATTCCACCTTATTGATTTTTCCCTGACCGCTTCTCACCTGAGAAATATTCTTTTATCCCCTGTTGCCATATTTTCTTTTTTTTGCTTCTATTTTCAACATTTTATTTCTATTATTTAGTAGTTTTGGTAGTTGTAGTTTTAGTTGTCTTATTTTCTTATTGTTAATTTCATATGATGAAAACAATGTAAAACCTTAAAAATGAAATTTAAGCTTAGAATTAGAACTTATTGTAATGTAGTTAAACATAAATAAGTTAATAAAATAAACAGAACACTATAAGAAAAGGAAAGGAGGACAATTACCATCGAAGGTGTTAATGTTCATCTTAAATTTATGTAAGTCATAAATATGGGATGTTCTGTTACAAATTTTGAAACGCGAAGTACGGAATGTGCTCATCTCAACAACATAGAAATCTCTAGAAGACAGAAGATAAGCAACCGATGAAACAAACGGTTAAATAATAACGAAAGGGTAAGAAAAGAGAATCTGAACAATTTTCCAAAATTAATCCTGGTACTTTGTCTGGTCCAGGGAAAGAATCACTATTTAACTTATTCAAATATTTCTTTATTTTTTTAACAGAAAAATCAATCGAAATATTTGGTAACTCTGATAAGGTTGCTACGTGATCGAATTTAATATCGTCAACTTCAAAGAGATTCTCCGAGTAAGAACTAGAGAAAAATATTTTAAAATGATCAGCAATAGATTGCGGAGAAGTAGTAGAATCATTTTTGTAGGACCTAGTGACGGTAAATTGATCCGATTTGCGTTTCGAATTGACAAATTCCCAAAAGGGCTTTGGAGGATTTTTCTTCAGTTCTGAATTCATATCTATGAGATATCTATTATAATTGAAATCTAATGTTAGTTTATAAGAATAAAACAGTTTAAAAGATTCGCTATAGTTATGATTTGTTTCATTCTTTTTATTTCTTAACTTTTTCAATTCATAATTAAACCAAGGAGGACTAGAAGTAAGATCTTTACTGCAGACCAAGGGTACATACATTCAAATCCTTGAGATATGATTTCATAGAAATTGGAAACGGCCTTATTGCCTTATGTTGCAACCATTAATTAACGAATCGAAATCAACAGATACAAAAAAATTACATAAGGCTAAAAAATTTGTTTTAGGAAAATTGTAACTATGGGATAGATCAGTGGAAGGCGATGTTGGACTATCAACGCAATATGAGAAACAAATGGGGGTAAACGTTATTAGCTTTAACTAAGGGCATAATGGTATCATTAAAAGAAAAATTAGTCCAACCTGTTACAAAGATAAGATCCACTTGCCTACCCATATATAGTTAATGACTGAGGAAATTTGTTGAATACCATTAGAGTTACAACCATCTATTAATGCAAATTCAAAGTCAGTACTAATCTGATCGGGAGTTAAGTAAATCTCTTCCTCATGATAACCCCAAGACAACTTAGGTAAATTAAAGTCACCACATACTAAGAATTCATCACGGGTGTGTCATTTGGGGTGAAATGAAATCAAGAGAGAGGCTGAAGTTTAAGTATTGATATAGTTGACTGAATTCGGTGGAATATATAACAACAAACGGTAAAATGTGAGTTATTAAGAAGTTCATAACAAGGCTTGTGGCTTAATCTACTCATAGAAAATTTGGAAAAATGTACACAAAAAAAGAAAAAGACCCATACAACTATATTAAGTCCGCTATTATGCCCACAAATTTAATACTTTGATTTATTGAGATTTTGGCTCTTCTGAGGAAGATTTTGTATCGGCGTAGGACCTAATGACCATATCCCAAAGATAGCTGGAATTGCTAGCTTTACACAAATATATATCTTTAGTGGTGCATCTTATCCTTTAAGGACCAAAAGGACATTTGAATGTATGTATGAGTTATAGAACAAAAAGAGACCTTTCCAATAGTATATACTTATTTTAGATGTTTGATGGTAAAATCTTCAGGTATTTGTTTTTTCTAGAAAGAAAATAAAGATTGGATTTTTTTTCCAAAATTTTCTACTTTGAACTACAATATCTCGATAATAGAAACACCGATCATCATCAAATAAATGCTAAAATATGCTCCACACCATTGTCTTTCTAGAATATATAACTGAATATAAATGCGCCACTAAAGATATATATTTTTGGAAAGCTAGCATTCCAGCTATCTTTGGGATATGGTCATTAGGTCCTACGCCGATACAACTTCTCCCTCAGAATCCCCGAGATTTTTGTCTGAGAAGACTACAATAAATTTCGGTAGAAACTTCTGATATTGATGATAATCTAGTCTCTCGTTCCAGAATACAAAACGCATTCAAATTTTTGGAATTAAATATTGGACTTATCTCATTCTTTTTCTGAGTATTTTATTCGGTTTTTGGTTGCGTTTCGAATCCTTTGCGAACTATAAATTTTATTTTTAAATTTTTTGTACCAGAAATATCCCTTAATTTTGTGTTTTTTTACACAATCTATACAGAATTTAAAAAATTAATTTTGAAAACAAAATTTTCGTACACATTGCTTCAGGGACAGTTAATGGAGCTACTATTTTCCCAATTTAAAAATTGAAACCTGGAAGAATGCTATTTAAAATTAATTTTGATACCATAAGATAAAAAATTCACATTCTCAAAAATGCTGTAACATTAGTGAAGGAGGATTTCCAGTTTCCCCATATATGCCTTGCCACATTGAATATATTAGCTCCACTTAAAAAAATTCTACTACTCGTGCGACAGCTCAAAAATGTTTTCACTTCAGAAAACTTAATTATAAATTTTATTTTAATTTAAATTTAAAATATTACACAATATTAATTTAAATTAATGTTAAGTATTTTAGCTTTAAAATAAAATTTTCAAAATTTTATGTCAATCATTTATTGAAAGGTATTCTCTACACACAAACTTTGAAATTTTTATTTATTTTATTTTTATTTGTTTTATTTGTTTTGTTTTTTTTTTTTTTTTTTTACCAAACATTTTAATTTATTTCATTTTAAAACTTTTCACTTCTTCTCAAAACACAATTCAAAATCACGTACATTCAAGTTTTGAAAAGAACTAAAAAATGAACGTTAAATCAAATGTTTTTAACCTACCACCAATCAGTCATCTACCCCTCTTCAATATCATGCATTGATGTGATGAATTTGTACAACAAAACATGGAAAAAAAAATAAAAAAAAAAAAAGTTTTAATAAAAAAATAAAAGCGGAAGAAAATAAATTTATTTATTTTTGTTTTTCTATTTAGAAAATTGAAACACAAAAAAAAAATTATATCTACTAAATGAAAAAGTTTTCCATCATCTCAATTCCAATATCTCTGATTCAAACTATATTTAAATTGTTTTTATGCATATTAAATTTTCTTTCTATCATAGGATTTACCGCCCCATTGGAATACAGAGTATATAGAATAGAATTAAAATAATCTAGTACTCTATTTGTTCTACAAATATTTTTGATAATGAAAATTCAAATTCAAATTTGATTGGAGTCGATTCCTAATCAAACTAAAATTATTAAATAACCAGCTTTGTAAGCCGCCAAAGCAAATGACGGAAGTAAAATACATTCTAGCTTTTTCTTTTTCTTCATTAGAGTTTTCATTTCTATTTTATAAAAATACATATTAATTTATCATACCTTAATTTTTTTGATTAGAACGCTTTTGATTAATACACACAATCGTTTTAAATAGTTAATTTCATTGCATGACAGTGGTCCTTTTTAGGTTCGCAAAATTTTTTTTTTTTTTTAATTTTTATTATTTTTAATATTTAACGCGCTTGACTCTAGACGCTGAAATATATTAACAGAACAAAGCAATTTGTATAACATATTGCATTGGAGCGTTCCGTCAAACATCCAGATAAATGCAGGATATAATACTGTATATAATATAATAAATAAAGCAGGTAGTTGCATCATTCGCAAACAACAAATCAAAAATGAATCAACTTTCTAAAATTTAAGGAATGACTGTAAAATCGAGCTTAAGTCAAAGATTCTTTAATTCACAATGACCATGCGCACGGGGACTTTAACACTGGAAGTACGAATTACTAGTAATATAATACATACGCACATACTTTCTATTTATAAAACCCAGTGTTAAATTGAAACCAAGAATTCTGATAAGTACTTAAATCATAAAAAAATTTCAAATATTATATGCTTGCTATTAACTGATTGTAAAAACATTGTATGGACAATGAGTTTGTCTGTATCTGCTATAGTGTTTTCTATCTACAATCAGAAGTAGCAAAGTACTCTAGGAGCGTCTCGCCTGTGTTATTTGAATTGGTACTTCCCCAGTTCTGATGATGAGCATTTGCATCACAGCCAATTACTATGTCAAAATTATTGTTTTTGGCATAGTTGACCAGTTGCACGAGGTCATTTTTTTTAGGAGGTTATGTAGAGTCGTAATGGAGGTAGCAAGACACTATAATAAGTTTTTGCACTTCTCCCTGACTCTTGTATTTTATGTCAACCTCCGTCAGATCTCCTGATGACAGTTGTATTAAGAGCTGCCACTTGAATGCGCGACAATGCATGCACGGACTTTTGCAAGATCCACAATCATTCACATTGAATGAAATAGAATTTATTTTTATTCGAACTAAAGAAATAAATTTTTAAAAAATAAAAAAATTTTAATTTAAAAAACTTTTGGGTATATAACTGATAGGAACATATAGTTTGACTGAACTGAATGTATCATAAACGAAAATGTAATCATTTTAAATAAACTTTAATAACAAATTTCAATTTAAAAATAAAAAAAAAAAATCAATAATTTTTTTTTTCATTTTCATTCTTATGTTTATCTAGTCCTTTTCAATTTTTATTTTGTTATTGTTGTAGTTGTTGTTGTTCTTATTAATCCTTGAATCAATCTAAAACTTTACAGAAAATCTTATGACAACATAAAATTAAATAGATTTTTTATACGAAATTTGTATCGAAGTGGGTGAAAATATATTGTAAAAAAAAACTGAACCTAAGTTTAAGTAACAGAAAACATCATCATATCTACTTCAAAAAATCAAAACAAGTGATCCTTAAATCTCCTTCAGATTATTGTAATATAGTTTATATTATACACAAAACATTTTCATCTTTTTTTGCGAAAAAAAACTAAAATAATTATATTTTCGACCTTGACTTATTTTTTGTTACAAGATATTGAAACTACAACCGGATGTTTTTATTTACATTGAATTCATTTAACAATTTTAAAATATCCCAAGGGTATTCAAGGATATACAGTTAGCGACAGTTGTTCAGAATTACTTTTTTTTGGTTGTCATAATGTGGATTTTTTAATATATTGTAGATCGGCCCCAAACAACTGTAATTAAAGACTTATATTTATATTTCATCTTCTTCAAAGTCCTATAAACATTTTTGTTAGCGGAGGGGTATAAATATTAGAGTCACGATTAATTAAACAAACAAACATATACTGTAGACTGAAAATTATATATCTATTGGCCAAAGTTGATAGTTAAGTTTTACTTTGAATCGTAGATATTAATTTTCTTTATGTAGCTTTACACTAATTCAAAGCTGGGAATGCAACTAATTTCAAAATAGTAACTTAATAAGTGAAAATATGAAAATATTCTTCTTTTATTGCCTATCCGTAATGAGATGTCAGCGGTTATATGATATTGGCAGTGATTTCCTGATAGATGTTTCGATCCATTGCGGAATGGATTAAATCGTCAATGTTTCTGAAACCTATCCAGTTTACTTTTTTATCAGCGCAACCATGTTATTTGTTTTCTTCCAATACGTCTTTTTCCTTTAATTTTTCTCTGAACTTGCGATCTTTAATCAAAAAATATTAACTTTTAAGTTGAACAATTTGCTATGATGGTTGACTTTATTGACTATATGTTTTAAGTCTCTTGGGTAGTCTATTATAAGGACTGTATCATCTGGATACCTTATATTATTTGTATATATGTGTCATTTACTTTTATACTAACATCGTTCACTGCTTCTTGAAAAATGGCTAGAGCATAGATGTTAAACAGTAAAGAGGAGAGAATACAGCCTTTTTGAATATCAATGCTTTCTATCAGCACATTATTTATTTTTACACTGGCTGTTTGTTTCCAATATAACTTATTTATACACATTATTATTTATATATTTCTATCTATTCCAATTATATTTAATATTTCCATAAGTTTTTTATGGCTGACCTTATCAAAAGCCTTTTCATAATCTACAAAACATAAGAAAACATTTTTATTAACATCACGACAATTTTTTTACTAGTACTTGAATATTAGAAAGGGCTTCTCTAGTTCCAGTTTCTTGTTTGAATCCAAATTACGTTCTGCATTTATGCAATAGAAAATATTACCATCAAAAAGATCATTAAAAACAATCACAACAATAATAAATATTAAGAAGTTAAAACTGGTTATCTCTCCTTGTTATATCGATAGTTGGCGGGAATATAGTTTTACAATTTATTTGAACTACACTGAAGAGGTTACAATATAAAATAATATGCTTGTATTATTCAGCTTTTGCTTTAAAAGTTCATGTTGAAGAAAGTCATCTTCCCCGTTGACACTAATCCTGAAGTAGGTTTTTGCATTCTTTACAATACTCTTCTAAGCTTCGCAGTCTTGTATTTGTTTACTCCAATTAATTATTCAGTTTTTGGCTAAAATATTATTCAGAATGTCGCATCATTGTACCTAAGGTCTTCCTATAAGCTTTGCACATTCAGGATTTCCTTCAATCTAAATAATATTAATTAACAACGACAAATGATAATTGTTCTTTACAGTCCCTCTGAACGTTTCGTAGTTGATTATAGATAAAATATTGACAGATTGTTGCACTTAAATTTTTATTTTTGATCCAACATATGAATTGATTAGAATTGGATACCTTGAAATTTTCTAAGTGGGAAAATGGCAGGACAAGGACAACCAAAATAGCAATAGAAGAACTTGTAATTGCATAAGCCTCCTAATTTATTAGGAATTGAACAAAGAATAGCAAATAAAAAATATCATCAAATAAATATTAAAATTCTAGGTATGTTTCACAATTTTGATGATCAGTCTTCTTTAATATATTTAATAAAATTGGGAAATATACCTAGAGTTTTGTCTACAGCATATTCCATAAATTATATTAAAAAATATTATTCTGGTTGAATATGAACCGGGGTGGCAAGGGGATTTGCTGGGATGAAATTATCTAGATCTCCTAGTAAGTAAGGGTTAACAAGAGTTAAAATTGTTAATAATATAATTAAAATAACGAATCCTACAATGTCCTTGTAGATGAAGTAGGGGTGGAATGAGATTTTATCTACATTAGAACTAATTCCTAGGGTCTTATTGGACCCAGTTTGAAGTAGAAATAGAGCATGAATTATAGTTATTGATATATTACAATAAATAGCAAAATGAAATGAAATGTAAAAAATAGAGTTAATGTTGCGTTGTCCACTGCAAATCCTGCTCATACTCCATGTACTATTATTGTTTCTGAGCAGGGAATGGCGTATAATAAATAAGTAATAACTGTTCATCCTCAGAAGCATATTTTTTTTTTTATGGCCAAAATAATGGGATAAACACCCCAGCTGAAAAATAGAAATAGAAAAGAAATAGTAACACAGGTTTACAGACAACTTAACAGAAATTGATTCACTCGTTTTTTGAAAACTTCCAAGTTGTATTTTTGGGGGAACACATGTAGCAGTAGAGTGTTCCATACTTTAGAGGTTCGGTTAACGAAAGAATTTTTGTATTTCACAGTTCTGGTTCGAAGAGGCTCGACTATAAATTTGTGGGAAAGAGCTGCTCTGCGAGTATTTCGTTGGAATGGTTTTATTTTTGGCATAATACTTTTAATTTCGTCAGAACAATTACCCAATAGATATTTATAAAACAGAGTGGCTGCTCCTATATTTCGACGTGGACTCAGCGATGTTAGGTGCGGTGTAACATCTCCATCATTAATAATTTTGACGGCTCGCTTTTGTACTTTATCTAAGTAGTGGAGGGTACTGTTGGGTGCACCGCCCCAAATATGTGAGTTATACTCAAGTCGTGGTCGAATGTATGCCTTATATATTAGAAGAAGGTTGGATGGTGTAAAATATTTTTTACTTCTGCTTAAGAATCCCAAACATTTCGCGGCATCTTTTGCAATTGCAAAAATGTGGTCCTGCCACGGAAGTTTGTTGTTTATCTCCATTCCAAGAATTCTTAAGGTTTCGGAGTTTTCAATATTTACATTATCGAAAAGGATATTTGGTAATGAAGGCCTTTGCTTTGTTTATATTAGGCAGCTTTGGGTTTTTGAAGCGTTACATTTTTCCCTATGTAACCCAAGCTTGAATTTTTTGGAGGTCGCTGTTTAGAGCTCAAGAGATGTTATTTCTCGAGATGTTAGATATCTAGAGCGACAACTTTTGCTTCAACGTATTTTTCTATGCATTGGTGCCATTTTTCATTCAAAAAGGTCAAAAGATCACCAGTTGACCTTTTTGACATATTGGCAATCGCTTAGAAGGTGATTGCTTTCTAGATATCTTTTTAACTGGAAGTTAATTATAGTCTCCATGACCTTTGATATTAATGATGTTAAAGCAATTGGCCGGGAGGGATTTCTTAGGTCACGCTTTTTTGGGATTGGCTGGAAATGAGCTATTTTCCATGAGGGTGGGTAAATACCAGAAACATATGATTTGTAGAAAAGTTTGCTCAGCGGTCTGGCTAGGGTGTTTGCAGAATTTGAATTAGTACTAAAATTTGTCCTCATGGTAGTATATATCCTGTAAAGATCATGTACATTGTTAATAATATTTTTACAACAGTATATGAAACCCGCAGCGGGTTCGATTTTTTAAAATCACGACGAAAAGTTCATGAAAATATACCAGCTGGACGACCCAGACTAATATATGGCTTTATACAGCTAGAACTGATAAAAAATTTACTACCCAAAATCAGAAATTGGTGAATGACTACCAGCTTTAGAAAAACACCAAAGAGATGTATAAAAGAGCTCAAAGCTCGATTTGGATCGAACAGAAAATGAAAGAAGTTCAGTTAGCGACTATTTTTAAAATATTTTCATCTTATTAATCTTAATTAAGAATATTAACTTAATATCTGAAGCCAAAATTTTTATATAGTAATTTTTGGCTGACAGTGAAAGTTATTATAATATCTATTGTACATTGACCAAAATTATGAAAAAAATTGGTGTACCTCAACTCTAAAAAAAAAACTCTTTAGGATAACTATTTCTGGCTGATGTTTTTAAGTATAAATACATTAAATAAAGCATAATATTGATCCGATATTTGGCACATTATAATCAAAATGTATAACGAAAAATAAAAAAAAAACCTAAAACTTAATTCTACAAACATAGTTTCAAGATTTTCATGTTTCTTTACCACAAAACAAAAATTACAGATTTTATTCAACGTTGTACGAAAAATAGAATTAACAAAAAAAGTATCCCTAAAAAAAATATCCTTAAAAAATGTTCGTAACAAAATTGATGATATTGAAAGTATCTTAAAAAATAATAATAAATACACAAAAAAAAATTTAAAAAAAAAAACAACAACAATTCTTGAATGTACTTACAATTTTCTCAAAAACTCAAGAAAACTTAACAAAAAAAGAAAATATTAAAATAAATCTTCTTACATTATTTTTTTAAATTATGAAAAATCTGATTATTTTTTTTACAAAAGCCAAGTAGGTACCTATTTTAGAATTTGAGAATAAAAATTCCATAATTATTTTATTTTTAATCTTATCAATTTAATTTTTTATTTAATTCTTTTATATTTTTTAAAGAGAAAAATAAACTTTTATAATGCTTAAACTTTAAACATAAACAAGTTCTAAATATCGACCATACCAATTGGATATTTTCCAAAACCAATAAAATTTTCAAAATGGTGACTTGGGAAGACTTTCTTTTAATACCGCAACCTACCTAAATAATGATATGTTGTTTACATAATATATCGTGAGAGCTTGGTTCTACTTAACTCAAGGTAATTGTAGGAGCTACGTTAGTCAAACCACCATAGGTGGTTATATTTAGATGATGAGATGTTTACAATAACTTGGCAACTTTCTTCTTACCCTACTCTGATTAATTTATTTATGTTTTTTATATATATTATATATATATATACATACATAAATCTTCATTTGAAATTTTAAGACCATTCCCCGCTTGTATGGAAAGTCGAATTAAAACAAATATTAAATACCAATTATTGCTGTTGCATAAAACTATCCGCTTACACAATAAATTCCCTAATTTGATAGCAATATTAAGTATTTTTCAAGTAGAATTGATAAAATGGAAAATCAAATGAAAACAACAAAATTCTTAGTGAATTATACTGGAAGGTCCAGATAGAAAATGACTTAAGGTCAAAATTTGCACTTGGATGTTGACCCACTAGAAATCGCAAAAATTTCTTAGATATCTATAAAATAAAATGACATTATGCTATTACGATAGCGAAGTGAAATGGAACTGTACTATACTATGCTAGTGCACATATGGTATGCTCCAGAAAGATGAAACACTTTCGCAAACAATACTGGACTACTGCTTTCCAAGAAATAATTTTGAAAAACATCTAAAAATAATCATGACGAGTAAAGTAAAACGAGGGAAATTAGCCCACTCTCTCTCGGCAAAGGAACATAAGTATGGTTACTAACGGCTATAAAAAAATGTATCAAATGTAGCTAAGATCGGAGGCACATGACAAAAGCTTCACAGACCATGATTTCTCAAACCTAGATTCTACAAACACAGTTTTGCGAGCTGTGGTACATGCAATTGAACTTTGTGTGAAAGAAAATAAATTCAAAAAGAAATTTAAAATTATAATATCTCAGATTGTAAACCAGCTATATGCTAGCTATCAATTCATATACCATCACATTAAAGCTAGTATTGGGTTGTTTAGAGGTGCTTTAAATCCAGATGAAAATAGATAAAATATATTCTGGCAACGCACGAAAGGTGGTTGCAAAGTATACAGCATTGGCTGCGGCTTTCATAGAGCCAAACCAATTATGTGGCAACAAAGAAAACTGTTGATTTCTGAATTAACACTCTTAGCAATCGTTAAGCACAAATGCTTATGCTAAACGCTCAGTTAAGAGAACTAAAGTTGCTTTAAGTTTCAATAAAAACAAAATTGTGATCATGCCAGAAACAATAATTGGCTACTGAGTAAAGAAGCATCTGAAACGACAATAAATTATGCAAAATATGAGAAGCAGAAGAATAATTTTTTTAACATCTGCTGCGTGAATGCTAAGACGTCACTTTAGTCGGACTTTAGCAGACTTCAACATCTAGGAACAGTATTCTCTAAAAACTAAAACTACCCAGCATACCCCTGCAAATACCTAGAGTATGATCATTTAATTAGGCATCCCTAAGGATTCAAATACTTAATTGCATTAATTTTTCTACATTCTATAATCAGTCTTAAATCGTATTTATTTCTAAATATTTCAATTATATAAGGCGATCGTTGAAGCCTTTTACCCAGTTTAAAAGAAAGAAGCACAAATGGGTCTCAAAGTAAATGAGGAAAACACAAAATATATGTTTTCGACAAATAAAAAGACCTCTCAACATCATATTTGGTAAAATATCATTGTCGACACATATAATTTCGAAGTAGTTCAGGAGTTTATTTACCTTGAAACCAGATTTTAATCCTGTAAATAGCTCTTGCAAACCCTTGCTGATTTGGTTTATCAAAATATCTCGGATCAAACCTTCTATCCCAAAGCACTAAAACTCAAATTTACAAAACGTTCATACTCCCAGTTCTGTTCTACAGATCAGAATAATGGAGATGGGATTCGGAGGAGAAAATATGATGCCGAACTTTATGACCTTAAATGAAACCCAAGAAATTACAGTGGCTCAGACACCTAGAACAGATGAATGAAAATACTTCGGCCGAGGGAAATTTCGAATCCACACCCAAAGGTACAAAACCTTTGGTGGAAAAACGATATATCGGTACATATGAAAAAAATTCGTCTCTTCAACTAGAGTGAACCCGTCCGTGACCGTCAAAAATGAAAAATATTGATGAGTCAGATCCAGGACCTACATTGTCTGTTGGCCACCTAAGTAAGTAAGTAATTTTTTCATATATATACAAAGAATGTCCTAGTTGGACGTGTAAATATCTCGACATTTAGTATACCCTTCTTTAACCTTATCTAACAAACATACTAAAAGCTTGAACAGTAACGATCATAAATCAGCGCATAAAATAGCGAATAAAATTTTCAATAAAGCTCGAACGCTACCTACACCATATAAATAAAGCATAAAAAATTAACACAATATAAATACAAAATAAAAGTTTTTAATCTTGTATAAATGTAATTGTAAATGTCCATCTGTAGTCTAAAAACATAACTACAAACAATAACAAATTTTCTTAGAAAACAAGTGACAAAAGAAAATTTCGACATAATTCGAATAAAAATTTTTTTGGTTTTTTTTCTTTCTCTTCTCTATTTATAAACCCCAATTTCTTAACATTGTTGTCATCGTTGTCATATAATACAAGAATAGCATTGTATATACCTATACAAAAAAATATATATATACATTTCCACAAGCTTTCAATAGAACAATTTTCCACTCAAACACAAGCTCTTTATAATTAGGTGTATAAAAATGGTGTACACATATTTGAAATATTCCTTAATAGTATTAAAGAAAAATTGAAAGAAAATTGAAAGAAAATTTTATATTAAATAGATTTATGAGAAAAAAAAATATATATATAGAATATATATTTTTTATGAGGTACCTACTCTTTCATAGAAGACATCATCATTAATATATGAAACAGAAAAAGAAAACAAGATGAGATTGCAATTTTCTAGTGTATTTTCTGCTTGAATTGAGTTATTATGACCTATTTGGATTATGAATCTATTATTACCTTTTGAATATAAAACAAAATTTGGACATATATGCATTTAGATTAAGATACATATTTAATAGTTTCATTTTCAATGATAATAGAAAATTTGATTCAATTAAAAAGAAAAAGAAAATATTGAAAATTGTTTAAAATGACAGCACAGGTGCTTTTTTAAATGAATAAAAAAAAAAATGTATTTGAAAAGATAACATTTACATAATATTCTATATTCGAAAACTATATGCTCTATTTCTTTTGTTTAATAGACAAAGAAAATTATTATAATAGGCATATAATGTATACATATATAATATATATATATATTATTATACTCAGTTCAACAGAAATATTTGAAAATGCTAATAGATAAATCGTTAGGATCAAGTTAATGTTCTATTCATAGCTCAAAACTATGTTCCGAACTATAATCAATTTCTGATTAGGTTAATTTTATTGAACTGAAGTAGGAAAAACCAAAAATTATAAACTCTAGTAGATAGGTAGTATAGGAATAGTATAGATAAGCCGACTAATATCAACACTAGGTACCAAAAGATTATGAAATTCGCAATTCCTCAGGGTTAATATTTTTTTCAAAATTTACTAAGCTTCTTCAAATAAATTATATTATTTAAGAAGGCTTGGTCAATTCTGTTATAATTTACCACTGCTAATAAGTTGCCAATACTACTGCATTTTGTAATTGCCTTGTTGTTGTTTATTTTTTTTTTTTTACACTCTTGACAATCATGTAGAAAACTACACAGTAAATGTGGAAAACTAAGCCTTCGTAAATATAGCTTCATTTTAATTAATTTGTCACCAGATTATTCTCTTAATTATTTTTTGCCATTTATTTTATGCCAATGATAAAAATTCGACTGGACCGGGTCTGTTCGACTGGACCAGGTCGAAAAACCTATAAAGCATTTTTTTGCTTCATCGGCAATCGAATTTGGGACCTTTCGATTGAAAGGCAGGCATTCTACTTACTGCGACACACAGCGTTGTCGTAGTTTCATATAATCAGTGCTAAAAATAAATGAAGATAATATGAATATAAACGTGATCAAAATGATCTGATCAAAACCTAAAAATAAATAACTATAATTTTAAAGGAGAAAATTTTCTATTCTATCTAGATGATCAATCAATAACAAAAATGTTATGTAGGAGACAATCACTATTAGAATTCAACTTACTAAACGGATGTTTCTATGCTGAAGAAGATTTGTTTCAAAACGAAGTTATTAATTAAAAATACAAGACATTTAGTGACTAGTAAAAAGACATCTTATATCTCAAATTTTAGTCAAATTATATTGCATATTTTCATTTAAAGTCTCCAAGGCAATGGAATTAATGCCCATTTTTGTTGTATATCATTACTATCACTGCATTTTTCTATTTCAATTGAAACTTTACCCTTTTTTCATCACCAACGTTTAAACATGTTTTCCATGTTTTATGTTTTATTTGTTGAGTATTTATATCCCCAATACTCCCAATACTGTTTTGTTGTCTCATTACAGTAAAATAATGTAACATTAGATTTGTTAACCGGAATTTAATCGTTTATCATAATTTTTCCCTCTGGTGTTATCACGAACATATCATGTAATTTTTCTGTTGGCAAACAATTTCCAAGAATACCAGAACTAATAAAAGATGCACCACCATATATTGAATCTTCACCATCCAAACGTAAACATTTATCATTATCAAAATTCAAAGAATTAAAAAGACTATCAATATTTAGCCAAAGAATATTAAGTATATCAGACCATTTACGGGGAATAAATTTGCCCGGTATTTTACTAATTAAGCAATTATAAACTGCCCTCGATGCTGTCTTTTCATTCAACCAAACAATCTTACCACAAAATCTATCTGGAGCTGGAAAGAAAGACATTTGTGATGTAATTGTAAGCGTTTTGTTACATCTCTACGAAATGGCATTGCTGATGGATTGTATAAGAAAAAGAAATCAGACCATTCATCCATCCATACTAAAGCAGCTCGAGCTAAATTTTCACCTAAAATTTAATCCATTTCACCAGGAAATGTGTATGGAGTACTTTTGCAAAATAAATGACCAACATTTGAACATGGACTAATTTCAACAATACCGTCACATTGCCAAATCCTTAATGACATTTCAATATTTTCACCTCCCCAAATCTTCATATCTGGATCATATGAACCAATTTCAAAAAAATAATTTCGATCAATTGAAAATAAGCCACCTGCCATTGCTAGTGTAGATATTATAGGTTCAGACAATTCATTTGTAACTTGTTCATTTTCTTTTCTTCCAACTGCAAACCATCTAAAACTTAACTGCCAATTAAAACCACCCCAGTGATTTTCAAAAACTTTTGAAAATCCAAAGTCTGATATTATATCGATAACAGGACACATAACACTTTTTCTATTACTTTTAATTCTGTGCAACATTGGTTCTAACCATCCTTCAGTACATTCGCAATGAGCATGTAGAAATGCTAAAACTACACCTTTAGCTATAGTTGCACCTTTCAATCGTGCTGGTACTAATCCCTTTCTAATTTTCATTCGTAATATTTTAATTTTAACAGGAAAATTAATAATATATTCTTCAAGATTCTCTTGTAAATATTCTCTATCACTGGCATCATCTATTAATAGAATTTCTTTTATTAAATTATTTGGAGATCTGGTTATAACACTCCAAATTGTTCGTAATAATACTGACCATGTTTTATTGTGAAATACAATTTTAACAGATGTGTTTGGTAAATCAATATCATATTTCCGAAGTTGACAACTTCAAGTTCGATAATCTTTAAGAGTTCTATTCAATGGGATTCTATCACTAGCTAATAAATTACAACTATTAATTTTAAAAAGTCTTTGCATTTTTAAACGGCTTAAAGCGTCTGTGCAGCTGTTCAAACATCAGATGAAAATATGTTAAGAAATGTTTAAAAGAAAATGTTTGCAAAATATTTTTAGGACTGGAATGTTTAAAAACGGATAGTTTATTCGAACAACCAAAGTCGAGTTAAATAATTTCAAAAAACTGTTAGAAAATATGAAATGAAATAGCTATTCTAATAAAACTTTACGCTTAAAATTTTCTTGCGGTACATAAAGAAAAATTATAGTAAAATATTTCACTAATATGACTTCTGGGTTTAAATTTTTTTGTATTTCCTTTTTTAATTAAGAATTTTTTTAGAAAAATAAACTACTAAATCACTTCTATCTCTCTCATTTAATCCATAACGAACCATATGGGAATTCTTATTTATTTCTTATACACCATAAATCTATATTATACCACTTTAGATTATTAGGTAAGATTGGTTTAGCCAACTATGGCTCTGTGAATAAAATATTGAAGCAGCCGCCGTGTATACTTGCTCTATAATTTATCCGATTTATTATAGATGTATAAGATGTATTAGTTTAGGACCAAGAAAAGTTATATTACATTCACAAATTTCATTAACAATTACTTAAAGTACAAGTCCAGTTTCCAGAAACATATACTTCACGTTATGTCACTATTGATCAAGTTTTAGTGAAAAAAAAAACCAGTAAAAAACTGAATGATTACATATTTAATTATAGATCATAATTACACACCCATAAATTTGGTGTATGTTTAGCTTTTCGCATGAACCTTCGGTCATATATTTTGTTTTCCTTACTCTACTTAGGAGCATAGAGGTTCCACTTGACATTTCGATCGTACGCGATTTCTAACTGCTAATTTCACTTGTTCCCACATTATGTTTGTCTTTCCAAGCTCTTGTTTTTTGGTCCTCTGTCAGGTGTTCTTTGCGCGACTTGGTCTTCTTTTGCCTTGTGGGTTCAATTCTAAGTTCATTCGCGCGATGTTGTTTGATGGCTTTCTGAGAGTGTAGCCTATCCATCTACATTTCCTTCTTCTAATTTTTTTCGCTATGGGTTCTTCACCGGTTAGTATCCAGAGGTCCTTGATGCTTTGGCCAGAAAACTAGGCATATTATCCTTAGACATTTATTAATGAAGACTTGTAACTTCTGGTTGATAATTTTTTATGTCAACCAAGTTTCACTGCCAAGATCGGGATATTCTAAGTTTAGTTGCTCTTTGGCTATTCCTCCATATCGGTTGCAATCTTCCAAATGCTGCTCTTGCTTTCTTTAATCTATTTTCTACATCTTCTTGAGCCCCAACACTAGTTGCTTTTATATTTCCCAAGTAGCAGAAATTGTTCACTAATTAAATTTGTTCTTCTTTCAACCTTTCAATGTTCCGTGGTGGTGTTATTTATTCTCATAGCTTTGGTTTTTTCCAGGTTGATTTCTAGTCCAACATGTTTGGCTAGTTGTTCCAGATGTTCTAGTTTGCTCTGCATGTTCCTGAATTTGTGCGAGAGAAGACAGATATCATCTGCATAGGGGAAATCTTCAAGTTGGACGGATATTACGTACACAGATATACATGACAAAATAATATGGACGCACCAAAGAAACAGAAAAAAACCATAAAAAGCAACCTTGATCGTTTGGCTTTGATTATGAAATCTCGAAAATATTGTTTACGATACAAACAAACTCTTTATATAGTATTTAGGACAAATAATTGCGTCAAGGAAAATTTAAGCTAGCTCTAGTTGCTAACAACACTCCATCGCTAATGAAATCGGAAATAGAGTATTATGTCTGGTTAGCCAAGAATGAAAAAAAAATATTGAATTGAGGACAGCTTGTTATAAATATTTCCGTGTATGCGCATACATAGTGGCAATTACTGATCCCGGAAATTCAAATATTATGCGTTCATTACCGGAAACCAACTGAACTTAAAATAAAAGATAAATTTCGCCAATAAAAAAAAAATTCTGCCTATAAAAAACCCAAAATTAGAACAATTGTTTTGTTTTTTTCATCGTAAATGGGAGACTACGGCTTCAGAACACCTCAAAAAGGAAACTGTGTGTCAGTTTTCAATCACATATTGATTATTCTACTATTTCTATGCCTAATCAGTGTTACTTGGGTTCACTATTGTCCAGCAGAAGAGACAAATTAGATATCCCAAAGGATTTGATCCCATACCTGCCATATCATTAGATTAAAAATTTAAAAAAAAAATTTATTAATGCTGCCGTTTAAACTATAAATAAATCTCAAAAATCAAAACAATAATAATTTTAATAATAATTCGAAAACCTTATAATAGTTCTAAACACAAGTTATATTAAAATAATTCTATAACCTATGTTGGATTGCTCTCTATTTAAGCCTTGCACTTAAACTAATTCTAAATTTATAAAAACGACAAAAATTAATTCAAGGTAAATTAAAATAACCTTTTGGACTTGAATCATTTAATCCTGGATAGTTATTTTGGAAATGAAGCAATTTAAATTTTAAATTTTTTGTTATTTCAATTTTCGAACAATGACTAATCTTAAAACACATTTTAAGGTTACATAAAAATGTTTTAATTTAAAAAAAAAAAAAAAAAACATTTTATACCCATTTAATACCCGAAAAAAAAAAATAAAAAAATAGAAAAGGAAAATGTTATTTGTATTTTTTTATTTCATTTTCTATTTTTAATTTTTATGACCTAAATTTCGCAAGTATTTCATTTTTATATTTTTTTTGTTTTTTTACTTATTTTACAAATACATAAATGTTTATGTTTTTTTTTTTTTTCCAAATATCATATATGTATATACAGATACGGATGGTGTTGTGTGCTTGTATGAATGTATGACACTTTTATCCTTGAAATTTTTCAAAGTAATAAATTTCACTTGGCTCCGAAAATGTGACGAAACTTTTAAATTTCATACATATTTTTTTATGATGTTGTTTTTGTTTTTTTTTTCATTGCAATCCTTAAAATTAAAAATACATATCATGTCCTTGCTATTTCATTTTTTTGATTTCTATTTACTCTGAGTTTTAAAATTTAAAATATAATAAAAATTTACGTATAGCTACATTTTATAGAAAGGTATGTACCCATAAACACAGTTCCAATCAAAAATAAATTTACGTGCCTAAAATTTTATATTCGAATTTCTACTCCTGGAATAACTAGTATTGAAATAGTAAGCTGTGAAAAATTTATTACGTCATAGATAATTCACTGGAATTAATTCTGCCGTTAATGTCATTTTGAGGTTATACACTCAATTGAGTGCCCTGTATTACTTAATTTGTAGGTTAGTTCACATTGAAATTAATTTTAAGGATTACTACTTTTCTAGAAACCATCTCCTGAACTAATTAATAAATGTAAAATTCTATTTTGGTTTCAAAAACAACCGTAATTATCTTGTGATATGTTACAGACAATAATTTATAACCTATACTTTACAGTTTATTCACTTCCTGATTATTTCTCTTAAAAAATTTTCACAATTTATGAGTGAATTTAAATAAAATTGAAATTACTTATTTTTTTACAAAAACCAACTATGCCCAATTCTACTAGATCCTCCTACTAGAACCCAATCCTACAATCCTCCTCACAACTAAGCCCTACTAATACAACTCTTACCGCTGAAAAACAAATGATTTTTGCAAGTAACAAGCCACTATTCCAAAAAAATACTTGTCTTATCAACTGAATCAAAGTTCAGTCAGTAACGGGTGGTTACATTCTGATATAAAAAATTAATCGAAAAAATTTTTAATAGTTTACATTTTCATTAATTTGTACTTTTTTTAAAAGCTTAATCCGATTTAATTGAATCTTTGCAAAGAAAATAATTTATCGATCGGAACATTTCGGTTGCAGATAAGCGGACAGGTAAGCGGATTATAGGATAATTACCAACAAATACGTTAGTATTCGTTTAATTGAGGAGGTCATCTTACAAGAGAAACGCTTGAATGAACCTCGTCATTATCATCATCAGTGGACACTCAAGTAACACAATCCGTTGGGTATAAGGCGAAGTACAGATTTTATTTCTACAAATCGGAGAAAATACCTTCAACAAGCTCATCATTGAACGAATATCCTAATTCTAAAATCTGTTTTAAAAATGTTTTAACATTTAATTGTATAATTCAGCCCATATAGAGAGATTGTGCCTGACTTTTCTTTTTGCAATGATAATTTATTGCAAATCAAATCTTTTAACTAATTCTTCTTAAAATATCTGCTTCAGTGGTCGGAGCCCTACTGACTTATTTGTGGGCGATTCAGATCTTCAAGATTCTGGGTCTGGCTCAATATTAAACTTCCGTGACTGATGTTGCTAATAGATTCTCTCCCGTTGGAAATATGAAAATTTTTAATATCCGTCGATGCTTCATAACCCCAAGAAAGGTGTGAGCTTCCTCGATAATGCGTTCTACAGAAATTACGGACACAACGCTATATTGATATAATTAAATTGAATTTTGTTTTAACTTTGTCAGTTTTATGCTAACAGGTTGAAATGGTCGTTATTCTTTTGATGTAACTTATATACCATAATATATTTAGATCTTTATGGAGGTTAGAGTGTTTGATATAACACCGCGCTGTTCTAATCAGTCTCATTCTTTTAGAATGGAATTTTTGCATTTCCTCTTTTTATGATAATTTTGTAATTTTTTTTTTTTTTTTATAAACAGCCGCGCGCTAGAATAGGACTTTTGATACTTACGTACCGCTTGGCTGGGATAAAGAAAGAAGAGGAAGAAGGAAAGTGTGGTACAAATTAACAGGTAGTGTGAGCAAAAAACGGTTAATGTTTGACTTGCACCTCTGGAGATTATAACAAGCTGTTCTGTTATTATTTGATTGTGGAAACGGAGGAAATCAAAGGATGATATCATAATGCAGTCATCTGCAAAGCTGTGAATTGGATTGAAGGTTGATTGAAGTGGATCATTGATGAAAAGAGAGTGGGGGAAAGAACTGATCCTTGCGGAACACCGGCATTTATGTGAATTTCGTCAGACGTGAAACCGTCGACTAAGACGCGAATCGAACGATTCGAAAGAAAGCCTTCAATCCATTTAGAAAATACAGAACCTAGACCAATGGCTTGGTATTTAACAATTAAAGCCATACTCGATCGAAAGCTTTGGGAATATCTAAAGCAACAGTGTCAGATTCTCCAGAATTGTGTAGACTGATATCGAGTTTTTCACAAAGGCATGTCATCATGTCACCGGTAGATCGGTGCGGTCTAAAACCATATTGTCTGTCAGATATTATGCCTTTACTCTCAAGATATTTCGAAAGTTTCTCATTGATTAGGCTTTCCATTACTTTGGAAAGAATCGAAATAATAGCTATTGGTCTATAGTTTGTGGGATCGCTTTTGTCACCTTTTTTGGGAATTGGATGAACGTGAGTAACTTTCCATTGACTGGGATATTGACCAGTTGAAAAAAACAGGTGGAATAAGTTTCGTAGAGGTTTCGAAATGGCGAAGGCAGTTTTTTTAAGTACCATTACAGGAATTCCATCCGGGCCAGCAGACTTGTTTACATATAGGTTCCTAAAATTTTTACTATACCTCTCCTTCTAAAGTAAATTTTTCTAATTGAGAAATTTACTTGAGGTATTACCGGTGGTACAAGAGATGTAGGAGGAAGTGAGGAATTTGATGCAAAAATTTTTCTTTTACCGTTTGGGTCCATCACGATTTCACCATCATCAATCAGTGGCGGAAATGAGGATTCCTCAAAGTTGTGCATAACATTTTTAGCAAAGGAGGTTCTGCTATTTTTCGGGAGTTGTAGAATTTTTTGCCTCAACCGTTGGTTATGCAACAACTTTTGCTGATTGATGACATGTTTGCATTTATTTCTAACAACATTATAACTCTTCCTTGTGGGTTCAGATCTATCCAGTTTAAATTTTTTAAAAGCTTCTTCCTTGTCCTTAATGGCTTCGACACAGATATTATTAAATTCAAAATTTATTAAATTACATTAAATATACATTAAATTTATTATTAATTATCAAGATTTTTTATTCCAGGCTTACGATGATTTGTCTTCAATTAACTTTAGCTGATTTTTTTTTTCTCTCTCCAAGTTAATTTACTATCGAAATAAACTCCCACGTATTTCACTTCTATCGATTTGAGTATTTCTACTCGACTAAGAAATAGAATATGTTTTTCTTGGTTCAATGTGAATGTGTGAACTTCTATTTTTATTCATTTTAATTTTGCATTGATGAAGCCATTTTTCGATATTTACTAAATTGGATTATAACTGTTGAAATACAATGCTTAGAGATTTGTGAGCGGTCAATATCGTCGTATAGTCTGCAAAAGTAAATCTAAACACTTAACTGTTTTTTGGAAGATCAGACGTAAATACCAAACAGAGCATTAAAGCGAATATGCTGCGTTGTGGTACGCCAATTTAAATTTGATGGTCTTTGGTTGTGTGTGATTATTTGAGAAAAATAATATTATTACAAAGAATGTTAGGCACGGTGTACCAAAAACATTAGTAAAAGAAATAAGCCAAATAAAAATAAATAAGATAGATTAAGGAAATATCATAGAGAAGTATGTATACATCATCATAACATAAATTTAATATCATTATTTACAATTAAAATGTAAATAGTGTTACATCAAATTGTAAATAGTGTTATCTAACATGTGAAACCATAACTTAAGATATTAACAAATCAAAAAGCTAATAGACAATGTTCCGTAATATATTACAAAATAAAAATAATAACATTTTCTAACGGTGTGCAATAATTCTCTCTTATACTGACTGTATATCTATTTATATTGGATCTCTTTTCCTATTTCATAATAGGTGACTTTATACAGTTTATTTATTTTTGTTTTATTTGATTTTCCATTTTTTGTTTTTATTTTATTTTTTTTTTTTTTGTAATAAAATATAATATATACCTATATATCAGGCCCAGATTCTCTAACTTTCACAAAACTTTCACCCTCATTTCATTCCACATTCTTTTAACGTGATGTGATGTGATGATAGCAAAACATTGAAGATTAAAACTTAAGGTTTGTAGCTAAATATGAGAAATATTTAAACAAAAAAAAAAAAAAAAATGAGATAGCAAATAAAAATGGGTACACAACAATAGGATTTAACACACACGTAAAGGATCCAAAATTAAAATTACAACTTCAGCATAATAAAAATGTCACGAAAAATATGAAAATAAAAATCGAGAAAAAAAAAACTTTTTTTTTGTATTCTTTCTTCTGTGCCATGTTTATAGGCAATAATATTAGGGGTGCAAAAACCTTGTTAATAAACTTTTTATTTTTTTGTTTTTGTTATTATTCTTGTTTTACCTTTATGAAATACTAAAAAACCCCTTAGAACACCGTTAAGCAAAAATAAAAGAATTAACAAAGATTTCAATGTGAATCCAATTTCTAAATATTATAAACTAGAGTTGACAAGCGTTCTTAGGGAATATTGTATTTAGTTTTTATTTTTGTTTTTCTTAAATACTTAAAATAATCCCCATAGGTGAAGTAACAAAATAACTGCTTCCAATGCAAATTTGAAAGAGGTACCAAATTACAATGTAAACTTATATAAAAAAAAAAATATTTAATTTTAGTAAATAAATATTTGATAAATGATGCTCGCGCCGCGCAACAATGGTCCTGATACAACAATGGTGAGTAAAAAAGAGTTTCAGAGTAGTTACATGAAATAATGAAACTTAGCTTCTTCAGTCTTATTTTCCTACTTTTCCTGTATCCTGTAATAATCATATTCCAAGTTGGATTCATTGAGATTAATAGAAGATAGATGAGAGTTGAATGAAATAAATTGCAAGAAAGTAGGCAATAAAATAGGTCAATCATCAGGCTTCAATTTATTTTGATTCTTGAAAACTCACATTTTGAAAATTGTCCGCAACCATTCCCCAATTTGTAATACTCTATGAATCATAAAGAAAATGTTCTAATTTTTTAATCAACTGATTTAATAATTTTTCTCGATTCACGTTATTCTCTCTATCCCAATAGCTAAAAGTCACCCAATTTCAAGCACCCGTATACTCGGGTATCATTTCCAATATTGTTCACCCATCAATGTGGTTCAAGTTGATATCGGCGCCTAAAAAATAAACTTTTTTGAATTATTTATTCAATAATTTATTTTAGGGTTACTACTACTTAGGGTTATTTTTTGGTGAAGTATCAAAGTACCTATACACCAAATAATGAAATTATGTCAGATGTACCACAGGGCAGCGTCTTTGGTCCTGTCTTATATCTCATTTACATTGTAGACTTACGAACAACAAATGAAACAACCACCGCCACTTTCGCTGATGATAATCACATAGTAACCCAGTGCACGCTTCAGAAATTCTACAACACAGCATAAACAAAGTTGAGCAATGGCTAAAAAAGTGGAGAATCAGGGTGAATGGAGCAAAATCAACACATATCACATTTACACTAAAGAGAAAAACTTGCCCAGTGTAACGAAGTAGTACCTCAAAAAGAAGCTCCAAAGTATTTGGGCATGCACTTCAACAGAAGACTCACATGGAAAATCCATATGTACAACAAAAGAAAGCAACTGGACTTGAAGCTAAGCAAATTGAATTAGATGATTTGCCGCAACTCGCCGTTGTCACTGGAAAAAAGCTGCTGATTTATAAAGCTGTCTTGAAACCGATATGGACCTACGGAATCCAACTGTGGGGAGTAGCCAGCAACTCAAATATTGTAATATTACAACGTTTTCAATCAAAGCTATTAATATTGATCGTTGGCGCGCCTTGGTTTATCAATAATGATGCCATACATCGTTATTTGCAGATGAGAGCCAATAAGGAGGAGATTATAAGCTTAAGCGGAAAGTATCAGATAAGATTACTGCACATCCATACAGACTGGCAAGCAAGAGATGTATGTCGCCTTAAGCGTCCTAGCATCCTGTAGCTACCCAGTAGACAGTAGGAACAATCCAATGGGGGCCAAGAAATACAATGGAGTATAAAGTTGACAACATGGATTGTTGACCACTGGGTTATCTCATCCGCTGGTCAGTGCGATTTCCCTTTATAAAAAAAATGTCATACAAACTACTGAATGTCTCCATCAGAGACAGATTGTAATGTTTCATTGGGAAAAAAAAAATTTTAGGGTTACGTTCTTTGTGAGGTGTACGATAGTTTCTTATTATTTAGTGCAGGTCATCAATGCTCATTCTTACGTATTCTTCATTTTCCGGTATACCAGTATTCCTATTTGAAAGATTTCGTTTCTTTGCTAGACCTATTTAAAAGCAAATTATTTATAATTTGATTCAATGTTGATTGTTGAGTCCTATGCAGTAGGTTCAATATTAATGACTGTTGTTGGTATTCTTGTTGTTTATCCTGCTAAATGTTATAACCTGCCGTAGGAACGTTGAATTGGATTCCTTTTTTTTTCTTAAACAATAGTTTCCGAAGATGGCAACTCTAAGATTCAAAGCAAAAAGTGAAAACTTTAATTCATGTCACAAATAACTCATTCCAATAGGAGAGTAGGTATTTTCTGTCTTACACAACATTCATATACAAGGTACACAAGCTATAAACAAAATGTTACCTAACGGTAATTCTTTTTATTATACTCAGCCCAATAATATGAGTCACAGAAAACGTTAAAACAATATTTTTTTTTTTCAAATATTCACATTAAAAAAAAAAAGACAAAAAAAAATATTTTCGGAGTATTTGGCAAAAAACAAATCCATCTCATACAAAAACAGAAGATTGAATACATTTGCAATCAATGTTTAGATGTATGTATGTCAAATATTATACACAAATTGTTTTTGCATTATCATAAGTTTTTTTTGTTTTGATTATGTTACAGGTACATTTTTTTTTATAGGAAAATGGAAAACAACAAAAAACAGAAATAAAAAAACAAAGTACTGTAAGAATCTGCCCTTTCTACAATTTTGTTTTCCACAAAAATAAACTCATAAAGTCATATCGTATATAATAAAAAATAAAAAAAAAATTATCTTCACTCCTATTCTCATAGCATCCTTAAAATTTGATTGTGAACTCCAAAAAGAAAAATAAGAAAATTAAATTTTAGTTACCGAAATAAGAGCAAATAGGTTCCCTGAGAGCTCACCAGTTAAAATATCAAAGTTTCAGAAAAGATTATAAGATCTGTTGAATCGTAGAATGTGATAGACAATACCAACATTTACTTAGGAATAGTGAAGCTGATACTGGGGATAATCTCATGATATATTTAGATAACAAACATGGGTAAGTTCAAAAGCATGAACCTTCCTAGACAAATTGAATTTTGCATAGCTGCTCTTCGTGACATCAGTCAAGCTTTCGATAAAGTGTTGGTCTGATGTGCAAATTGAAACAAGCCATGTGATCTCTATGCAATTTTAAAAAGCTCTGTTGAAAACAGAATGTTTTTTTAAGTGAACCAAGCCTGTATGCATTGGCAGAACTATATAAAATAAAATCTGGCGTTCTCCAATGAATTATGTAAGGCTCATTTTATATCTGCTGTTTATCGCTGAAATTCCAACAATTATATAGGTAAAAAAAAATTGCCGATGACATCAGTATCCTAAAATGGCATCATTCAAGCTACAAGCAAACGATATTCAATTCTTTCCAGCCATTTTTAGTTGAACAGATATTCAGCTAATGGCTACAAAAATGGCACATAAAAATAAATGAAACTAACTCAAAACATATCACTTTTACTTTAAAGAACGCTAACTGTCTTGATGAAAAATGACTTGAGATTTTAAATAATAAAATCATCCCACAAAAAACATATGTAAAGTACAGTCATAATTTTAGAAAAAAGGCTAAACTGGCGTAACCATATTGTCAGTAAAAGGAAACAGCTTGATATCAAATTTAGAAGTATGTACTGGCTAATGGGAAAGAACAAGTATCACTAACAAATAAAATATAAATTTATAAAGTCAAAATCAAACCTATTTAAACATGGAGTCCAGATTTGGGGTTCCGCAGCGAAAATTAACATCAATTTCAGACAAAGATTCTAAAATAAGGTTTTAAGATCACTCATGATTGCGCTTTTGTTTGTGCCAAATTAAGTCATCGAACACGATTTAAACATTAAATCAGTCACCAGTAATGTAATAGCTAAATATAGCACCAGCTACAGACTCAAACTGCAAATTCATCCAAACAATTTAGCTCGCAATCTAATGATAACTGGAGGTCAATGGACAAGACTAAAACGAAGAACTCCTTGTGATTAACATAACTAAAAAAAAAAATTAAAATAACTGATTATTAAATTGATCCAAAGGCAGGTCTTCGACGGAAAACGCTGCTACAACTCAATAAATAAATGAATTACATCATAAATATTTGCTATTCAATGGAAGAGAACTCTGTTTTTTAGTGTATTCCAATTTGTATATGTCATTGTGGGATGAGAAATATGAACAAAAATCAAATTACAAGAATTACAAATAATTCAGAACAAAGCAATAAAAAACTTATATGGACTAAAACAAAGAACATCAACACAAACAAATATATAAAACACACAAAATATTGCCACTGCAGCTGTACATACAAAAAATACTGAGACCATCAATACAATAACAATGCTAAGAACAATAAACAAAGTACACCAACACGATCTAATAAGTTCATAAAGTACTCCAAGTACTCCCAAATTAATCCAACCTAAAACAAGGGCGGATATAACAAGAACTTAAATTTTAATTGAACAAGCAGGTTTCCGAGTAAAATGTGTCATAGTTCTACCTACTATTCAAATAATAATTTGAATGTACCAGATTACAGAAAGCTGTCATCATATTAACAATTTAGGTATTGGAAGTCAGCTCTTCTTCCACTTTTGTTTATTTTATACATTTCTGATGTACCAAAAAGTAAATAGAATCAATATGGTTTACATAAAAAACAAGGTGACAATATCTCTTAAAATTCGCTTAAACAACGTTATCTTTTAAAATAACAAATACATGTTAAATATCTGGTCATTCTACTTAATAAAAGCTTCACTTTTAAGAAATATTAAATGAAAGCAAGTTTACAAAATGTAAAAGCTGGCTGTCCCTACCTTGAATAGAACTGTGTAAACTCTCAAAACTGGATCACTAAGCAGAGCTACTTTTATATGTATTATAACTGTTTAAACCTGTTTTAAGCATAAATAACTTGTTTTAAGCCGTTTTAACCTGTTTTAAGCATAAATAACTGTTTTAATCTGTTTTAAGCTGTTTTAAGAATAAATAACTTGTTTTAAGCTGTTTTAACCTGTTATAAACATAAATAACTTGTTTTAACCTGTTTTAAGCATAAATAAAACTCTAAAATAAGGGAATAAAACATATTTAAAATAAAATTTAAAATAAATCAATTATTCAAAGGTTTCGCATTAAAAATAAATGCATTTATACAGGGATCTAATAACCGCCTAAAAAATTCAAATATGCAATATGTATCGCAGTTTAGTATACGAATTTCATATGCAAATATGAATACGTACCGCGTAACAAATACTAAAACTGCAATACGTGGTACAAAAATGCGTTAAAATTTATAGCTTTTAACTGATTTTCGTATTACACCTATGCTAATTTAGCAATACAGAATACGAAATACTAATATGCAAAAATAATTATGTGGTTGTCCCCAGCACTTCGAATCACTGTTAAACTGCAAATGTAACCAATTTGAGAAAGTTAAACAAATTAGAACGCTAAGAGAATATTTCGATTTTCGAAACAATACAAGGGTCCCTTGAAAAATACTAATTTAAAATTTTCATTGACTATTTTTTTCCTTTTTTTTACCTTACCCTATGCTTATACTTTTTTTTATTATATTATTTTTTTTTTTTTACTTTTCTTTCTTTGTTCTTTGACATTAGTATATAATATATATGTGTTGGTACTTAAACAAGTGGGGTGAGGGGACGGAAAAAAAATTAAAAGTTTGATTTTTTGAAAATTGTATAGAGAAAGAGGCCACAAGAGTCATATAAAAGTTTACCGCAATTTTTGCACACACCATAAAAACAACAGAAAAGTAACGTTATTTTTCATAATTTTTTTTTTTTTCTGTTACTTTTTTTTATTGCTATTGTTGTTTGTTTGTTGTTATTTTCAGTTATTTTCCCATTTTTCTGGAATACTAAATATTAGTGGTAATAAAAAGCATGGAAAAAAAATATTTTATATATTTTTTTTGTCTTTATTTTGATTTTATTTTTTTTTTTCTACTTTCAAAAAAGGTATGAGAAAAATCGTTATGATCTGGAAAATAAAGAAAGTCATGTTCATCTACAAAAAAAAAAAAAAAAAAAAAAGTAAAAAAAATATATTTTCATACATCAAAATTAAAAAGAAAAAATATTAAAATTTTATATTATTATTTGTTACGGAAAGCCATGCTAAAATTCTTTTGAATAAATACTGTGATTTTAAAAAACAGGACACGATTTTTTACTAAATAATAATAAAAATGTCGACGAGGCCTAACAGTTTTAATATTCATAATTTTTTTTTAAGGATTTTCTCTTTCTTTTGAGTTCATTATTTTGATAATGATAAAAAGTAAGTACCGTGAAATATCATGAATACATCAAAATTAGAATAAGGTACCTAACCATTTTAAAGTATTTTTGGTTTTTTTTTTGTTTTTGAATAGCGATACTTATTTAAAATGGTTTTGATCCGAAATTAACGGCAAATTTGAAGAAAACAAGTAAATTTCGATTTTATTTTTGTTTCTATCAGATTTTAATGAGTGCAAGAATTTTCAGTTGATGTTTCCATTCCAAAAATTCAAATGTTATGTTGACGTCGCCATATTACCTATTTACTATGTAAGCATTGTAACAAAAATTCTATCGCTTTCGGGCGGTTTTACTATTATATTATAGTGTCTCAATTAATAAGTGTAGATTATTTGTGATATTTGTATTATTTTGAGTTAATTTTTGATGTAATTTTTTTCCAATTGTTGGATATTACCACTTTCTAATTTAGCTTTCCTAAGTATCCTAACTTATTCCATTATCATGATATTTCACTATAAATGTTTCACGAAAATGTACTACTTTTGTTAAACTTTGTCATATTGAATTTTTTCCATGCACTGTTGGATTTGTCTCATATTACAGTTAACTAAGTCGTATTAGGATTTTACAATTTGCTTACAATATTGTCCTTTATAATAGCAGCATTAACCCTATTTCCTGAACATGATATCATATACCTTCATAACTTTTATTATTTTCTTTAATATTTTTATTTAACGTAGGCATCAATTGGTTAAAAATTTAACACGGAAAATATGCCTATTACTCGTGCCACACTGTAATAGGCATATTTCATTGTTGTTACACTTTAAAGGTGAACGCTATATTTTGATAATACCGTGTAATAAACATGGGCTTAAAAATTACTTTCTGTAGAACCATAGGTTATTTTGAAATGAATTTAGGTGTCGTAAGACAATACAAGAATCTTACTTTTATAACAAGTTGTTTTTTTTTTGTTATCATTATTTTGTCGCTGTATCTTAACGGTTCAAATGTATTCAACTTATATTATTCCGATAGATAATTATTGACAACAATAATAACTATTATTGAACAATTTAAATACAATACCGTATTCAGAATGGTTCATAATTAACGAATCTCCCATCTAAATTACCTCCCTTTTAACCGCAGAACACTTAAAATTCATCGGAATATGAATTTACATTCAGGGAAAATACATTCAAATATCTGTATGTCATTTCACAGTTCTACACGAGTTTTACATATTATTTTGAATTGCAATAAATTTCATTGTTGTTACACTTTAAAGGTGAACGCTATATTTTGATAATACCGTGTAATAAACATGGGCTTAAAAATTACTTTCTGTAGAACCATAGGTTATTTTGAAATGAATTTAGGTGTCGTAAGACAATACAAGAATCTTACTTTTATAACAAGTTGTTTTTTTTTTGTTATCATTATTTTGTCGCTGTATCTTAACGGTTCAAATGTATTCAACTTATATTATTCCGATAGATAATTATTGACAACAATAATAACTATTATTGAACAATTTAAATACAATACCGTATTCAGAATGGTTCATAATTAACGAATCTCCCATCTAAATTACCTCCCTTTTAACCGCAGAACACTTAAAATTCATCGGAATATGAATTTACATTCAGGGAAAATACATTCAAATATCTGTATGTCATTTCACAGTTCTACACGAGTTTTACATATTATTTTGAATTGCAATAAATAATCAAACATTTTTTTAAGGTAAATGTCTATCCTAAGGTATAAAAATTATTTGTGTTTTACTTATAATTGTAGCCTGTTTATGACACGATTATATACATCCAAAGTAGATGAACTAAATTTTTTAATTGATTACGTGCAACGGGATTTTCGTTCAAATACTGAAACTTTAATCATCACTATTTTAGTTAAAAGAAACGTTATGGTGTATAGTTCGCCAAGCCATTATTCGATTAAAACAATTTACTGGAACATATTAAAGTCAAGAGTTTTATCGCTTTCGGAATGCTTATTCTTTCGATTCTCAACTTTCGTTTGAAAAAGATCAACTGCATCGATTAGGAATCTTGAGTATGTTATATTATAAACGTAGCCTGAAAATATATTAACACTTTTATATGACTTAAGGTGACGTGTAATTCTCATATAAGGTTTGACATACCTTCAATAATATTTTAAATTAGAGAAGTTCCAAAACCGAGATACATAGCTTTTTTGACATGCTACCCAAACACTAGGAAATAATTTTCTTACACAAAGTTATTGTAGGATCGGGTAACACTGATAGAAACAAAAAGTAAAATCTAAATTCCTATTTCGTTAGTTTTCTTCAAATTTGCCGTTAATTTCGATAGGTTTTACAATTTTAATAACCCAAATGTTATCAATTGCCATCTAAATTCTCTTAAACATCTTCGAATTGTTAATGTTTCTTTCTTATTACACATGATTATATATCTCTTAGGTCATAGAAAATTTAATTTGTATTGTCTACAATCAAGCATTTCTCTCACAAAACACAAGTATATGCTATCCCTACACTATATAAAATTCGTATATAATTTGTAAAAAAATTATTAATTGATGACAATTGCGTGTCATTTGAATCAATTTTTAATTTAATTTCAGTTAATATAATCTCCAGCTCTTCTATTCGTTTCTTAATTGGAGGTATGAAAAATGTTTGCTCAGTTAATTGATTTGATAATGTTGAGCTAATGCCACCGACTTTTGCATCTATCTCAAAATTTATTTGTCGTGGATTCATCTTTTTTACCACGAATTTTTTTTCAACTATATATAGAACTCAAACTTTCAAATTTTTGCGCTAAAAGTTCTTATTTGTCGGAGCTATCAATATACAACTTTTCAATTTGTTTTTGAATATTTGTCAGGTCAGCTCCAATAATGGGAACATTAGATTCTGCTTTGTATGAACAATCCATACATATAAAGTGCAGGTTCTCAGCAAATTCATTTAAATTCCTTATAGCTAAACGAGACAATCCAGTGCAAGTCTGGTGAAAAAAACTGTTTTGAATATTCTCGAACATAAGATGGTAATGTATCTAATGTAGAATCTGATGCAATCGTATGCGTTCCCCAAACATGAACAATTTGTTTACATATCACCTGCATAAATTTAACACGAACGTTATCAGCTTCAGTCACAAATGTTCTCCCATCCATATTAGCTTGCTATTTATTTTTTTTTTTTTTTATTAAACTCTAATTTCACTGTACAATTTTTCTTATGACTATTTTCAATAATTAAGAGCTTATACTAATGTATTTACACCTATGACTTTTAATTTACTTAGAGTAATCCCAAATTTTCTATTAATAATATATAGCGGGAGCTCCAGAGCATGTGTATCAGCTGTATCAGCTCATTGAAAATATCACCAATCGTTGAGCAGCATCGGTTTAGTTTATACAATTTTTATTTAATTTTAAAATAACGGCTCCTTCCCCTGATACGCATGCTCTGTTACACATGGTTTATTTTTATTAATATATAGCTATATACAATTAATTAGTTTTATTCTAAAACTTAAAAACTAACTTAATCATAAATAAGAAAACAAAGACAAAGAACAAAAACAGAAAAAACCTAATTGATAAAAACTCAATCTACAACCGCTTTTATTAGCGAATTTTCTGAATTTAGACAGCTCTATAGAAAGGCAGGTATTTATGATTTGTTTGGACTTGGAAGCAATATTAATATTATGTAAAAAGGCTATTATTTGCTATTATGTAAAAAGGCTTACCCAAGATTAATTTTAGGATCGCATTTTGTTTTCTTTGTAGCAAATTTCAGTTTGTTTTTGCAGCTCTATTCCATATGGGGAAACCGTACAAAAGAATACTGCGAAAAGATGGCTTTAAATATTATTAATTTGTTTTCTACAATTAGCATGGATTTTTTATTTATAATTGGATATAGCCTTTTTATATATAAATCTATTTTATTGACTGTCTTAGTTATATGTGGTTTAATTACTATTTTTCATATTGCTACACTGTTTACTTTCTACTTGTATAATACCACTGTTTACTATCTACTCTGAGCAGAATTTCTCTTTTTAGTACTGAAATAACTAAAGAGTAATTTTTTTCCTAATGTATACCAAGATATTTAATATCTAATCTCTTCTTTCCTATATTATTTCAGTATTATTTAAAAATGAGTTTCTGTTGGACAAGTAAGATGATTTCAAGCCTAACACTAATTAACAGGCTTAGATTATCGGAGAGGAAAGCTCAGTAGTAGGCCTTCTTTTTTTTTTTTTTAAATACACGCAGTCTTATCCGAGAAAATAGTGGGCCAGTTACAAATCGGATTATAGCTCGAAAACTAATAATGTTTTTTACTTTCGTTTTAACTTATTACATCTTTTTAACATATTTTGGAGTATCCAGATTTTAAAAAATTAAATATTTTAATTAGTATGTATGTGTTTAGAAAATTGTCTTTCATCAATTTTCATACTAAAACTCCACTATACAAAGCTTATAAAATATAAAATGTACACATGTAACACAATGTAACACATTGAATCAATTTTGGGTCTCGGTCTATTTAATTAGTGTTAGTTTTGCATGATTTTCTTATTTTTATCAAGAAAATCGAGTTCATTTTTACACCATTGATTTTAATTTTCCATTTGTAATAAAATTATAGAATTATTTTGAAACCATTTTCAAGATTATTCATTTTTTTCGTTTAGACATAATGGAAGATGATAATAGGGCAGTATCGTCTGGATATAAACTTGTATAGCAATTTGGAGATCTCGGTAAATCTGCTATGAATATAAAATGTATAAAATGAAAGAAAGTGATGAAACTTGAAAAACTTGAAAAACTTCAAATCACCAAGTGAAGAGATTCTGCTTGTGACCGAAGTCAGTGGAGGACAATTTTGCGACAGGGCCAGGAGATTCAAAGTCTCTAGCACCCAACAAGTAAGTAAGTAAGATGAATTTTATAGTACTACTGCTGTAATACTTATTTTGTTTGATTGTATTATTCCGATTTGGACTATGAAAGATCGATCGTCAAGAAAATTTTGGACTAGTTTAACAAGATAAACCAAGGAAATTCGTAATTAATTATTGTGTGAAACAAACCTTGATACAATACAGAATCGAATGCTTTTTCGACTTCAAGTGTTATCAAACCCACTGAATTTTTGTTATCTAGACTATTTTTAATTATATTTTTGATTCTGCAGACTTGATGACGTGTACTGGAGTGTTTATTTCTAAACCCACATTGTTTGTTCGGAAGAATGTTTTTATCTATCAGGAAATTTTTCTAAACGAGTTTTTAAAATGTTTTCAAAGATTTTTCTTCAGGAGTTGAGTAAGCTTATTGGGCAATAGCTTCCAACCAGTGATGGGTTTTTTCCTTGTTTAGGAATTCATGTAACTAGGACTACTTTCCATATTTCTTGAAAATAGTTTAGCTCCATGCACTTGTCAAAAGTTTCATTTAATAATTTATAGCTTGTCTTTGACAAGTTTTTTAGTATAATATTGGGTATTATTTTGTCCCACCCGGGACCTTTTTTAATTTTGAATTGCTTAATTAACATAGCAATTTCTTTAACAGAATTAAATTCAGAATGCTTGATATTTTAGACTTTCATCGTTAATCGTATTAATGGTGATTGTATCGCTACAATTATTAGTCAGAGAATTTTGATTAGCTCTGCTAGTACATTAGCTTTTTCTTTATCGGTGAACAATAAATCATTTTTATGTATAAGTGCTGGTATTTTGAATTTTTTTCTTTTTTAAAACCGTTCCATATAAAAATAAAATAGATGAAGTAAAAACTTATAAGTACCTTGGAATTATAGTGGATGAAAATTTGGCTTGGAATACAAATATAAATGAACTAGCTAAGAAAACAAGGAGAATAGCTAAAGTATTTAAGAAAATAGGGAAAAGGGTACCTGACACCAACAAAATATCAATTTATTACAGTCTTTTACATAGCACTATTTCTTATGGCATAAGCATATGGGGTAACACATTTGAAATGAATTTAAACGTGTTGCAAACAATATAAAATAAAACCATAAAAAAACATATTTTGCTTAAACAATAAAAAATATAACATATTAAAACATATATAAAAAACATAACATATTAAAACTAAAGGACTTTCAGGATATGACACAAATATTACATATACACAATATAAAACAGAGTAATATAAAATCAAACACACAATTAAGATCCAACAATGATGTTCATCAACATAACACCAGAACAGCTAATCAAATGCGTTTGTGGCATACAATTCATGCCGGCAGAAATCTAAATAGGCTGAGTCCTGTAATACACACTGGCATCCGACTCTATAACGAGCTAACGTTAAAATTTACCACCAAAAAATTTAAAAAAAGAAATTAAAGTACTAATGTTTGAAAAATATAATAATTAAATATTAAAATCTCGAATTTGTACATGTGCAACGTTCCCTCTAATTTTTAAAATATCTGAGCGGAAAATGTGCGGCGTGAGTAGTAAATTTACAGAACAAGATTTAGTGAGCGGAAAATTTGCATAAAAATTAATTAAAACAAAAATTAAAAAATTAAATATTTAATTTATTATATATGTAATTCATTTTTTCGTATATAATTCATATTTATAGCTAAAGCTACATATTGACTTAGTAATTAATGCATATTAATACTTCATTTATTTATTCAATTTACATTTCATAATGTACATACTTATCTTATAATATTCTTTTTAAATTTAATTATTTGGATTTATAAAATTATAAGATTAAACGATGGAATGTCCACTACGGCATTTTTTCACGTCTGTCTTTTTCATTAGCCCAATATTGATAAACTTCATCTAAATCTATATTTTTTTTGAGACAATAAATGTGATTTTATTCGCATCAAGCATTCCAAATGATTAATTTCAATTCTATTTCTAGATTTAGTTTTTATAGAATTCATTAAACTGAATCCACGTTCACAATCGCAACTTGATGCTAGAAATGTTGAGCTAATGTCTAGTAAAAATTTCAGTTCATTAAATTGGTCATGTTTTAAAATGTAATTCACCAAGTCCGTGAATGTATGAATTGAACCCGCTTTGTATTTTTCGGCCACAATAAATTTTAATGTTATATATTGCTGACATATCGTCTCTGCTACAGTGTTATTAAAATTAGGAATAAACATAGAATATTTTCGTACTAACTTTAGAACACTTTCTTTCCGAAATTCAAAATTAGTAGTGTTTGCTATTTCACCAGGATCGAATGCATACCACTCTATAAAATCTTCTTCAGTCAGGGAACCTACTCTCCAAGTGTTTACATAAAAGTTCAATAAATCGAATAATTGCAAATGTATCAACGTCATTGTTTGATAGAGCTAAAAGTTTCTTGACATCATCACTCAAATACTGACTTTTCAGTTTATTTATAGTTCCTTTTGCAAACTGAAGAGCTTCCAATGATGTTAAACCACTTCTTTGAAATAATTTGGTTAGTGCAGCAAGGTCGCATTAAACTTCATTTAAAATTACTATTGTAACATGGTATTGTGGATTTTTAAGCATTTTCAAACAATATTTGTTAATAGGATCATTAAAATTTTGGACCTTTTCGGTGCAGTAGTCAATTAGGGTATCATAATTTCGAATTAAAGCTTTCACGGCAAAGTGTCTAGAAAGCCATCTTACTTCATTGAGTGGTCGAAACGCTAATGCATCACATTCTGTTAAAATAGCCATTTCTTGAAATTGTTCTTTCCTTATAGACGATCTGTCCTCAAAAGTGTTTCGATATCCTGCATAATCGAGACCTGTCTCCAAGCATCATCTATGGCAAGATCTTCTTTGTGGGCTACACAATGTTGTTCAGATAAATGCTTAATTTCATGTCGAAGTCGTGCTGCTACACCATTATTTTTTCCTAACATAACTGAAGCTCCATCAGAAGTAAACAGTACCATTTTCTGTAAATTTAGATTATTGTCAGCATAAAATGCTTTAATTGCTTCTACAATAGAAATGCTGTCGCAACCGGCTATTTTTAAAATACCACAAAATTTAGTTCTGTATACAAATTCACATTCTTGTCAATATTTCATGTATACTATTAATATTTTCTGTACAGAAATATCTGTACTTTCATCTATTGTAGTCAGTGTATGGAAACTCGATTTACGTAATTCATTAATGATTTTTTTGTTTTATTATGAAATTTATACATTCGAAAAATTCATATGCATAATTTTTACTACGCCATGAATGAGGAATTGATACATATTTAGCCATATGTTCATGTATTGCTTGCATCGAAAGCATAGATGTATTTATTTGGATTCCAAGTATCACATTATCAATAAGAATTTTTACCATATTCCGATCAGATCGCTTGCGTTCAGCCAAATCGGCTCTGTTCTTAGAAGTTTCTGGCGTTGCGTTTAAAAGACGTAAAATTCCACCTCCGTTTCGATTCCTTATAGTAAATACAAAATCATTATGAACCTTTTGTTTTAAATGTCTTTTTAAATAATCTAATTTCCAGTCACTCCATTTTTTTCCACTAAAAAATTCTCCTGGAACACTTACTTCTGAACAAAATTTACACGTAACTTTATCAGGTTTTTCACATGGACAACTATATGTCGGGATTTCGCGCACTGGGAATAGAAATTATTTGAAAATTATAACCGAAGAGAATAGAACTGTTAGAAATATAGTTTTTAATGAAATATTAGTTGATTAAATATTTCAATCTATATCAATCCAATTATATAGTCTGTCTGCTAATCTATATTTAACTAAAGTATTATTACTAAAATATTGTTGATAGGGGAATTTTTGATTTTAATAATTTATAATGGAGTACAACTTAGAATGCTCTAATTTTGATTTTTTACTATATATAACGGTAGCAAAAAGTTACGTAGTAACGGGTATTTAACTAGTGAAAATAATAAAGCATAAAATAAATTGCCATGAAATTTAAGAATGCAAAAATAAAAACGACCGTTGCTATGGTAAATGTGAAAGAAAGCCGGTAGTTTGATGAAAGTAACTAAGTTTTTTCTTCATGGGTTTTTATTTTCAAAATTTTGAATATGTTTTTTTAATTTTTTTTTTTTAAATATGTTGTATACTTTGTATAGGGATATAAATAATTTTGTAACATAATTTCTAAAAATTAAAAAAAAAAACAAGTGCGCGGATTTTGAAAACCAGTGCGCGAATGATTTGTAGCAGCTGCGCGGCTTAGAGGGAACATTGCATGTAAGTATATTACTGAATCTTTAATTTGTCTTCTCTTGTTCTCGCTAAATCACTAAATCAATATTTTTGTTAAAGATAAAAGATCTTTTTTTATAGAAAATTTAATTTTTTTTTTAACCGCATTAGTCTTAAGTTATTAAGTTTGATGTTATAAATATTTTGTATACCCACGTAACAATTTTATTGCTATAAGAGTCTTGCGCACTCTTATAACACTATTATAAACACTCTTTAAGCAGTATTAGTGTTAATTTGAGTGCTCCGCAATTGCTGCGAAAGGTTATAAATACGTTATAGCACTAAAAATGGAGAGTCCTATAAGGCACCGGAGCAAGTGCTGTAATATTGTTATAGGATTAGTATTATTATATTAGTGTATATATTTTTATTTTGAAATGATATTCATTTGAAATAATTTATGTTATGCGAGAGTGAGAAAGAAATTATTTTTTATTTTCAAACTAGCTTTGTAACCCGTTATAAATGACGGAAGCAAAATAAATCCTAGTTTCTTTTTTTCTGTCATTAGATTCTTTATTCCGAAATTACAGTACTTATGTTTATATCACTTTTTATTTATTTTTATTTATGTTTAAATTGGCCTAACACTAATCTTTTTTTTTTTTATATAACAGAAAAAGAAGTACCATACCAACAAATTTGTATAAAATGTTTGTATTTTTGTATGGTATACTCGTACTCACTTCCATTTAGTTATAATTCGTTAGTTGGGTTCCATTTAGTATAATTTATACCGTATTAGCGTTATTGTGGCCTCTGGGAGAGCAAATTTAAAAATGGGATCTTATTTTCATATAAATTTTGTCTTTTGTATAATGTATAGGGATCTTATTTTGTTATATGAATAAACTGTTATTATGGTATTTTGTTATTTTTAAAAAAATATTCAAAATTTTGTATCTAAATTGGTAAAATTTACAAAAAATACAAAAACATTTTCATCAATAATTTTCAATTTAAAAAAAACAATGTTTTATTATCCGACGTAGAAGTAGAGTTTATTATCCTACTCTACTTCTATCAAGTTCTATTGATTGAACAGTGAACCTGAACAGTGAAGTGAAAAGTGAACACTTAACACTGAAATTAAAATAATATTTTTGGAATGGAGCATATAGAACATACAGAATACAGATACAGCAAATAATAAAAAAAAAACAAAAAAAAACAAAAAAAAAAACAAAAATAATTTTTTTTGAGTGAAGTGAGTTACGCACACAATAATGACAAATATAAAAGGTAGAAGCAATAAAGTAGTATAATGTATAATATTATACAATTCAAATATGCTGATACACATGTGTATTATTATGTATAATTTTAAGTAATAAGAATACCCTTTGAGTGAATTATGTTTTTTTCTTTGTGTTAAATGCTGTTTGCCTTTTGGTTATTATACCATATTAAACTATTGATTCAATTTCTATTAGTCCTTATTATTATAAATCAAAAAAATTGTTTGTTTTATTTATATTATTATTAGTATTTATTATTTTTCCTTATTATTTGCGAAGAAGACTAACATTAAATTAAAAAAATATAGTTCATGCAATCAATTTTTCCTGCAAAGGTTCAGCATGGTAGACAGGGGTTAAAAAAAAGCACCAAAGCAATTTTTATATATATGCATTTGTGTGCATATGCAATTTGTATATGTGTTGGAGCGTTCCGTCGAACTTACAAACATCCAGATAAATGCAGAATAATATATATTTTTATTTTCAAATAATAATTTTATGGATTCTATATTTATTTCCTGAGAAAGGGAGATAGTTATTAATTACATATTTTTATATTTGTGTGTAAATGATTAATAATATAAAAATGTCTTACTAATAAATAATATTTTTCGATCAAAAATAATTGTATTAATATTCATAATTATTGTGAACAAAATGCAAAATTTGGCTGGGAATGAAATTTTATTGACATTTATTAAAAAAAATAATTCGAAAAAATACAATGCCCTCCAATAATAATCAATTTTTAAATAAATAAAAGAAAATATATTTTTAAATTGCATCTTTCAAATATTTAATAATGTATGTTAATTAATGCATAACATCAATTTTGATATTTAAATAATTATTCTTTTGAGTAAAAATGATATTTTTGCGAAAAGAATGCAAAATAAAACTTTTTAGGTTTTGTTTATTTAAAAAAAATTTACCTCGTTTGTAGAAAATAATGGCCGTCGCAAAATATTTATCTAAAAGCTACAGTAAGTTTATTAGTAATATTATAGGAATACAGTAAAATAATAACACCACTACTGCTATTTCAGCAATTCTATTCTTATAAGAACACTTTAACGCTTAATATAGGATTACGCACTTTTAGATTTATAAAAACATTGCTGCATCACTTGCGGAAAATCCCATTTACTCAACAACTCCCGCAATTGCTATAAGAACATTCTTATAGCAATATTAATCACATTATTCCCATAAAAACATCATTATAACACCTTTAGTGCTTATCGGGAGTCATATAGAAGTCTTGTAGCACTAATTTTGTTTTTATAACAATAAAATGTTACGTGGGTATACTCTGTTGGAGCTGCAAGCTCTTTCGAGATTTGAAAGAAATAAATAAAATAAATAAAATTTACATTCCTTATTCCCCTAATTATATTTCACCTAATTTCCCTTAATATGCAAACCGGTATAACAAAAGAAAAATTTCCACTTCGACTATCTTCGGCTTCTTCTACTATCTATAAAAAATAACAAAAAAAAAAAAATAATTGTTAAAAAAAAAATGTTTTATAAATTAAATTTGAAAATTTCTTTTACATTAAATAATTAAATTTATTTTATTTAACTTTCAATTTACTTGAATTTATAAGAAAATTCATATCATAAAATTAACTCTTTCTCATTCCACACAATACAATTCTTCTGTTCATCAGTTTTGTTGCATGTGTTTTGGCACAACAAATTTACCTTCTCTTACCAAATCTTTATTTTCTTAACTTAAATTTATCCTGTTTAACAACCTCTTTGTACTTTAAATCCTATCTATTCAATCCCACCAACATACAATCAAAATATATTTTCTTGAAGGAGTGATGAAAAAAGTGGGAGTAACAATACGATAATATAAAAGTCTTAAAGATATTGAAGAACAAAGAAAATATTTACAAACATAGAAAAAAAAAAAAAAAAAATTTGTTTTTTTTATACAAATAATAAAGGTAAATAAGTGTTTCAGTTAGGATAGAATTTCTTAAATAAGGGAAGAAAATTATATAATTTTTGTTTTTTTTTTTTTTTTTGTTTTGTTCTATTTTAAAAGTGGCATTAAGAATAAGAAAGAAGGCAATATAGTAGAGTACAGTAGAATAATGAATAAAATTTTTATGAAATTTTCTAAAAATGAAATCAATAAAAAGCGAGATAATTTACCCTCGTATCTGATTATTTTACTCACACACACACCTCTCTATACCATAAGAATTGAATTGGGTGCTTTAACTAAAATAAATACTTATCGAAAATGAGATTAAAATTTCAAAAAAAAAAATCAGAATAAAAAATATCCTTTCAAATTCTATATTAAAGCATTAATTTTGTGTTTTTTTTTTCGATTATAATATAGAGAATAAATTCACATTCAAGGATATGTACACAACTACATATACATATACACATATTTTAAATTGTGCCATATTATTATATACGCTAAACCTTAAGAATTCTTTTATATTTGCAATTTTATTATTTTCAGGATTAAAAATAACATTTTAGGAAATCGAAATTTTAGAAACTACTCACAAATAGGTAGAATAGAATTTAATTTAATGGATTTAAAATTGAAATTTCATTAAATTCCTAATAAATATAATATTATATAATATGTAGTATACTAGTATATAATATTATAATATGATTCCAGAATAAATTACATATAAGATTTCTGATCACAAGTAAATTGGTAAATACAAAATCTAATATAATCGAAATTGGTATATAAATTTACCACAATGTGTATTGCATTCAGAAATAATGTTTTTTACATAACATGGGATTGGATACTGGAATTGAAAAGATTAAGTTTCAAATTCTAGAGATCAGGATGATTTGTTTTGAGGATAGAAAAAGTAAACTGCAGAGGTTTTGGCCTTTAACCCATTTTCGGCCAGAAAAAAAGCATATCTTGATTATTAATTATTAATCCATTGGTTTTAGGATAATTGATGCCCAAAAAATTCAAATCCGTAGTCAGATTGGGGCTAGCACGTTCCAGAGCCTGGGAAAGGGCTGTTCGAAAAATTGAACACTGGCCGCTTTTTAACATTTTTTTTTTGTTCATGAAAATCAAAAATTAAGTTTATATTTTTAGGAATTTGACTCAATTTCAGTGAAATTAAAACTAAACAATGAATCAAAATATAAAATAGAGTTAAACAAAAACTTTATTGAGATAATTAATGAAAAAATTATTAATATAAAGTATTATAAATTATGAAATCTTAATACAAAAACTATTTTTCATGATATTTTTCAAAGCATTTAGTGTGTAAATGAACGCTGCACTACCTGTACATAAATTTCGTTGGCTTGCTGCATTTTTTCAATTGACATCGACGATATTTTCCTTCTGCTTGGGAAACAACAACATGTATGCATGATTGTTTTGGTAAATTATGAGGCTAATATTCTTCTTGAAATGATTCATATTCAAATCGCAATAATAATTTTTCAGCAACGAAAACACGAAAACGTTTTTGTGGCATATAGTTTTTTCATTTTTATATTTCGCCACAAAACAGTGTGGCTTCCAAGCATTTACTATTGAAGAACTCAAACCTGCAATCCACAATGGCCAATACTGTTTTTTGCTCTGATATTGATGCGATAATTTGCAACTCCATTATCATGCAAATCGACATATTCCATGCCATATTTGTAATTATGTAGAAGTAATGGTTGCTGATAGTTGACATAATCCTTGTTTTCTTTTTCCAGCATTTAACTGTATCATTGGTTCGATTTGGTCAAAGTTAAAACAAACTGTAACCTCTTTATTATCAGATTATCAACAGAATAATAATTTGTTTGTTGCATCAAATATGTAATATGTAATCATGCTCACCACGCTGTAATTGTATTATGTTTCAAATGATGCGTTTAGTACTCGATTAGTTCGTACTGCTCCAGTGGCAAGGAAACGATTTTCACCAAGCAAGCATATCAAATATTATGATGTGAATAGTTATCAAAATAAACTTTGTGTCGATTTGGATGTTGGCAGTAATCAAATGACGACATCGGCATCTAAACCAATTTGCTTATTATAGTTGTCGCTTGAGTCAGGGTATGGTATGCATCAGAACCAGTATCCATCAGCAGAACAGAGGCACCATATTTTATAACCGAAATGGATTGGTTTATTTCTAATATACATCTTACAAGAGTGATGACCAAAATAAGGCACCATCTGTTCGTCTATTTAAAGATTCTCAGTACAAATCAATACAATCATTTCAATTTCTATATTTTCAATTTTTTTTTCATTTAAGTTTATTTATTTACCTGATTAATTAAGGTAAATAATTACAAGTTTTTAATTACAAAAGATTTATTTTTTCTTACCTGTATTTTATATTACTATAACAAATTATTATATTGGTAATCTTGATTTTATTTTAAATTTTTATTTTACAAAATTATGGTATTTTTTCTTACAAATTATTTCATATCATTTTTGTTATACATTGGAAATGTTAGAAACCTTATTTTAAACATTTATAAATAGTATCTACGATTAAAAACAATTATTCCGAATTGAAAAAATTTAACAATAATCATAAAATAAATAAAAAGTATGAAAAAATATCAAATTATGAGTCGTAAAAAAAATGTCAAATAGCGGCCAGTGTTCGATTTTTGAACAGCTATATTTATTTGTATATGACACATACTGGCATAGTAAAACCGACCAAAAATATAAAAATATGTAAAATATGACTCTTTGACAAGAAAACCTCATCATTGGTTTTTTGAATTAAAAATTTAAATTTGTTTTGTTTTCATTTCCAAAAAATCGTTAAAATTTTTTTACACCCCCACTATCTTGAGAACGATTGAGTCAATTGTAAATCTAAACACTTATTTGAAAGCCAACAGTCCAAAGTTTATTGATGTATTAAATTTTAGTTAAAAATTGAAAGAGTTAAAGACGTTTCTTTGTTAAAGGGTTAAAATATGACATAAACATATTTTCTCCACAAACCTCTATTCAAACTATACGTTAACGTTTGTTTGTTTGTTCAGCCTCACAACTTTACTTGTTTCACTTGATAATTTTAGGGATTTTTTTAATTTTATGGATTCAAATCTAGAGGTGTGCTTCTCCTAAATCTTCTACAGATCTTCCATGTATATGGACGATTTAATTCCATTTCACAAGATTATATTTTCAATTCTTGTGCGTTCCCATTACTACTTGTAAAAAAACAATAATTTTATTGTTGACTGGAATTAACATAAAATCGCCCAATATACTAAAGTCTAACAAATTGAGTTGTATTTGTCCGTTTATAATTTTTTTCTGTGAGACATGGCTGATAAACCACAATTATACAAGCAAAACGTAGGTCTTCGCTAACAAATGCTTGCGCATAATAACAACAATATTCCTGCCCTGTATATTCTATGTATATTCTGGGAAATGGCCAAACAAGGACCAATAAATAGATTTAGATTTTTTTTTTTTAATTTTTAGAATTTCTTTATTTCATTCCCTACAAATCTAAAGTACAAAAAGTTAGCTTAGTTTAGCTTAATAACTACAAACAAAAGGATTTGTAGGATGAAATAGTAATAATCGTTCTGTTGCAAAAAAAATATGCAAGAGCCGAACGAATTAATAAAACCTATTAAGTAATTTTACAATTATAAAAAAAAAAAGATCCACAAATAAAGAACAGAAAATGGAGATGGATAGGCCATACCCTTACAAGACCAACCAACAATATAGTAAGGCAGGTATTGGATTGGAATTCACAGGGTAAAATACGAAGAGGTAAGCCGCGGGAAACATGACGCAAATCAAATGCATCATAAAGAAATAGTGAATAACAATAGAACATGAAATTAAATACCTAGCGCTGAACAGAGGCAGATGGGAGAGCTTAGTGGAAACGCTATACTTCCAAAGAAAGTGAAGCAGGAAAAAAAAATTTTTATAGTTGGACAATAATATTAATGTCCCAACGACCAATTACCCCTCCCGTGCGGGCTCGCGGGGAGTCACCATTCTCATTATTATTATCATTTAGCATATGACTAGGAGTGTCGTATACAAGGTCATCACATTGCTTGGAAGAATAAAACTCTTCGTATTAAAAGTATAGGAGGATTCCTATAAATTAAGTTATTCAGTATGTAATACTGTGACGAGCATACTCTCAATGAACTTTCATTAATTAAACTTTAATATTTATTATTATATTTTAATTTTATTCAAAACGAATACAAGCGCGTGATAACCGTTAATGAAGAATGTGTTTAGTAAGGAGAGAATTGGGTCAGGAAATGCTTAAAACAAGCATGCAAAACAAAAAATAAACAAACAAAAGGGGGAAATTAGTAAACACGATTAAGGAAATTAGTAATTAGTAATAAATTGATAGAATACCAAAAACAAATAAAAATAAAATCCATAAACGGTAAAAACAATTAAAAATCTAGTAACTTTGATTTGCCTTCCAACATGTCAAGGCAAATCAAAGAACAAAAATCAATAAGCAATATGCTCACAAGTCAAAAGTTGAAGCAATTTAAAATCTCCAATCAAATAAAAATTATATCATGGTTTTAGACTATCTTCCAACATGTCAAGATAGGTTAAATCAAAATTTCGCGATTTTAAATTATGCCGAAGGAGCATTAGTCAATTTATTTAGTTATAAACTAAAGAAATTTAAAAAAAAGAAAAAAATAATAAAAATATATATCAATACTTATATAAAAATACAACACATGCAAAACGCAATTAGTCAAAGACACAAAAATAAAAAGAATAATAATAAAAATTAACATAATTTATACACACTTATGTATACATGTTAAAAGTATGAAGTACTACTGATTCAACGTGAACAACTACGTATACTACATGTATTACATGTCCTTCAAAAACTTATTACCTGTTTGAATAAAGCAGATTCTTTAGTTTGGACTTACTAATGTGAAAATTGAAGACATTAGAGTTATTGTTTACGTTATGCAATATTCTTGTAATTGGCTCATTCTTTCCATAATCCGTGCGATGAAACTTTAAACGAAAGAGGGCAGAATGGCTAAGAGAACGAAAGTTAATATTAAAGTTAATGTGTTCTAAAATACCAACCGAGTCCACTGCACCTGAGAGGAATTGGTGTACAAATATAATATCAGCTACTTCATGATGATTAAAGAGACTTTGCAGACCTAGAAGTTTAAGGCGGCCTCTGTAAGGGGGTAAGTTATATGGGTCTGTCCATGAAAGACCACGAAGAGCGAAACGAACGAATCTACGTTGAAAAGATTCAATCCTGCCTATGTGAACTTGATGAAAAGGTGATCATACCTGAGACGCGTATTCGAGTAATGGTCTTACCATAGTCAAACATAAAGCTCTGGTGACATATGGGTCGGAAAATTCTTTTGACCATCTTTTGATAAACCCAAGAGCTGAATTAGCTCTACTGACAATATTATCTACATGGGGTCTGAAATTTAGCTCGGTGTCTAATAGAGTACCTAAGTCTTTAGTGGATGTGACATTAGAGACAATAACGCCGTTAACACTATAATAACGCGCTGATATTGCCGTTTTACGGGAAGAGGTGATGCTTTGGCATTTGCTAGTGCTAGGTTATTATTACAACACCAAATAGCGAAATTATCAACGTCACTCTGAAGAAGATGAGATTCACGCGGAGATGAGATTTGTGTAAATATTTTCATATCGTCAGCGTACACTAGAATGTGAGAATTTTTTATAATATTATGTACATCGTTTGTGGTTAAGATAAAGATCAGAGGGCCTAAGTGGCTAACTTGTGGGACACCCGATTTAGCAGTGAAGGGATCTGAAATATTAGACCTAAACCGGACGTGATACACTCTGTTGCATAAGTATGAACTCATCCAATCTATAATGAGAGGTGGAAATCCTAGAGCACGAAGTTTAAATAAAATGACACTATGGGACAATTTATCGAAAGCCTGACTAAAGTCGGTAGCAATCGAATCCACGTCTAGCCCCTTTTCCATGGAGTTGAGACTAAAAGAGACTAATTCGGTTAGATTAGTAGTAGTGGATTTCCCTTTAAGGAATCCATGTTGAAAACAAGATAATAATGGCTTACAATAATTAAAGAGAGAGTCGTATACAATACTCTCGAAAAGTTTAGGAATACAAGATAATTTGGCAATGGGCCTATAGTTATTTATTTCAGCCTTACTTCCTTTCTTATGGATCGGAGTTATGAAAGAAGTTTTCCATATACTTCCAAAATTCCTGAAGAGAGGGACATTTGAAAAAGCCTGGTTAAGGGTTGTGTTAGCGTGTCAATGCATTTTTTTTTTTTTTTTTTTTTTACAATAAACATTATGTCGTATATGTTAGATACTAGACTTCAATATTTCAAATTCGTTAAAAATGGTAATTTCAAGTTTTTTTTAAATTGAAAGCATTGACTGGTAGATAGGGGGAATTGTGTTCCATTCCTTCACTTGCATCTAGAAAGAAAAGTAGTACTGAGTTATTTCTTTAAGTACAACTCGAAAAATTTGTTTGTCTTTTTTTTAAAGTTGAGGAAATTAATCAAATTTCTCTTTAGCTAAAGTTAGTAATCTGGATGTATAGTTAAGAGTGAGCAGCTGCAAAGAAAGTGTTCAACAATTTTATCCCGTGTGCATCGTTGTAGTTGTGACAATACAGTGTATACTACAGTTAGATCGCTACTACTGATTGTAAATCAATACGGATCTCTTTAAAATTCAGTTTATTTTGTTGATATATACAAAAATGTTATTTTTTCGCGTGTAGCGCAGTGTAGTTAATGATACCTCCTTATATTTGCTTTTAGCAGATAATATGAATATGAATGCGTTTTTTAAGGACTTCCAAATTAAACTCAATACTTTCTTCAGAGACAACATAGTAATATTAACCTAGCAAAAAAAAAAATTCGTTAGGTTGGATAAAAATTCAGAAATAATTACATTACAAAATGTTTGAGTTTTTTTAAGTCGGTGTAAGGCATATTTTTCACGTAAAGATCTACTTGATATCTATAGAGCCAACATACGACCCAAGCTGGAGTATAATTCGGGCACCTCAAAAACTGCTCTAAGCTTTCTTGAAAGAGTACAAAAACGCGCCATTCTCCTCATAGATAATGTAAATATTTCATCAACACTTGCTTCGCTTAATCATGGTCGTATCGTTGGAACATTAACTCCATTTTATATATATTTCGAAGCACATGCTCGAAAGAACTAAAATCACTACTTCCGCCTCTTAGACAATTCTTTCCAGGAACACGAGAAGCTACAAATGTCCACACCTACACCGCGTAAATACCAAGATGGTTCAAGACTGACTGTGGAAATTCATTTATAGTCAGAACTTCTAGAATATGGAATCGCATTCCGCTACAAGCAATCGCAAGAAGTAGTTTTTATTTAACAGTGAAAATAGTCGAATATTTTCCTTTTAATTTTACTGATATGCTTGTCATACAGATACGCGTATTTCGTCTACTACTTGCAGACTTCTTCAGTGTTTTGTACTCGACCGGAGTCGGCACAGATGATAAGGCCGTAAGGCCTTTTCCGGTGATACTGCTCTAACTTATGCAAACAAGAATTATTTTAACACTTTTACTGATATTAGTTTTAATTTGGAAATTCTAAGAAGGTGGCTTAAAAGACAGAAATTGGTTATAAGTGGCTAAACAAAATATATGTTGTTTAACCTTTCTGGAACAGTCTGTGAGGATTTGTCTTTTGTATATCATTCTCCGTCTTGCCTGAAAATACGTCTTGTAAATTTGTGTGAGCATGATTTGTCTTTGTCTATTTATGACAGTAAGTTGAGCTGTACTGATAATTGCTTTGTTATTGATCGTGTTGACTGTTTTAAGTATCTGGGTGTTACTTTGGATGTTAGGTTAAGTTGGAGAGAACACATCAGATACTTGACTTATTATTTAAATAATGTGGTTAGGCAGCTTTGCCTGTACTGTAATCGTTCAATTCTAAAATTAGTTTATAATGGTTTGTTTAAGTCTAAATTAAATTACGATATCTGTTGTTGGGGTGGTACCTGTTTCAATAAAATTGAACCATTACTTCTCAAACAAAAACATGCTATTCGTATTATGTGCAAAGTCAATCGTAGAACTCCAAGTTTTATTTTGTATAAGAATTTAGGATTACTTCCTTTAAGACATATGTATTTCTATAAAGTTCTCAAAACATTCTATAACAATTCTGGTTATGCTGCAGCTAGGCTTTATGAAACCTACAATTTAAGAGTAAATACCAGAAATTTTTCATCTATTCCAACGATCAATAAATCACACTTTTGTCATTTTTATAATGTCAGTGCGCCTCGTCTATTCAACAAGTTGCCAGAAAATTATCGATGCGAAAGAGTTGAAGTCTGATTTCTTAAGAATATTAAGGTGGTTATGATGAAGTCCGAAGCGGAATTTCTCCGAAAAAAAAATCCCATCCGAATACGAAAGAATTGGTATGCTGAAGTCCCTTCGACTGCAAAGTCTGTGCAGAAATCAAAATCATATGTTTCGAAAGATTTTTTGTTTTGTTTTCATATTCATTTCAAACATTTTTATTTTCAATTTTTTTTTATTTATTTTGTAAAAATTTTTTAATAGATAATGTATATGACATAATGTATATATACAATATGCATACATAAATTAAAAGTAAAAGATACAACTTTCTTAATTATATTTGTAGTATGTATATATATACAAATTAAAATAATAGTAATTTTTTGTTACATCAGAGAAAATTTAAAATTCTCTAAAGAATGTAAAATATATATGTATCGTTTTTAATATATATACATATTATGTTATAATATTAAAAACAATAAAATATATTATTCTTTTGAAGCGCTTTTTTATTCCTAAATAAAAAAAATAGTTTTCATAAATGCAAAAAAAAATTGAAAAAAAAAACTATTATTACATTTTCTACTTCTCCTAATATTCTAAATACAAAAATTGTATGCTTTATAATTCATTTCCGAACCATTCTAATACTTCCGAATGAGAAATTCCGGCGTACAATTTTCAAATTATTTTCCGTTCCGACGAACTTCATCATACATAAATTTTAAAATTTCGGATAAATAATGACATTTGCAGACTGCGGAATACTTTCGGACTTCAGCATACCAAATTCGGAATGTAATCGGAATTTCACATTCCGACGAACTTCATCATAACCACCTAAATCATGGCTCTTATCTTTTGATCATCACTCTATTGAAAATCTTTTGAACCCATTAGTCTAACATATTTTTTTTTCTCTAACAGTGTTTTCTTTTTGTTTTTAATGTTTTTATACTTTTAAATTTCTATTATTCCAAAATTTTATATTTTTCTAAATATTTTGTTCCTTTTTTATTCTTTTACTTTTTATTTTTAATTTGTTTTTATAATTTCTCTTAGAATTTTGTTCTAATTTTTAGTTTTTAATAGGATAAGCATAATAATTATTTTATTATATTAATATTTATTCTATTTTATACTCAATTTCCCCATTAATAAATTGATTTGTTTTTTTATCTAAGGTATCAATCGTCACTTATCGTTTGGATAACAGATTGAACCTAGCTATTTCATTAAAATACTAGGTTAAGAAATCTGAATTGATTTGTTATATAATTTTGTAAATTTAGTATATAAGTTAGCTTAAGTTGTTAATGAAATAAAGAATTATTATTATTATTATTATATTATTAATATTATTATTATTATTATTATTATTATTATTATTATTATTATTATTATTATTATTATTATTATTATTATTATTATTATTATTATTATTATTATTATTATTATTATTATTATTATTATTATTATTATTATTATTATTATTATTATTATTATTATTATTATTATTATTATTATTATTATTATTATTATTATTATTATTATTATTATTATTATTATTATTATTATTATTATTATTATTATTATTATTATTATTATTATTATTATTATTATTATTATTATTATTATTATTTAATAACTATCATTTAATGAATCCGAAAAATATTTTTTTTTTCTAATTTGGTTTTATGTCCTCGACAGTACTACGCTAATGATTTTTTCGTCAATTTATTTTATCCCAATGCACAAATGGTACTTGAACCAGGTCGAAAATCCATCAAATATTTTTCCTTCAACAAGAATCAAACCTCTGACCTTTCAATTGAATTACAAACACCATCCATACTGCGCCCCCCCCCCACAGCACAGTGTAGCTGAAACCTAAACTTTCTTCTTTTTAATTAATCTACTTACTATTTTTGTAATAAAAATCAAAATTATATACTTTAAAATATTTACATTTAATTTATGTTTACATATACATATACATATTTATTAACAAATTTACATATTTTACATTATAATAATTGACATAAGAGGAGCACATCAGATCCAACATATTAGCTACACTTATTATTTATTCCAAAAATTACCAAAAAAAATAAAATCATCATTTTTATACTTTTGAACCCAACAAAAAAAATATAAATAAATACAAAAAAAAGAAAAAAACTCTAAATTTTCAAAACATAATGTCATGAAATTTCTACCCAAAATATTCTCTAATACATAAATGTACATGTATATCATAATATACACATCATTTACAAAAGTATGTATATATACAAAAATTATATCGATCGAAGTAATAATATATATATATATATATATATATATATATATATTTTTTTTACCAACAACACTCTAAATTTGTGTATTGTTTTTTATCGATTTTATTATCTCTTTTCTTCTGTTAGTGTTATTTTGCTGCTGATGCTGTCTGCGATTCATTTTTTGTTTCATTATACCAAAAACACAAAAATAACAACCAACCGAATAAAATATTATACTTTTTGTACAACAATCTTATATTTCTCTATTATTTTTATTATATTATGTACATGCATAGATACAAATACTGGTAGATATGAATATCTAAAAATTGTGCAGTACACCCATATACCAATTGCTATTTTAAAACAGCAAAAATACAGAGCATAAAAAAGAAACAAAATAAATTCTGATATAATAACAGAAAACAATAAAATATTATCCTGTATAATGAAATTATTGAATTTAGAAGAAGAAAAAAATTACATTTTTATATTATATATCTATATATAACATTATATAGATAAAATAAACCAGCTAAGCTAACTACCAAGTTCAACGTTGATGATGATAACAGATAACAAAAGAGAAATACAAAAGAAAAAAAAATCAAGATACTTCTGTAAACAAAACAAATAGCAGCAGCACCAGCTCATTGATGATTACAGAAAGAAAAGAAGTGAATAATAAAACAGAAGAGAAGAATTTCAGTGTCGCTCTTTTACAACTGCTCATTTTGATTTTCTACAGTAATATACAGTTTTCTCTATTTTCTTTACTGTAGCATACAGATATTCTGTTGAATCGATTTTATTTTTTCACTGTAAAATGTTTGATTCAAAATAAGGGGAAATTTTTAATTTCGAATTTTATTGTTGGATTTCTTTGTATGTAAAAATACAATTTAAGAGAAAATTAACAAAATGTATACAGAATTTCAATTTCTGTAGATATAATATACAATTTCAAAAGTATTACAGTTTGCAGTATAAGAGGGGTAATTCAAAAGTTGTATAAGACATAATATTATAAAAAAAAAGCTCATAGTTGTTTATATTTTATAAGAGGTTTTTGTATTTTCAAGGCATCTCTATCTACTTACCATGTGAACTTGAACGCAATTTTTCTGTTTTCAATTCTACTGTTAATCTCTGTTAATTTTAACAGATTTTTTTTTTTCTATTTATATTTTTATTTTTGTTTTTGTTTTGTTTTCTTTTTTTTTTTGTTATTTTTTACTATTAAAGTTGTTCACTTGTTCACTTTAATCTGGTTCCAAAAAAATAAAAAAAAAAAAAGCTTGTTGATTGTTTAAAATTTGCAAATACTATTGAATAAATAATTGAATTCATTATTCAATGTTAATATGGATGAAAGAATTTTTCATTTATTAGTTTTGGAATAATTATTTAAATTAAAAGAACAGTAAATATGCATGCATGTATATACGTATATGTATATAGTATGTATATAATGTTCATTTATAAAAATTAAATATCTTAAATTTGTGTCTCATTAGTCATTACAAATTCTGTTTTTCGTGTTAGATGTGATGTTTCCTAGTAGGTTTTTGGATTATCATCAAGGTTATTGTTACCAGTGTATTAATCTGCTGTCGGTTTTTTTAGTTTAAAACAATTAAGATCAAGCTATATAAGAATACAGCTAATTTGTTAATATTCACTAAATATTAAAATGGAATTATGATGTTATAATGGGACCTACTTTTTCCCATTCAAATTAGCTAACATACCAGAAATGTTGGTATTATTTTAAATAACTTTTACAAATTGAATAACCAGAACGATGGAAAGGATAACAGTAATAATTTAGATAAGTTTAAAATTGATTTTGTAAAACTGAATCTGTTTTTGAGATTTGAATTTTGGAAAGAGGTCTGTACAGGGAAACGAATGTACTTAATGCTTATGTTAAATTCATTGAAATTCTAATCAAATATATTGAATTAAGTAAATACAGAATAAACCGTAGTAAGAAAAATAAAAGACTAAAACCTTGAATCAGTAATGAATTGGTTAAAAAGATTAATTATAAAAACAGAATTAGAATTAAATGTAAACACACTAACAATCTTAGATTAAAAAATAGTTATATAAATCTCAAAAAAAAATTAAAAAAAGAGATATATTTATGTAGAAATTGTTATAAAAATGAGTTCAAAAAACATAAAGGAAATATCAAAAAGGAATGGGAAGTTGTAAATAGTATAATAAAAAATAATTTTCAAAATAAAAAAGTAATTCAACTCATTTTTAAATTTTTTACCTAATTTTGACCTAAATTTAGCATTGCTAAAATTGTTTATTATTAAAAAAATTATTTTGTTTTTTTAATAAAAATTTAAATTATTGTTTTTAATGTAATATTATATATATTTGTGATTACCCCACATAATAGAAAATAGTATTTTATTTGCAAGCAAAATTAACTTTTAAAAAAAATGGACAAGGTGATTCGATTCTATTTGTTAAATTAAATAAAGAGTGTTCCAATATTTTTCTCTCAAGTGTATAATTTTTAAATTGAATGTAATTTATTTTTATTGTAAAGCGTAAAATATGAAATTAAAAATAATAAAAAAAATAAATAAATAAATAAAAATTGAAAATAAATGATTGTAAATGAACTAAGACAATATCTAATTTTTGTAGTTTTGACAGGTTGTTGTAAATAAAATGCAATAAGTATTTATTTATTATTTATTTATTTATTTATTTATTTATTTATTTATTTATGTTTAATACAAACATATTACAATATACATTAGTGTACAAAATTAAACAAACAAAATATAATTTTAAGCTTAATATTATTCTAGATCTTAATATTAAAATATTGATATTTAAACATTTTTATAATTTATTATATATTATATAAATTTATACTAACTCTAAGATATATATAAGTGCAGCTTTTTTTTTAATTGGGCTGCGTTTAATGTAAAATCGATGTGGTGTTTTTGTTTATTTATTAACATAAAACATTCTATTAACAGGCTCATATTTGGTACGATGAAATATTGAACGAAAAATATTTTCCGATCTAAAGCGGCTTCTGTTGTTAATATATAAGTGGATCATATCTCTAACATAAGGAGAATCAATTTCATTATTTAAAACTTTAATAATGAATATGATATCATCAACCTCCCTTCTGGATTCTAATGATTTAAGATCCAATAACTTTAACCGGTTCCTATATGGTGGCAGAATAACTGGATTTGACCAGTGTAAATTACGCAAAGCGAATCTCAAAAAATTTTTTTGTGTACCTTCAATTCTTTGGATATGATTGAGGTAATGAGGCGACCACGACTGGCATATTCAAGATTTGGTCGAACGAAGAGACGTAAAAAGTGATTTAAGGACGTATGGATTGTTGAATTCTTTAGAAAATCTTTTGACGAAGCTTAGCATGGAGTTAGACTAATTTATTATGACATACATTTGAATGTTGTTTGAAACACATATTATTGTCAAAGAGAACACCAAGGTCTTTAAAGTGTGAGACTCGTTCAATAGATCTATTTTCAAAAGTATAATCAACCATTAATGATTCAGAAGAGCAGAGAGAAAAAGTCATTAAAGCGCATTTATTAATATTTAAGGTCAGATTGTTAATCTTACACCAATTTAAAAAAGTGATTAAGTCTTGTTGAAGAAGGGATGTGTCCCTTGCTGATATAATTTTTCTGTAAATTTTCATGTCATCTGCATAAATAGTAATTTTACTATGCTTATTTATTTATTTTATTTATTTATTTATTCAACCATTATGATGCCTAAAGAGACTTCTCTCATTTTAAGGCTTTTTACAAAATTACAAAAATAAAGTTCAAAAATTCAAAAATTCAATAGCAAGTAACAATAAAAAAAAACCAAGTAATTATTATAGAGACAATTATAACAAAAAATTTTACAAGAAAAAAATAAAAAAATGTAAATGAAAATTTTTTAAAAAAGAAAAATTTGGATTATATAATATGTTAAGAACAATTAAATGAGTATATGGGTGATTTTTCAAAAATTATGCATAAAAACAAAAAAAAAAAAAAAATAAAATTTAAAAAAAATTAAAATCAAATACAAATAACATAAAAACAATCTTATCAGTTTTAAGTGCATAAACCAGTTTAAGAAATTGTAATTATAGTGATTTTAATATTGATGAATATATTTTCTAGTTAAGTCTTTTTTTAGTTTATTATTGCTTAATATTTTTAAGCCGTTATTCAGTTTGTTATATAATTGGATTGCCAAGATGTATTGTTGTCGTTGTGCCAAAGTGTATTGTTTTTTTCCTTTCAAGATGAATCGAATTCTTATTTCTTGTGTTGATCTGATGTGTATCTTTCCGTCTTTGTATTGATGTTGATGTGTGGATTGCTAATGTTTCCATATTATGAATATTCAACATTAGTTTCACCTCAATAAAATCTTTAACTAGAAGTAAAATTGTTTAAACTATGTATATACTTTGTTCTTTCCCGCCAGTCATATCGGTATAAGTTTTTTAGTGCTTTGTTTTGTATTACTTGTAAGTCTTCAACATTATTTTTTGATGTTGTTCTTCATAATATGATACCATAGCTAAGATGACTATGAAAAAGCGCGTAATACAAACTTTTTTTTACTTTGAGTGGCAACAGATCTGATACTTTGCTAAATACTCCTGCTATTGCACTTAATTTCTTACTTAGGTAATTTGTATGTACGCTCCATTTCAGTTGTGCATCTAACCATAAACCCAGGTATTTAAATTCATTTACTTGTTCCAACTTATCATTCATTATTTTAACTTTTAACTGAGGTATCATTGAACCAATTAGCATGTATTTAGTTTTTTTTCGTGTTAATTGTAAGTTTCTGACATAACATCCATTAATTAATAATATCCATATCCTTGTTCATTTTCATTTCAAGCTCTTTATAACTATCAGCTTGAAATATTAAACAAATGTCATCTGCAAATAAATAGATTTGTGCATTTAACCCGAGTTGCTGAATGGAATCAATATAAATCGTGAATAAAATTGGTCCTAAAATGCTACCCTGTGGTACACCATAACGGACATGCTCACTATCACTTTCAATCGACCCTATTTGAGTAAAATGTGTTCGGCAACTTAAATATGAAGAAAACCATTTGTATGCCATACCTTTGACCCCAAAGTTTTGTATTTTTTTTAATAATATGCTATGATCTACTGTGTCAAATGCTTTTGTTAGATCCATGAATAATAGCGACACAAATTTTTTCTGATCTTTTAATTTCTGTACACAGTTTACCATATCCACAAGTGCAATCTCAGTATTAGATTTTTTTTTAAAACCATATTGCCGTTCCGAAAGTAATTTTTTTTTTTTCTAAAAATTCAGTTAATTGTTTATGAACAATTTTTTTAAGGATTTTAGCCAGTATTGGTGCTAGACATGGTCGGTAATTATTCAAATCACTTTTTTGTCCATTTTTAAAAATTGGAACTATTCTACTAATTTATCATTTACCAAACCTTCCTTAAGTGACCTGTTAACTAATATAGAAAGAGGTTCACTTATATATTCTTTACATTCTTTTAGCATGTGTGCTGACATGTTATATGTATCTAATGATTTTGAATTTTTTAGATGTTGAATTGTATTAAAAATTTTTTGCTTGGTCACATAGCTAAATTTAAAAGATTTATTCGTTTTGTCCTGACTGTAGAATATTCTTTATGAGATTTTTTTTGCTAGATTTGCTCCAGTAGTTGCAAACTGCCTGTTGAGATGATTTATTTTGCTTTCTGCTTGTCTTTGGGTCATTCCATTTAGCAATTCAACTTTTTTTTTTTTGTGTTGTTGCAATAAAGTACTTCATTTATACTACAGCCCCATGTTTTAGAAATATTGTCAGTACATTTTTCAAATTTCTCTTCGTAATAAATTTTTTTTTTCAATCTTCGTATGCTGGTCACCTTGTTCCTGTAAAATTTGTACTGTCTCTCTAAATCAAAATTATTGCGATCTTTTGCCCATTTAGAATACCAGAAATTTTTTACATCCACAACTGATATCAATTCCTTATCAATCCATGGTTTCTTATTTTTGTTATTGTTTATAACCGGTTTGTTAAAAGAAGCCTTATCTATTTTTTTTTTAATTTAAAAATAATGCTTAATGACGGAAGTTACATCATTAAGAGAAGCGGACCTAAATGGCTGCCTTGTGGAACGCCAGAGTTAGCTTCAAAAGGTTCAGAAGTTGCAGATCTAAATAATACTTTGTAGTTCCTATTAATTAAGTAGGAATTAATCCAATTGGTAAAACAAGGAGGGAATCCCATTTTTTTTTATTTTATTATAATAATGGAATGAGGAAGAAAATCAAAGGCCTTACTTAAATCGGTGTATATGACATCTGTCTGAAACCCAGCTTCCATATAGTTTTTGAATTTTGAACAACATTCTATTAAATTGGTTACTGTGGATCTGGTTAGGGGACAGTAAGTTTGAACAATTACCATAAATAGAGTCAAATACTATTAATTCAAATAGTTTCGGAATACTTGACAGTTTTGCAATTGGGCGATAGTTTTTTCTATCATTCTTAGAATCGTTTTTATGAACTGGTCTAATAAACGATTTTTTCCAAAAATCAGGAAAGATTTCTTGAGAATTTGAAAGTTTGAATAAAATTGATAAAGGAGTGCAAAGGGATTCAGAACACTTTTTTAAGATAATTTCTGGTACATTATCTGGTCCAGGAAATGAATCATCGTTAAGTTTTTCCAAATAATTTTTCAGTTTACTCGGTTCAAAGTCTATCGTCGTGAGTGGGATTCTAGGAAAATTTTCTAAATCATGAAAATTGTTCATATTTAATACGTAAGATTTATTTATGTAGGAGCTTGAAAAAAAATCTTTAAAAAGGTTCGCGATTACTTCTGAATTTGATTGAAAAAGTTATGTTTTCGTAAGCCATAACATTTGGAAATTGATCTGATTTACGTTTTGAATTGACAAACTTCCAAAATAGCTTAGGATTCTTTTTAAATTCAAATGCCATGTCGTTAAGGTAATTTCTATAATTAGTGGTTAAAAGGGATTTAGAAGAATTAAAGAAAATTACGAATTGATTTTCATTCTTGTTTTTTAAATATTTTGACCATGCCTTATTTTTCTTGTTCCTTAATAACTTTAATTCCCTGTTAATCCAAACGGGACTGGGATTCAGATTTCTTTCTCTGGATAACGGAACATATAAGCAAAAAGTATGTGACAAAACATCATAAAACTTAGAAAGCGCTACATTAATACTCACATTGTTAATTAATGTGTTAAATTCAATAGATAATAAAAAGTTATTAGGACCTGTGATGTTTGTGTTACTGAAGTTATAACGATAATATATAGTCGGTGTAATACTAATGGGGTTGTCGTAGCGACACACTAATCACATATAACATATAATTTTATATAAGTCTATAAGGATGGATCAACCTATTATTGTGAATTACAGCTGAAAGTTAATGTACACGGAAATTGTTTGTTAAATTATATTATATTGATTCTCTGTTAAAGGTAATGCTTTCAAATGTTGTATTAGTGTTTTTCATATATTTTTTATTTTTATGTTATCAAAATAATGAAATTGCACGTCCCCTCAGTAATTTAGAATAATGGTAATGCTAAAATTACACTTTAAATCATGATTTAAAATCTTGTCACATGGAAAATCCCATTCCCCTAGTTACTTTACTTTCTTTTATTAATTTATTTGAAAACATTAAGCTTTCTATATACATTCATATCACTTAGAGCTCTCGTGGCTATCCTGTACTTCATTGACTTAAAAATTTTCGTAAAAGAATATCAAAAATAATTTCACACTAGTTTTGATATGGATTAACTTGTGTATAGATCTATGATTAGTCAATAAATTTCCTTTTAGATTTGGTTTTCGACTAGTTACAACCTTGTAGAATCACTTCGAAAATTTATTTTTTCAAAAGAAAATAAATTATACGCTAATACCCAACTCAATTATTAGCAAACAATTTTATAGATAAATTGTTTTTAAATCTAACATAACCGAACTATGACGAAGGTTGACTTGATTTTTAAATTAGTTTTAAAATTTAATTTTTTATGATGGCGATATTTTGACATAATGTTAAAATACACTATATTTAATTCAGCCAAACTTTTTATGGTATTCTTTCCAAAACTGAACACGTTTCAGATTACATGGAGAACTTTTGTTATTAAAATTAAGTTTAGTTTATTTTCGTTCTTTTGTTAAGCAGTATATTTCATGATTAAATTTCTTGGTATGTGTGTGATCACCGTTATGCAAAAAATAATGTTCGTTTATTTTTTCGGCGCGGCGCTTGATTTTGATTAGGTATTTAGCTATAAAAAATCGACCGTTACGGTAAATCGGCACATGTGGAAATCCAGCTTAATAATCGCAATAATACGAAAATAATGCCATAAATACGAAAATAATAACCAAATTTAAGTTATTATAATTTATTTTATTTTATTTTCTTTTTTTAAGTTAGAAATTTTTAAATTAAATTTTAAATGACACAATTTAAGTTTTAAAACACTTATAATTTTTTTAATGATCTAAAAATAAAAGTTCAAAAACGCAAAACTGCAACCTGTTTTCAGCCTATATCAATAAAATATCTGATCAAATTGTTGGAACACAAAATGTGGGAACGAAATACAAATTGTTAATAAAAAAATATGGAAAAAAAAATTTTTTTTTTAGAAATATTTGCCTTCAATTTAAGCGTACTAAAACTACAAAAATAAACTTTAGAATCGCAATTTGATATAATGTTTTCATAGCAAGTTATGTTTGTAATTACGGAAAAAGCAAATTAGCCGAAATTCTAGGAAGTCTTGAGATGAGATTAAGAGATTTGGTAAAAAGTTCGGCTAATTTGCTTTTTCCGCAATTACAATCATAACTTGCTATGAAAACATTATATCAAATTGCGATTCTAAAGTTTATTTTTGTAGTTTTGGTACGCTTAAATTGAAGGCAAATATTTCTAAAAAAAAAAATTTTTTTTCCTTATTTTATTTTCGACTTTTTAGTGAAAATATTTTTTTAATGAAAAATAATATATTTTCAAAGAACAACACATATAATCAAATGGCACTAAAATTCACTCTAACGCAATTTGGTTAGTATTGCTCATACTTCAAATGTATAATTATATTTTATATTACTGTAACAAATTTTATAAAAATATGTGTATTTTTAAAAAATGTTTGGAGATTTTTGATTAGATACCTTTGAATTTTTTAATTTACGTATTAAAAAATTACGCACTTTATAAAAAGAAACCCTGTTAAATACAAAAAATATTTGACGTAAAATCGTAGATTTAAATCTGTGGAAAAGTCTGAAATGTAAACACTCATCCGACTTTATCTACGATAAAATTCGATTTTGTCCGAGGTGTATACGCTGCCTAAGCATAAATTGGCATATAAAAGTATAATATATACATGCATAAATCGAAATTGAACTTTTTTTACATGCGAGAAGAGTAATTTGTAACTGAGGGATAGATAACTGATACTTGATTGGTTCAAATTTTGTTTTCTTCCTTAAATAATGTTTGCATTTTATTTTCAATTAAACTAAGCCATATGATTATGTATGTTACAAATGCAAGCCCTATATGACACATGTACGTACATTTGCATATACTTAGTCAGAGAAAGAGAAATAATAAAAGAAAGAGATTAATAAAAGAAACCAAATTAAAAACACAAAAAAATATAATGAAAATATAATTGAATAGTAATAGAAAATGATTGAAATATAATGATAATGATTTGTATTGCACACATTTATTTTGTATTCCTTTTTTGTTTTTTTTTTTGCTTCTTTACACCATAGAAATGTCAACAAATATAGTGAATTTAAAGAGAAACCAAATTTTAACTTTATCAAATATCCATATTCCATTATTAGTACACACACATATGTAAATTTCATCTTAGTTGAATGCAAAAAATATCTATAATCTATATTAACAAGAATATATACTCCCATTTTACGTAAACCTAATTTTTAAGAAATACCAAACCGAGCAAAATGTCATTAGTTAAAAGAGTTAAAATTTACATTTACTTATCGTATGCCAAATTTATTATGAGAGAGAAAAGGTACAAAACAGATGTTTGCCTTTTGCTTTATACTGTAAAATAATTTTGCGTTCTCATTATTCTCCTTTGGATTTGTTTACGTTTCCTCCCATTATTTATAAGAGGCAGGGTGGCAAAAAATGTTAGTTCTAATATAGTTTGTTCCCTTTATACGAGGATTAATTCTGATCTTTTATTATTTTAATATTTTCGTTTTAAACATTATTATTTTCGTATATACCTATTAAAAATATTAAATTATAATTAATAATATAAAATATTATTAATATTTTTGTCAGTAATAATTTGGAGTTACAAACATTATTATTTTTTATTAATTACATTAGTAAACCTATATTTTTTCTTTTTCTTACACGTAAAATTCTTATTATCGTCTATTTCTGACAATGTTTATCAAATTTGCATATGAATTTGTGTGCAAACAAATGAATACATACATGAGTTCTTACTCTTTTTATGGATATACTTTGGTTAAATGGTTATTGAAATGGGTATTTTGTTGAATTGAAGCAAATTGAAACAAACATATAAAGTCCAAGGCAAGTTAATTAAGGCAAATATAATAACAATTCATTTCCTTTATTTCTTAATTAGTTACAAAATTTAACTTAAATTCGGATAAAGATAAAAGTTGAAATTTCTAAATTGATTCAGTAATTTTTTTTTTAAATTTCAATTATGTTTATTGCAATTATATTTTAAAGAATTTGTTTTTACATTGAAATCTGATGCAGTCCTTTTTAAAAAATAGCTAAAAAAAAATTTGAAAAACTCTGAGTAACGAATTAGTTGAGCGCTTCCAATTCAAGCTCCAGCTTGACCTTTGCCATTGGTATTAGATAAATAACAAAAAGTGTAAAAAAAAATATGCCCACATTTCGAAATAGTAAGGCCATTTTTTAGATTACCATTAATACACAGGTACATATATAAATAAATAAATTATTAAATACAAAAACTTAGAGTAGTGGGTATCTATTGATTGATTCCAGTTTTTCTTTTCTTAATGGATTTTAATAAAAATGCAAGACGGTCCAATCAGCTTCAAAAATGTTGATATTCTTGTTTTTATATAGAATTTATATGACTACGACTTTATAGGTAAACTACAGTTATAATAAAATCGTTTGGAAAAACCTGAAAACCCTATACCTCTTCAACAGTAATTGGTTAGCATTTAAAACTATATGATTAAGATGATGCACATAATATAATATACAGTTTTTATATGGATTTTGCAGACGAGATTTGTGGAAAAAATATAGTCTAACATAATACCAAAATGCGACATTTATCTAAAAATTCGATGATTTTATTTTTTTTATTCAGCTTTGATAATTGTTATAATGTATTTTTATTTTTTGTTCTACAAATGAATTTGTTGTTATCAGACGTTGCCCACAAAAGGTCGACCACAAAACGTATCGGATTTACTTCAATGAAGTTTGGCTTATGAATCGAATTGAAAAAAATTGGTTTATCAAAAATATTCTAATATTTTTTTTTCAGTACGATAACAAAATCAACAATACCACAACTTAAGATATACTTATATTTCTTTGTAAACAATATTTCGGCCTTTTTCTGATGAAGTATAAGCAAATACGATCCTTGCTATTGCGGTATTCTTGAAATAATATTCGTATTTTCCACAATCAATTTGAATTTGTGCTTAAATGAAATGAGGAAGCAAAGTTCTTATTCTTAATCTAGTACCATAGTTTTGGCTTCTTCAAGTTTCGTAGAACCAATATTGAAGCTACTACATTTAGTTCTAATTGATGAGGAGGAACAACTTCATTTTCATCGATTTGTATACATCGACCCCCTGGAATACTTCTGCAGTATGTTCTGATTAATAAAACGAATTGTCACATTTTTGTACATAATTCACATAGCCATGTAAAAATTTTATAATGATTCCTAAAATTCGAAAATACTTTTTCAGGGCAATACATGCTTGTTTATTTTTCATAGAGTACCTATGAATAAATTTTTAAGTCTGTAACACAACCTTTTTTTGAAACATTCCTGATAGGTGTTGGAGTTGTATAGTACCGCATTAGTCAAAATTTTAGAAATCGGTAACAATCGTTTTTCTTTATTTGTGAAATAGTACCTAAGTGTAAATTTTCATGCCTGTAACACAATTGGTTTTTGAAATATTCCTGAGACTTGCTAGGAGATGTACGGCAGCAAGCCGAACCTGTCATTTGATGGGTTTGTACCTCATCCGGTTCCGTTTTTGACCATGAATAACTGTGCCAAATTTCAGAACTCTATCCTTAAAACTGTAGGCGTGAATAGCGAACAAATAAACAAACAAATTAACTTTTTTTTTAAGAATAGATTCTAATCGAATAGATAAGAATAGAATAGATTAATAACTTCAAATGTGCTAAAAAATATACCCAACAAAGTTCTCACACTCTTGGTATATATAATGAATGCCTGTACTAAGCTTAAACACGTACCTAGTATATGGAAAGTTGCCGAGATAATAATGATCCAAAAACCAGGAAAGCCTGCTAACGACACCAAACCCTACAGACCGATATCTTTGCTCCCTACAATATCGAAGTTGTTTGAAAAATTACTATTGAGAAGGATTCAACCCCTCATAGAAAACAGGAATATAATACCTAATCACCAATTTGGGTTTAGGCAAAAACACTCAACAATAGATCAAGTACATCGAATAACAGACATTATAGAAAGGGCACTGGAAAATAAACAAATTTGTTCTTCAGTATTTCTAGATGTAGCCCAAGCTTTTGATATAATGACGAAATTTCCAACTGGTGCAAAAAATGGAAAATTAAATTAAATGAAGCCAAATCTAGTCATGTAAACTTCACCTATATAAAACATAGTAACTCCTCTCTTAGTTAAAATTAATGATGTCGTGATTCAATACGAGAATAAAGCTAAATACCTTGGCATGACCTTGGATGCAAAACTGAAATGGAAAGAGCATGTGAAAATCAAAAAACAAGAACTCCAGTTCAAATATAGAGAAATATACTGGCTGATTGGGAGGAATTCTACGGTCTCGACCTATAACAAAGTTTTGATGTATAATCAAATATTGAAGCCAGTCTGGGCATACGGTATTCAAATATGGGGATGTGCTAAACAAATCCATATTCAAACTATCCAAACGTTCCAAAATAAGGTACTGCGCAACATAGTCAATGCTCCATGGTATGTTCGCAATGCCGATATTCATCGAGATCTGAAGATCTCATCTATAAAAGACGAAATAATGAAATGTGCTGCACGGCATAAAACTCGTCTGATCAAACATGTCAATACCGAAGCTTCTAGCTTAATTGACAATCAAAACTTTGTGAAGCGACTAAAACGAACAAGACCACTTGAGTTAGGTTAAAACCTTTTATCTATTAAAACCTTATTGGATTTTGGTAGATCAAATGTATCTTAGTTTCTTTGAGTTAAATGTAAATTAATGGTTAGTCTATAAGACTAGTTTTAATGTTGCAATAATGATAGGAGTTTTTAGTGGGTTAAAGTCCCACAGTCCTTCAAACTGCCTTCCCCGGTAATAGGTAGTCCCTGAAGCCTCTTTCGATGATTTACTACTATTTGGAAAAAAAAAAGGAATAGATTATAATGTACAAAATACATTTATTTACAAAAAAGTGCCGATTTTTTAATTTTTTTTTTTTCATGAGAATTTACTAAAAAAATTACAAAAAATAAAAAAAAACAAAAAAAAATATTTAAAAAAATAGTTTATAGAAAAAACGGTACAAAATATACATTTTTATAGTATTTGAATGTGCAACATTAGGTATCGAACTATTTTATGTTTGGGTGATAAGACATCTTCTGGGTACCTAAGTACCGTTAAAATTCTTATACTTTCATTTACCTACTGATGATGGACGTACGTTTCAGGTCCAGGAAAATTGTATTTCATTTCTATAACAAAATTATCATTAGGCACCAAACTATTCTTTTTTCATCTTTTGATGATGAACTGTTCTTTGGGTACCAAAGTACCGTTATTTATTATATAAACTTTATGTAAATGAAAAATGTAAAATAATGTACATAAAAAAAAATTTGTTATAATAAATTATTTCTGGGGTATAAAAATATAATATTTTCGTATTTTAACACAAAAATTCATATAAAATGCATTAGAAGTATAGGTGTACTTTTCCAGCTGACCACGTAGACAAAAAAAATGGCTGGTTTACACACCCCTCAATTATTTTTTTTACTTCAAGTCTCTAAGTCAATTTTCATCGAAAATATTCACAAAGTAAAATGCAAAAGGTACAGGTGTATTTTTCCAGCTGGATAAAGGTTAAATAATATTTTTGTACAAAATTAAACAATATTATTAATGATTTTTATTTTTTGTTATTTTTGCTTAAATTAAGCTAAAAAATATATTAAAAAATATAGCCCATCCATACTTTAAAACATATTAAAATTATTTAATTGTTGTAACTATCTTTAAAAATTGAATTTCAATTACTCATTATTTCGATTATCAAAATTTGATTATAATTTAATGAAATCCAAAAATTGCTCAAAACAAACTTCAAAAAAAAACAAAACAAAAACCCGAAGGATATCAAGAATCGAAATTTCATTTAATTTAATAATGAAATCGCATGACATCAAAAAAAATATAATAATAATTTTTTTTTCCATCATGAACAACATCTTTTGATTATATTCCAATACTTCATCAACTTCAACGAAAACAACAAAAAAAAAAAATATTGTTTTGAAATAAAACAAAATATTAAAACAAAAAAAAATATCCACTCTTATTGCAAATTTGTGGTCCAAAATAAGGGCACTCTACCATTCAAGAATACTTTATTTATCATAACTTCTTAAAACAAACTCCCTTTTTATTTTGTTTTTGTTGTTCGTTGTATTTATTTTTATTTGTTTTGCCTTTTCAACAATTCAATTCCAAATAATGAAATTTAATACTTAAAGAAACCTGCCTGCCTGCCTGCCTGCTTGCCGGCCTGTCAATCTTTTTTTCTTAATAATATGAATAACCAACCAACCATCCATCCATCCATCCATCTAGCTAACCAAACCAAAATAAACCAACAAACCAACTGTTTCAATCATTCATCCATTTATTCATCCATTCAAACTATATATGTAAATATATATATATATATATATATATACAATACACATATATTCATCTTACGCAATTCAGTTGATCTATTTTATATTATCCTTAAAATATTATTTTTGTACTCGAAGATATGTAAGTAATAATAATCGTATAGCAGAACCAAAAAACCACATTCAGGTCAATTCACAATCAAATCATCATCATCATGATTATCATCATCACTATATGTATAACATAACATCATCACTATATTATTATCAATATCTAGAGTCATCAAGAACAAATTATTCCATAATATTGCTCTTTCGGCTCTATAAATTCAATGGTCATCAACCAATGGAATAACAAAAGAGCTTAAGAGTTACAAAAGACGTTTTTTTTTCTGTTTTTTTTTTTTCGTATTTTACTAGAATAAAAACTAAAACAAAAAAAAAAAAAATAACCTCCTTTATGATCCTATGAAGAGTACAAAAGATTCAAAATAATTTTTTTTTGCTTTTCGTTTTCCTATTATAAATATTCACAGGTCTCCCTTTTTATTAATACTACTACTACAAAATCCCAATTAATGAAAACAAAACGACGGTCTTGATTTTGTTACGGTTTAAGAGCATATTGTACATATCTATACATATATAACATACATATACATATATACATATACATTATATCATTATTATCAACATCTTAACACACAAATGTCAAATATTAGATTCGGTCATTTGAAATCCCTAGTAAAATAGGTCGAAAACATTAACAACAACAACATCAATAACAACAATACAACGCACATCAACAACAATGATATGAACAACAAATCGTCCCAAAAATCTACATCCGAAGTTTTTGTTAAACCTTCCGTAAATTTTGAAGATTAAAAACAGAAATTGAAAAATATAAAATCTGAAGTAATTAAAATGAACGTCAAAGAGAAGATGTACGAGAATGTGTTGAGGTTAGATTGAGGGGGGGGAAGGCAAAAAAAAAAAAAAATAACTAAAAAAGAGGCAGCTGATTTCATCACATTATAAGAAAGAGATGTCTAATTATTACCTTTTGTTTTACTCATATTTGTTCAACATATCTAGCTAAGCTATTGACCAATTTTTTTTTTTTTGATATTTTCTTCATCTAAAAAGGAACAAGCAAAAAATAATAACAACAACAATAAAAACACAAATGAATTTTTGTTTTCGGTAATGTTCAGTAGCATAACATTTTTCCCCCAAAATAAAAACAAAACAAAAAAGAAAAGGTAAAATTCAAATCTCAAAATATGGAATTACACATGTGAAAATTTTTTTTTTTTACGTTGGCACAATCAAAAGAGAATAATAAAAATTTTTGTATTTCTCATTATCAAATTAAAAGTGAATGTCGGCATGCTATATATGCATACATAATAATATCAACATAATTCAACTCAGATATCTCTATACTTATATTGCTGGGTTCACTGGGAAGATTTTTTAATTAAATATTTGTGGAGAACGAACAATATTGTAAACTTTAATGGTCCAAAATTTAACATAATTTTGCATGATTCTTTTCAAGTGATTTTATGTCTTTCTTTCTGCATTTTTACATAGGATATATATAGCCTAGTTTAACTCTTTTCCAATTTTAATATAAAAACCAAACAAAAACCCTTAGCTCTAATATTGTTTAACTTTATTACAATATTAATTTTTTTAAAATATCATTAAGACAAGGTCGCCCAAACGGTCGATCGCAATCGACCAGTCGATCTTTCGATTTTTTTCAGTCGATCGGCGTAGTAAAAATAAAAAAATTTTGTTTTTATTTTTTGACTTTTTACCGCAGCTTACCACCAAATTTATAAAAACCTGAAATCATCAGAGTAAATTCAAGATGTGGGTATTTTTGGACTAGCTGCAGTAGAGGAGTTCTAAAAGGTAAATAATTAATGATCAATCAACCCAACCGATGTAATCGATATCCCACAACTATGCATTTATATAAGAATGAGTTTCACCGATATGACTTCAAAGGAAGATCTTTTAGCAATTCTTCCACTAAAAGGCAATCAATACCCGTTGTGAAGACATTTATTGTGAATTCATTAAATTTGTGGAAAAATTACCATTACCATTGTATAAATGTAAAGAATTATTTTTTCCATTACTAATAAAAATAATAAATAAATCATTAGTGGAGGGTGTTTATCCGGATAGTTGGAAAGATACGATAGTAGTTCCTGTACAAAAGGTAAAGGATTCGAATACACCAATAGATTATAGACCTGTAAACATGCTCAACATATATCAAAAAATCATGGAAAAAACAGTTGCTGATCAAATAAGTATTTTTTTTGTGAACAAGCAATTTAATATGTGAAAAACAATCAGGATTTAGAAAGGGGCATTCTTGTGAAACAGCAATAAATTGGGTGATAAATGAGTGGAAAAGAGATACTGAAGATGGTTACACTATTGTAGCTGTGTTTATTGATTTAAAGAGAGCGTTTGAAACTATAAATAGAGAAATATTGATAGAAAAATTGAGAACAATTGTAGTAGATGGAGTAGAACTGAGGTGGTTTAAACAATAGTTAACAGGAAGACAGCAAAGAACAAAAGTCGGTAATAGTTTATCAAATTCGATAGATGTAAACACTTTGGAATACCCCAAGGATCAGTGTTGGGAGTTCTTTTATTCCTTATGTACATAAATTCTATTAAATCGAGCATTAGATTTGCTAAGATTGTACTTTTTGCAGATGATGCTTTGTTATACATAAAAAGTAAAAGTATGGAAGAATGCAGAAGAAAAATTAATGTGGATCTAGAAAATTTATTTGAATGGTTATGTGGTAATAAACTTAAAGTAAATGTGGATAAAACAAAAAGTATGGTTATTAATGGGGGAAGACAAACTGTAATATTGAGCTTAAATAATCAAGAGATTGAATGTGTAACTAAGAAAGTAAGTACTTAGGTGTTTACATTGATAATAAATTGAATTTTAATTTGCATGTTAATAGTATGTATGTAAAAAGATTTCGAAGAAAATTGGATTTTTGGCTCGTATTAGAGATATGGTATCGTACAATTGTGCAGTTAGCATGTACAACACATTAATATTGCCACATTATGATTACTGCTCATCTGTGTTTTTTATCTGGGTGATGCTGGTTGGATACAAAGACTGCAAATTATGCAGAATAAAGTAATGAGAATGATACTAAAATGTGATAAGAGAACACATATACAAGAAATGTTAGAGCAGTTAAATTGGATGAGTGTAAAACAAAGGTTGAAGTTCAATGCATTAATTTTCATGTTTAAAACCAAATATGAAATATATCCCGAATATTTGAGGAGAAATTTAGCATACATATCAGATAGTCACACTTACAATGTTAGAAATGCAGAAAATTTTAGATTGCCATTGTATAGAAGAACTAGGACGCAAAACAAGCTACTATATAGAGGATCAGCACTTTTTAACAGTTTACCATATGAAATAAAAATAGAAAGAAATTTTGTAAGATTTAAGAAAGGATTAAAGGAATTAATTAAAAATAACTTAATTTGAAAAAGTAATTTAAAAATTACTTAAAAGCTTAAATTTGTTTGTGAATTTTGAATTATGTTTTATATTATATAGTTTTTACTAATTAATAAATAAAATAAAAAATAAAAATTAAATAAATAAACATGCATGTGTAACAACAGATGGTGCTCCAGACTTTGTATCGTTTCATTGTGTTATACGTCAGAAAGCGCTGTGTGCAAAAATGCTGAATATGAAAGAGGTAATGGATATTGCTTTTAAAATAGTTAATTCAATACGTTCGAGAAGCCTTTTTAGAATTCAGTTAAAAGAAAATGAGTCAGAACGTTCTGATTTCCTTTTGCACACAGATGTCACATGGCTGAGTCGTGGGAGATTTTTGGAAATATTTCAAAATTTACCAATAGAACTTACACAATTTTTACATTCAAGAGGACACAAATATGACCAATTTTCGAACGTAAAGTTTTTAACAAATGTTACAAGCCACCTGAATGAACTTAATATGGAAGTTCAAGGAAAAAAGCAGAACTATTGCTGAATTATTAAGTTCCATAAATGGTTTTAAATTAAAATAATTACTTCTGAAATTGCAGTTGTCAGCAAAAGATTTAAAAAACTTTACAGGTTTAAAAGTGATTACAACATTTGTTGACTATATTGCAGAGATTGAAAAAATTATAAATGAGTTTGAACATCGTTTTCAAGATATGAAAAAAGTAAAGCCAATTCTGATGTTTATGTCATTCCCTTTCGGAAATCATGATTTTGAAAAAATATCTTCAAAAATAGCCAGTTTTTCATTCAAAAACAGAAAATCAAATTATAGCCATTAATTCTGATATTTTTATAAAAGCAAGAGCTTCTGAAAATATTTATTGGTCGTTGCTACATAAAGATAAATATTCATACTTAAGAGGTATTGCTTTGCAATTTACCGCGTACTTTGGTTCCACCTATCTATGTGAATCGGCATTATCTCATATGAAAATAATAAAATCGTAATACTGCAAGCACACTTACAGTTGAACATTTAAAACTTACGTGCCATCTATTGACCAGCTTGCTGACAACATGCAATGTCAAGCGTCAACATCTAGGGACAAAATATTAAAGTCATATTAAAAATTATTATTTAATAAATACTCCGAAAAATTTACTTTAATTTCTAGTCGATCTTGTATTTTAATTTTCAAATTGAGTCGATCTTCATCAAGAAAAGTCTGGCCACACCTGATCTAAGACTTAGAAAATCTTATTTATATAGATAAGAAGTTAATGCTGCTAAGCGAGTTGTACTTGTTTCTGTTTGTTATTAAAATATCTGTTTTTTGGGTAGCGGTGGGGAAAATCTTGCTGCAGTTTTTCATTTGTTACAGCTATGTTCTCTATAGTTTTTTTAAAAGTCAATGCTTCTGGTCTGTTCACACCACTATTTGTATTTAATGCAATAAACTACATTTTAATAATTTTTGTGCAGCAACAAGGCTTTTTTATATGGCTTAACGCTAACTTAGATAGAATTACCTTTTCGTACAAAAAGTACGGTACGGCACAATTTTTTATTATATAAAGTGGTAAAAGCATTTGCCTGATCTTGAAATGTTTAGATACTTTGAATATGAAGTTGCGTAACATAACTCCATATACTTGAATATCATATGCCCTGATTAGTTCAAAATATTTGATTATCTTTTAAAACCTGTTTTTAAGCTGGGACGGTAAAATTCTGTCCAACTGTCCAATATATATAAAACTTTGCAGTTGCACTGCGGTTCTTGTTTTTATTTTTTGTCGTACATGCTTCTGGTTTATTTTTAAACTTTGCATTTGGTTGCATTTGGTTGCTTCTGGTTCTACCATTTTTGGAATATATTTGCTGGAATATCGTTCCACATTCGAGATAATTTTTTTGCAAGCGAATTTCCATAGCCAGATTTAAGTCACCTTGGAATACACAGGAATGGGCACTCTTGTGTTCCTCGGCGGAAATTTTGAATGATTTTAATGAAAATGGCATAAAATTTTTTATTTCGTCTGAATAAATACCTAAACCTACGAGATTACTACAAAATAGAAAAATCTCAGATAATGTACAAATATTGGGAATCATTCTCGTAATCAATCACTACTGAATTGATCGATTGATAAATTGATCTTAACTGAGTGAGAAGTGATTAGGTTTTTATGTTTGGATATCACATGACTGGCTTTAGTTCTATTCACTATTTTTTGTATCAGTTGTAATTTTTTTCCTTAACTTTTTGTGGATATTAGACTCCACTTCCTATTACAGTGAATTTTGTTTTTTTCTTCTATAATGTCAGACTTTTATATCAGATAAAAAATCATAACATAACAACAACCAAGTCTAATACCATGTCAGCCGTAAACTTTATGCTAAAACAATAAAATAATAATGAAAGAGAAAAAAAAAATTTTTTTTTGGTATTCAGTTTATTGATTTGGAGTTTTGGAAGCTTATCGTTATTAAATGATTAAAATAAGGTGCAAAAATTTTATATCTTTCCAGGGTTGAACCTGTTCTGGTTTCAAAACACCGAAATAGTAACCTTTGATTACATTTTTTTTATGTTGAAAAATCTCTTGTCTCACAAGAAAGCCAAAACTATATTTGAACAAAAATTATGTCTAAGTGATTGCAAGACGTTGAATGTATTCCGGCATGAGTCCACTTTCAACCAATATCTAAAAAGAAACGAAAGAATTCATTTGTAGCTGACCAAATTGTAAATGAACACTTACCTAAAACTGCAGATATCGTAATTGGATGCAGAAACATATCTAAGTAGTTATATAGATAATAGATAAATTTTTATTTAAAAATATGTAACATAGCATAGGTAACATTGATGGTTACTATTGTATTTGCTGAAATCTATCTATCTATTTGCTGAAATCTATTCAAGTTGTAGAAATTTAATTTCATTTCTACAATGTTTTCTCTACAAAAAATGTGAACTTTTAAAAAACAAGAAAATGATCAATCAATAAACAATCAGTTTTTCCGGTTACACGTTGAGTGAAGCAATAGGTGGAAGGCTTGCTTTTCAACCGAAAGGTTCGATTCCCGATGAATGTAGAAGGCTTTATGGGTACACTGTTTAACTTGGCCTAGTACCCTTCGTTATTCGAATCAAATAAATGGCACAAAAAAATAATAAATGGCATATATAGAGAAAGATAAAAGGTGCCGGAAATTTCCCTCCATATTAAAATGTATGTAAATTGGTATAACAAGTAAATAAATTATTTTACATGTTGTTTGCAGGTTAACCTATCTTGTGCCATATGTGTTGACTCCGCGACGATTAAGAACTTTCAACTATCAGTTTTGCCATTTTTAATTTTAATTTTTAATTGCCACTAAGTGCCACACAAATAGAAATTGGCTTGTTTTTTTGGAGTCCGCATTTAACATTTATATCGTTGGATTTTGGGTCCACGAAACTTTCGTTACTCTCCTACATATTCAAAGCTCAAAACTTTTGTATTTAACTTGTTTTATTGTTAACATATCTCTAACAAAGGAGGCTATTGGGAATATAAGAGTATTCATTAACCTCAATTCTGTACTTTTACCAATGTTTCCATACTTTGATATTAGTTTGGCCGTATGCACTTTTACCATTGTCAATTTAGACATACCTTCTGTAGTATATTCTACAGTTTTTCAATATTATTCAGAAATAATCAGGATCTTCATATTCAATTTTCTGCAAATTTTTTTTTTTTTTTTTTTATACGCTGGCTGGTGGAAATCATCAAAAGACACAATGTGCCCGTAGCTTGACATTGTGTGTGGGATTCTTACCCACTAAACCATACCCTTCCTTTATTGCGATCTAGTCCTACAGGACTAATGAACAGGACAATTTTTTCCTTTTTAACTCAAAAGGTTTTACTCTTTTGAGTCGCCTGGCTACAAATCTACAATTTTCTACAAATCATGGTAATATAAACGAAAAATTAAATTTTGAATATACTTCGATGAAAATTTGGTTTAGTAGGTGTAGAGCAAGGAAACCCAACTGAGCAATATTTTTTTTTAATATCCGTGTAGACATATTTTTTTTTAAATCATATTTAAGGTTTATTAACCAAAACAAAATAAAAAAATTTATTTTCAAGTTCATAACAATTTGGCAGTAGTAGCAAAGTAAAAAAAAAACAAAAAAAAAGTTTTTTAAGACCTAAATAATTGTTCACAATAATAATGGACAACCGAGATACCATAATAATAATATGTAAATAAGTAAAGTCCGTCTATAAACTAACAAAAATTAAACAATAAAAATTTAGATCCTTTTTTTTTGTTTTTGTTTGTTCTTTTTTCAATCCCTTCAATACTATATATGAAAACATTTTATTTTTGTTTTTATTTTTGTTTTTTTTTGTAATTTTTTTAGTATATCGTGCACTGAGAATTGTTTTTCCAGCTGAGTAATTAGCATTGTTGATTACTATCAACAAGGATAACAAAGAAATATGTCAACAATTAGACAGAGAAATAATATAAAAACAGCAATTAAAAAGGATGTTCTTTTTTTTCTGGAATTTCCTTTTTCCAAAAATTTATATTTTGATTTCGGTTGTTCAAACATCAAAAGAATAAAAGACATAATATAATGGGATCAATATTTTTCATGTATGGTTTTTTTTCCAAGTGGTTTTGTCCTCATATGGAGTAACTAAGGTAAAAATACAAAAATATACAAACAATATTTTAAATCTACCTGATTACATGAAAAGACCTTGAACTTAAAATGAAAATTTTTGTAAATTACATATCTTAACTTATTTATTGTAAAGAAATATGATAAGAAGACCGTTATTAAGAAATCAGTTCCAAATAATTTAAACAAAGTATGGCTTTCGAACACCTAAACTTTGGAGTAAAAATTTTCTACAGGCATGAAATGCAAGCCACAATACATGCACGCGAAAGCATTAAACAAAATGTATTTTCAATTCACTTTTATATATAATCTATATACTACCAGACAACCATTTAGGATCATTACTATTCATTATCCCTAGTACAAAGTTATACGGTAATGTGCTTATATATAACTCATTAATATAGACCCCTATCACCCCCCATTCATATCACTTACTTTAAAAATTAGAAAAATTATGTTAGCAACTATCGACCTATTGCTACATTATCCTGTATTCCTAAACTATTTGAACTAATTGTTTTGGATCAGCTTTATCTCTTAATTCCAAACCATGGCTTTGTTAAACATAAGTAGACAGTAACTAATTTAGTTGAATCTACTTTTATATTTCTCAATAAAATGGAAAAAGGCTTTCAAACCGATGTTATCTACACAGATTTTAGTAAAGCTTTTGATCTTTTGCCACATATTGTAATCCTATTTAAATTATTAAAATTAGGATTTCCGAAATTTGTAAATTGGGTTGAACCCTACCTCTTTACTAGAACATATAGTGTACAATTTACATCTTCTATATTATCGCCATTTGAAGCATATTACGGTGTTCCTCAAGGTAGCCACTTAAGTCTCCTATTATTTATAATCTCCATAAATGATGTTACATCAGTAATTAAAAATAGTAAAGTTCAGATTTATGTACCGATGACATGAAAATTTATAATAAATTATCCTTAGACGATAACTCCTCCTTCTTACAAGAAAATTTTTTTTAGTTGATGCAGTGGGTTTAATTGGTGCAACGGCTAACTTCTAAATATTGAAAAAATACCGAAACAGAGTTAATCTTATGTCAACTTCTGGGTATGAAGGAATACAAGGCAATGAAGTGGCAGATGTCCAGGTGCGAAGAGTCAATTCTTAAGACCAGAGTCAAGCTTTGCGCGTTGAAACACCTACCTACAAAAAAATTGTTACCAAATGGGAAACTGTAGAAACCCAAAACATATGGGATAGTTGCCATAGACTTATGCAGTCTAAAGCCTTTTTTTCAAAGTAAGTATGATTATTTCAAAGTAAATATACCCAAAGAATGAATCAGATTATCAGGGAGACTAGATCCGATGTCAGAGTGCTGAAATGGTTTATCATAGGTCATAGCCCATTTAACAAGCATCTGTTCAAGATTTGTAGAATCGAGCACAGACAAGTTCAGGTTCTGCTTAGAAGAGGATGAATAAAATTATTAAAAAAAAATGATTTCATTACTATATAGTAGTATACATATAATGTGAGACTTTTTTACTGTCCTTAACTATAATAAGAATTTTTCTAAGGTCTCTAATTTTTTTTTTCATAGCTCATAAAAGATATAACAATTTCCAGGAATACACATTGCCTGATGATTCTGAAATTGACATCAGAATAATAGCGTTTATCAAGGTTTGAAAGCTTAAACTTCAGCGGTTTGAAAGCTTAAGCATATTAGGTATGCACCTTAATCGAAAAATGATCTGGAATGATCATATATTTGATGTTGCAAAAAACGCAGCCAAATGTTTAGGTTTTCTTAGCCACTGCAAGGCTTACTTCTCCCCCTGTGACCTCTTGAAAATCTATAAAGCTTTCATACGACCCAAAATGGAGTACAATTCTCACATATGGGCTGGCGCCTCTAGTATTGCGTTAAAACATTTGGATAAAGTCCAAAAATGAGCTATTCGTCTAATCAACGACCCGAATGTGACAGTTCATCCTGCTCCTCTTGGACATCGTCGTATAGTCGGAGCTCTCTCACTTTTTATAGATATCTCGTAGGCATCGGCACATGCTCAGTGGAAATTAAATCAATATTACCTCCACTTAAGCGTTTCCCCCGCGAAACACGAAGGGCAACATGTGCTCATCCCTATACCATTGAAATCCCTAGATGGCAAAAGACAAGTTATGGAAATTCGTTTATAACTTCAACATCCCGAATGTGGAACCAAATTCTATCTTATGTGTTCCCAAAACATGACAAATTTTATATTTATGACCTAAACAAATTCAAGACGAACATTAACACCTTCGTTCGTAATTGTCCTCCTTCCCTTTTACCATCCTCCTTTCCAAATTTTCCTATCCCACCCTAGCCAAACGTACCAATCGGTATAAAAGGTTCCCACCTAGTGTTTTGGCTATGCATAAAAAAAAAAAAAAAAAAGGACCTAGACCTACAACGTGGATGTACAACAAATCTTACGAAGTCGCAGTTACATAGAACTCCCCATTAAAACAAAACAAAAAAATAATATTTAAGTAAAAATTATTTGTTACTATACTTGATTTAAGCTTGAAATAAACAAATAGATTTAGTTCTTCTTGTTTGACCGGGTTAGAGGAAATAATTATGCATTGGCCTTTGCTGATGCCATCATATTCTATTCTGCCGATAGTTAAGCAGATTACATCAAAGGCAAAGTACAAAAAATGTTTAATATTGCCCGAGACAACTGCAAAGTTTGGCTGCTGAAAATCAACATCAACAAATGCGAGACAATTTTGTTTCGCAACACGGTTGATAAAACTAGTGTAGATATTAAAAAACACTAGAAAAAATTTTAAACAAAACCCGCAGAAAATGTTATTTTAACTAATAAAAAAGTAATTAAATATCTAGGAGTACAATTACATCGTAGCTCAAACTATATTGAGCAAATCAAATATAGTATATCAAAAGGTAACAAAGCTTTCATATGGCTTCAAAAAAAACCTTTTTTACAACAAAATCATTAGTAAAAGAGTTAAAAATATGTGTTACCAAACAATAAATAAAGACCAATGCTTGTATAAGGTGGAAGAGTTTGTTCTGATATATATAGAAAGCCCGATTCCGAAAACAAGCATTATTACTCTAATAAATACTTGTAGAAGGAAGCAAACATAATTAGAATCGATAATTTTGTTATAAAATTAATTCGAAGACATTATGATAAAGAACAAAAAACTCTGGAAACCTGGTTTAATATCGAATATACCACAATGAGAAGTCGCACGGGCATCATAGCTCCTGAGCATTTTATTTATTTAGATAAGAACGGTTATATTCAAAACCGTAATCATGTCCCTCTATTACACCATTATCATAGACGAGCTACATGTAAAGCTATTGTTTTATAACCCGGACAATATTAACGGAGAAAATTTAAAATTTGGAATGGTTATACCAGAAAAGGACAAATTATTTAAAGCAAACTATGTGTGGTTGATAAACTCTAATTATGATTAGCACATTATTTTTTTTAATTAGGTTAAGCAGTTTTAGTTAGATTAAGATAGATTAAGTTAAGCTATGTTTTTACTAAATAACTATTGGTTTTTACTCCTTACTTTTCTAATAAAATAATTCGAAGACAAAAAAAATTTGTAAAGTTTGTACATAGTATAAAAACTGTACGTAAAATTAACATAAAAACGAAAAAATTGCTTAGATTTAAATAAAATTAAAAATAAATAACTGTTTTTGTAAATTTTTGTAGGCTAAACTAGTGTAAGAATGTTAATATAGCGGGCAAAAATAAAATTTATATTTAAAAAGAAATAAAAATAAACTTCTTCTTGTTTAGGATATTTAGACCTACACCTTAACATATAGGACTAAAAATATCCAATTTACCAAATTTTTTATTACTCATCACATTGCTTTCTTTTAGCCTACTAAAAAATCGTACTGGGAAATTCCTCACCATCTTTAGCTAAAGTTATCATTTACCTTCTCAAAGAAGATAAGACACATAAGAATAAAATACAAAAAAATTAATTTTGTTTTATTTTTTGGGAAAAAAAAAATATAAAAAAAAAAAAAATTCAGCACATAAATAAAAAATATGAAGTTGTAAGAATTTTTCTTCGGCTCATAAAAGAGAATTGTAAATTCATCAAGTTATAGCGGAAAAATAAGATAATATAAATTTTCTTTATATTTCATCTTGTTATTGTTTATTTTTTTTGATTGTTATTCTTTTTTATTTTTATTTTTTAACGTTTTTTTGTTTTTATTTTCTGTTTTCCATTAAAACTTTTTAATTGCTTTATAATGATAATTTAATTTATTATCATCTGAATTGCATGCTCTACTCTATATAAACATAATGTATATACATATATTATATTGCGAAAACTACAACTCAATATATTCTAGGATGTATAAATGGTGTACAAACATCCGATAAAGAAATGATCATTTAAAAAAAAAACAAAAATGAGTTAAACAGTGTCGATTCGTTCTTTTGATAACATTGGTTTGCTTTTTCTGCCGTTGGGCTTCAATTGAACATAGGTCCCGATTACATTTAAGTAGTATCATCACGCTTAATGTTTTGCCATCTTTTATTTTGAAGAAAATATTAGTTTCGCTTATATTTAAATCTTTTTAAAATTTTTATTTGGTCTTGCATTGAAGTTAGTTCTCTTTGAACTTCATCTCATATTATATTCGCAGCTCAACTCAAAAGATTTTGGTTTTTAATCTCGCCTACCTACTAACCTTTGTTTACTTCCTTTTAATTTTGTTCCCGCATGCGTTATTAATATAATACGAATTCAATTGGTGGGATTACCCTTAAAATCCCAAAATACAATTTTTTTCTGAAATAGAGAAAATCTGGACCTGTTAGTGATATAAAAAATAATCACAAATTGTTTTTTGGGACTTTGTAAGGTTTTTTACACTGTGATAGTGACAATTTTTATTAAATTGAGAGTGACAACAAATTTGTTGTCACCCGCCCCGCCATGCAATATATTATTTTTGCTCTCTCATAGTTATACAAATTTTGTCATCAAATTATTTGTGTTTTTTTTTTGTATAATTATGTTTTGCTTAGATTTTAATCTACATTTTTAGATGTTTCTTTATGTTGCTAGATTTCACCTTACAAAATTCCGCTCTCAATTTTGTCGACGACAGATGTGGTAATCGTTAAAATTTTAATATAAAAATATAATATGAAAAAAAATAATATTTTTAATAATACTTAAGGGGTTGGCATCCACAAACTCCATCTACTTATTTATTGAAACATTTTCTAAGTGTTTTGGGGATTTTGATTTCGGGTATTTATAGGTCTTCCTTTTTTAACCAAATATCTATACTATTGTTGGAACAACTGATCAGCATTAGTGTTATTATTTTTAACTTAACATATTTGTTGTATATTCCATAACTTTTCACCAAGAGCTAAATTTTTGGGTGTGGTTGATCTACTTCAGATTCTCTTAAATTCATTATTATGTTTCCGAAATATTTATTGCAAGTTTCTACATTGTCTATTAATTAAAATCTATAAGCAAATTTGTAGCATATCTTTCGGCTTGAATTTGAATATGAAGATATTTGATCATTCTAACATCTCTTCAATCTACTATCAGCCTGTGGACCAACGATTCAAATTATATTGAATAAAAATTTCGTAAAACTCATATTAAAAAAAATGAGTGAAAAAAAAAATTTATAACTTCACATAATTGATAAACAAATATAATTTCTGATTAATCTTCAAATCGCCACTGATAATTCTGTGAGAAAAAGTCATTTTGTGAGCTAAAATTGGAGTTGAATATTACAAAAAGGAAAATAAAATAATCGAAAAAATAAAATCCAATTGAGTCGTAATAAACTTATTAAAATAATCTGGATATCTTCAATTTTAATCTTCCAACAGAACTGAAATTACATTTTAGTTCATTCCCTTTTTTTTACTTATATTTTTGTTTTTATTTTTTTTGTTATTAAAATTTTATATCTTGCACTCGTGTACTGTACACAATAATACAAAAGAGAAAGAAATTAAAAAATAAATAAAACAAAAAAAAAAATTTTTATTTAGAATCTGAAAATATACAAGATACTGAAATTGTAATTTAATAGAAATAAAACCTCGAATTGTATCCTATTTCTGTTTATTCCCATTAAATTAAACAGAGAGCTAGTTCTCTTTTAATCTTAAATTTAAAAAGTTCTAACTTCAATATAGCTCAAAAGTTAGTTTTTAAAACAAACTATAGTTAATATTTCAAATTACAACAGACTAACTACAAAATCAAAAAGCAACATCTAATAGTTGCCAAACTAAAAATACGACAACCTTAAAAAATTAAAGTAAGCAAAGACCTATTTTTCAAATATTAGAGAAGAGTATCTTACGATCTTATTTTCACCGTTTATATCTACAATAGTGTTGCAGATGAGTCACAAGATGTTATCATTACTTGTACGAAATATTTTGAATTATATCCATATAAAGGTAAGAGCCCGTAAGGTTTAAAGGTTTTCACAAGAGATATGTTTGTTAGTTTGCCGTCAGCTTATATCGAATATCTAAAAGTCAATGCAATGGATTTCGAAAACTTCACGTCCACATAAAATTCATGTCACGTCCAGATATTAATGTATGGTTGCCAATGCCAGAACAATAAGAAGCAAATCACAGGATTTCAGCAATAGATTGAAGAAGAGCAGCTATCACTGGATTTTCTGAAGGGTTAAGCATAACATAAACATTTGCAACAATTAAATCATACTATATGCAATAACGAGCTACAAAATTAAACTAAGAACAACATTTGCAGCATGTGACAAGTTAAATGTCTCGTATAAAATGAATCGTCACCAATAATGAATAAATAATTCATATTTTCAACCTATTCTGTAACAGTAAATATTATCAGTTCAAAGCAGTGATTATGGTCAACATTTTCTAGCAGTTTTGTAGTAGTAGTAATAAACCCGTAGAGGTGTATTGCAATATCACTGGTACCATTGCTCAATATTCTTAAACTGAAAATAAAAATTAAAAATAAAATGCTGAATCGGCTAAGACTAGAATAAATTCGGACAAGTATTAAGTAAACATTTTATAAATCAACTTTCGAACAAAATTTTTCACAAACTCTCTACTTAATATTGTTCAGTCAGAATTTAATTAGAACTTTTTATAAATATCCTCAAAAAAAAATTCTACAATGCGGACATAAACTGCAATAGATACGTTAATTAAATAAAACCCTCCTTTTTCTTAAGCCTTTAGACTATACATTCTAAATAATAGAACAGAAGTACGTTTTGAAATACGAAAAAAAAAAAATTAAAAAAATTCGAATCGTAAAACTGAAAAAGAAACTAAATTTAAATTTCAAGTCAAGTGTGGTCTTCCAAATTAATGACATAAAAGAAAAATAAGAAAACTACTTTTATACTCCTTAAATGTATATAGTCACAATAGTCAAACCATATTTTAATACAAAACCTATGTTTTTAAAAATTGCACGTGAATTTATTTGTAACGCTATGTTATTGAATTCATTTTCCGTTTGTTTGTTTCGTTTTAAGTTGCTATACGGGAAAGACCAAAATACTCTTAGAGGAGATTAGAATCGTAGTTATGTATAAAAATAATGATGATTGAATAATATATTTATACTTTACTTATTTTGCGATTTAAATTTTGACTTGGACCTAATTCGGAAATGGTTTTGCAATTTAGACTTAATAATTGTCTCCTAGCGAATTTTTGTATTTGTTATCATTCTCCTGATTGTCCAAAATTTACTTTATGTCGTAGACAGTCTCTAAACTCTTTTGTCCTTTATTTAACCTTGTAGTATTTTTTGTTTTATTATTGATAATGTAGATACGTTTAGGTACTTGGGTGTTATAGTTTATAATAAACTGAATTGATCTGCACATACTTGCACTATTTAAATAATTATTTTAAAAATGTTTTGCGAAATATTGTCCACTTAAATCTGCATTGTTCATTAAAAGTTATGCTAATAGTGTATTTTGCTCTATTCACTTCTAAACTGCAATATGAAATTATTTTCTTACAAACACTGAATAAGGATAATTTAATAAAAAGATATAGACAAATGCCTTGTCTCTTTATTTAAAAAGCTGGATATTCTACCACTTATGAATATATTTATTTATTTATTTATTTAGTTAAGCTCAAACTTCATTACAATTATTATTATTATTTTTTTTTTCACAATAAAACATTCAATTTACAAATTAAAATTATATCTAACTTAGAACTAGTTAAAATGCATTGAAATAAATTGCACACATATTTTAATTACTACAGATTACATATATTATTTAAGTTTTTGAGTCTGTTTCGAAAGTGTGAAGTCAATATAGTTTATATGTTTATTACCAATTAGTAACATTCTATGATCTGGCTCATAATTGCCATAATTGGTCCTATGGAAACTTAATGTAAAGAAGTTTGTATTTCGTAGGCGATTATTTGAATTAATGTTGATGTTATTCAAAATCTGAGTGAGGAGAAGCAATGTTTCCATTAATAATTTCAGTAAGAAAAATAACATCTGCCACTTCTCGTCCGAATTTCAAAGTTTTCAAATGAATTAAGTTCAATCTTAATGGAGGTAAAATTAATGGATTTGACCATTGGAAATTACGCAAAGCAAATCTTAAAAAATTTGTTTGCACTGCTTCAATACTATTAATATGAACATGATAGAAAGGTGACAAAACTTGACTAGCATACTCCAAATTTGGTCTAACGAGACTAGAATACAAAGATTTGAGAACATAGGGATCGTTAAATTCCTTTGACCAACAAAACCTAGCATAGAATTAGCTTTATTGGTAATATTACAAAATGTGATTTAAAGTTAAGCTTGTCGTCAAAGTAAACCCCTAAGTCTTTAATTGAGCTCGTTTTGGAAAGGCTAATACCATTTAAAGAACAATTAAAACAAACCGGATTACGTCGACGTGTGTAACACATAATTGCACATTATTATTCACATTTAAAAGAATATTATTAGCTGTACACCATTTAAAGAAGTTATCTAAATCGCCTTGTAGGAATAAAGCGTCTTCTAAAGAAGTAATTTTTTTTTAAAAATGTTTATGTCATCCGCGTAAATTTTCAGTTCACGATTAAGAATTACGGAACAGAGATTCACTATTAAGTTCACTATTAAGAATTACATCATTAACCGAGATTATAAAAAAAGTGGTCCTAAATGGACTCCTGAATTAGCATAAAAAGGCTTAGAAGTATTTTTTCTAAATAAAATACTATAAGATCTATCGGTTAGATATGATTTAACCCATTTCAGAAAGAATTATGGGAAACCAAGTATCCTTAATTTTAGAAGTATTATTGCATGTGGTAAAACATCAAAGGCCTTACTATAATCGGTATAGATAACATCCGTTTGAAAACCTGCTTCCATATTTCTCGTAAAAGTTGAAACTGACTCGACAAGATTAGTAACTAAGTATGGTTCCACAAATTAACAACTGTTGGTTGTGATCTAAAAAAGATTTACAGTGATAATAAATGGAATCATACAATATTAACTCAAAAAGTTTAGAAATGGACTAAATTTCGCGATTGGTCTATAATTAGTGAGAGCCTATATTAGTCTAATAAATGAATGCTTCCAAATAGAGGAAAAAACTCCTGATTTTAAAGAAGAATTGAAGATAAGTGACAGTGGAATTGCCAAGGCCCTTGAGCATTTATTAAGTATAACTTCGGGTATATCATCTGGTCCATATTTGCTTAAATCGCTGAAAAATCTATCTCGCTCACCGACTCACAACTAGATAATCTTAGAATTAATAATTTATAGTTTGTAAATGTTCCAAGAGCTTGTAACTCTAATTTTTGCCACTTTTATGATTATATAGCTCCAAAAACTTTTAATATGTTACCGTATTATTTAAGATCGAACAGGTTCTCTGTTTCGTTCTGCAAAAATCTTAGATTTTGGTTATAAGAACTGGATTACCTTCAAATTGAATCAGTTTTTAATATAATTTAGTTTTTAACTTTAATTTTGTTTTCTGAACTATATTTTTTTTTTATTTTCTTTTAATCTTCTAGTTATTTCTTATATTTTTATTCTTGCTTTTATTTGTACTTAATTCGGCTTACTATCTTTTATTATTTAAATTTTGCTTTATATTTTATTTTTTCATTATATAGTTTTAATTTTAAGTTATTTTATTTTTTTTTTTTTCATATTAAGCTTTAATTTTCTAATATGTATGTATACCCAATAATATTTTATACTTTTATGCAGTATTGTATTTTTTTTTTGTAGTTTATTCTTATTGTATTTTGTTTTAATACGAATAAATGAATTAAAAATCTAAATCTAATATATTTTGTTCTATTTAATTCTCTCAGAATTCCTATTGCCGGGGATCTACTTAGAAGGACCAGTAAAAATCAATAACCGAAACACAGCCATCACGCTAACTAGGCTCAGGTTAGGCTGAACACTGTTCTCCCACGGCCACTTATTTACACAGACAACAAGGCCAAACTGTCAGCAATGCGATACACCGGGAACAGGGCATCACTATCTCGTTACCTGTAGCGAAACAACAAGGTATTGGCAACACCAAGACCAAAGACCCATCGACGTCCTAATTGCCAATATCCAGAGTAGCTGGGAGCGAGTAGAAGACCTGCTAAAAAGCCTCAACCTCTGGGGCAACATATGATAAGAAGAAATTAGACGAGCAAATTCTAAACGAGGCTGTAGTAAGAAGTTAGATGTAGTAAATGCTACGTAAATGCTTTATATATAGTTTAACTCACTTTCCCAACAAATACGATATCTTAAGTCTTAATTTTTAAAACCGTAATAATAACATGTTTTTCGATTTTTAATTACAATCGTATTCGCTTTATACCAAAATAAGTCAGTAAAATTATTCCATAATTTCGGAAAGAAAACTCATTGACAAATGCATTGTCGCAGCTGAACAAATAAAACGAAACAGAAAATATTGCAGAATTTTTTGCACTTGTCCAATATTAGACAAAGTCAAAGTCCGAACTCTAGGTGCAGTTTTCCATAACAATATAAGAATTTGATTGACTCTCAATCTCACATTATGGCTCTTCTACTCAGCTCCTTGGGCAAGTAATTTTCTAAAACAACCAACAACAACAAATAGGTCATTCGAATCATCGCATTAAGTGATATTTGGTTAGCTAGAAGCAACTGAAATGGTCACTTCCCCCTACCAATCTATCCGAAAGAAAAAAAGTTGGTTCTAAAAGAAAGCGATAAGCAAACTAAATTTATAATAAACATTGCACCAAATTTTAAATTAAATTTTAAAACTTCATAGTTCGAATAACTTTTTCCTTTAGTTGTGTTGTTGACTTCAACTCTTTACAAAAATAAAAAAAAAAAATATATTAAACCAAAAACCATTTCTTTTTAGATGGCACAAAAAAATGATCATAAAATAAAAAAAGTAAAAATAAAAACCAAAATAGCACACTACATCACAACACAATATAAAAGCAATAAACAACACAATCTAAAATAAAAAGTGTGGGCAGACAAAGTTCTTTTGTTAGTTGAGATCGCATCGCAGTTTCTCCTTATTGTACGTTTAGACTTTTACTGAAAACCACATAAAGAAACCTTAAATAGGCTTGCATTTTATTATTATGCTTCTTACCATCCTATACAATTTTGTGAAATTGTCAAGTTGCCGATCATGGAAATCTTCACTTATTATTTTTTTATTGTTCTTTTTTTTCGTTTTTTTTTTTTTTGTTTTTTCTTAAAAAACCAATACTAACCAAAAAAAAATGCTTGAGTACACAATGGAATCTAGATTGAAATCGTAATAATTTATAATTTCACCGTTGTAATCATTTATATGTATATTTATAACTTATATATATATATATATATATATATATATATATATATACTTTGTATACATATTCATTTTATACAAAAATAATTTAAATAGTATACGATATCAGTGCACCAAATTGTTAAAAATTAGTTTAAATGATAAGCAGAATTAGTATGGATGTAAATCTGTGTTAGGAAGTAAAACAAAAAACAGGAAATGTAAATTAATATGCTGTAACAGAGTAAGGCTATATTTAATTTAATCAATATTCTAGGGTCCAAACATAAAATATGAAGCGATCAATAACCATCAATTAAATATGAATTCCAGATCATATAAATATAGATAAACTGTAATGTAACCCAATCAAATGTCAAAACTGAATGAAAATGAAAACTGTATCGGTCTAATAAGTTAATATTATAACTCTTATTCAGTGTTACATCAATGTTGTTTTGGACTTACACCAAATTAGATGTTTTCAGTGATGTAAAGTATCGAATTGCCACTTAAATAACTTCTATAGTAAATCATATAATGAAGAGAGAAGTAGATAATTATGACAATTTATTCATGTGCATTTAAAGTCGATCGGTGTGGTGTGGGTGTTACTGATTTCTTGCTACTAAGCTGAAGGTTTTGGGTTCGAATTGTGTTTAAGACATTCATGCATGTTTTTACAGATGAATGTTTCAAACACAACTCGAACTCAAGACCTTCATTTTTTTTGCCACTCTATACTAAGTTTCAAAAACCAATGAAAAATGTATAATTTGTTATTTTTAAAATAATCAAATTTTGCAAAATTGATGTTGAGAAATATAATTTGTTAGCCATTTAAATAAGATTATAATTATAATTATTTTGGAGGCCTAGGTTCCGATAATTACAACGGTTTGCCATAATATGTAATTAAATTGATCAGAAAATGTAAGTAATCAACTAATATATCAACTTTATGTAATAAATTAAAATACCGTTTATTACCGTTAATTACACCTAAAAGTTCTAACAATTTGGAAAAAAAAGGATGCAATGCAAAAAGAAAATGGCCACTTAGAAAAATTATTGAGGTACTAATACTGTTTATATTTTTATATAATATAGCCTTATCTTGAGACTTGTCTCTTTAGGCATTTTAAGTTGAATTAAATAAATAAAAATAAATAAGAAGTACGAGAAGCAAATCAAATAATATCTATTAAACTGATTGAATTCAGTAAAATTGAGTCAACGTAATTAAATAAAAAAATAAAGTTGAAAACTAACTTACAGGAATCTATCCCGTTTAACAGACGCACGAACTTTCTTCCCTTTTAACTAATTAAAATGCCCACCTTGCAAGTTCATTTACCAGCACTTTCATTTGCACCACCTGCCATGTAATAGATTATGTCATTATATTTCATATAGAGACTGGACTATATTTGGCAACTATTTTGAATAATTTTGTTTCAAATCCCTCTTTGCGCTTGTGGCTGCAACTTTCGCAAGGCATTAACAAAAAATTGTTTTTCTAAATCGTAAAAACAACAAATTACATAACTAAAAAAAAATGTATGTATGATTTGAATATACAATGAAGCACACTAAAATGACAAATGTTTATGGTTCGGCTCAAGCTTATACCCATTGGTAAATTAATCTACCATCTAAGTCGCACCTTCTGTATCTCTAAAATGCAAGTCTTATTTTAACAGATTATTTCACACTTTTTTTTTACTCACATATGGTGTGATATTGGTTTTCTAATACCAGTAGACCCTGTATTTTTTGTACATCAGTTTTATGTATTCCAAAACAAAACAAAAATATATATCAATGTTACAGAAAAATCCAAACCATAATCAGAAGCGATGTCATGTGCACCATACATATACAACATCACTTTTGTCTAAAACGTAACAAACGCTTAGAAGTTAGTTGCTTTCTAAAGTAGCGAAATAATCACTAAATACGTCTATAAACATAATTCTTTTGTAAAATCAGTATTTGCTTAACAATAATGCTTTATTTTTAAAAAACTTCCAAATTTTGGAAAAATTTAGTACATGCATGTGTCAATTGGTAAGTGAAGTGAACCCCAATATTAATAAAAAATTTGGATTTATTATACTAGGGTCAAAATAGACTAACGCCGTGAAAATAATAAAATTCGGTCAAGATTTTCGGACCGGATCTAGATGCGGGCAATAATAATGGGTTGCCAAAAAAATAAGCTAACAACTTTAAAACAAAAACAGGAACCTATCCCAATTAATAAACGAACAGAAGTTTCTACCTTTTTCAAATCAACAACAAACAATACAAGTATACAAATTTTCAACCAAGTTCAACTACTTATTTATTAAATTCTATATCTAAAATAATTATTTGACTCTACTTGCATTTGAACTCATCACTACACGTACAAAATAAAACAATGCCGCCAATTTATTTTATCACAACATCTCAATTTGATATCGAAACATATCTAGTATCTACCTACATAGGTATTTATATATATATAAAAACAAAAATATGTAATTATGACGTTTATTTATTTCATCTTAAATCAAATTTAAAGAAACTCTAACATACGAGTAGGTATATACTACCATTACCTTCCTCAATTCTTCAATACATTTTATTATCTAAAAATGTTAACAACTTCTTTAATTAAAATATTTATTATGAGATAGAAACAAATGTTTTTATTTTATTATTTTAGTCTTAATTATTAAATTATATACCAAATCACCTTTGATACCATATTGAATGCTCCACGAGTTGTTTGGAATAAGAAAAAAAAGAAAATAAAACCAATCTTTACTGGTCATTTAAAACTCTACATTTTCCAATGCAATTTGGTCTTCAATTTCTTATTTTATAACTTTTCTCTTTTTTGTTTTTGTTGTTTTTTTTTTTTATTTTTGTTAAATAAAAATAAACAAATCATATCATTTATGTTTTATGCTCAATTAAATTCTATTAAAAATTTATTTTTCACGTATATTAATAGTTTCCAACCCATAAAAAATATAAAATATAAGAATTAGTAAAAAAATTTCTTCGTAAGATGAGTTGTCAATAATGTGGTAAAAATAACAGTTTTTTATTTCGTTTTATTTGTTTCATATGTATTACAATTAGCAAAAAAGTTTTACAAAACTAATATTGATTCTTAACTACTTAACTAAATATCTTAAAACAATATATTTTATTTATTTAGTTTTGGTCGGATGAAATTAATATTACTAATCTGTTGGGATATTTTGAGTTGAAAATTCATTTTCTTTTTTATTCGCTAAAATTTGGAAAAATTTAACAAAACCAAAATGTATTTATTGTTATTTTTTTTAAAAACTTATATTATTTAAAATCTAATTTACACCTACTCTAATCCTAACTTAATTAACTCTAATCTAAGCTTAACTAACTTAATCTCAATCTAAATCTAATCTAACTTAATCTAGAGTTACTAACCGTATCTGGTTTTAATTAAATTACGAAGTATTTAGCCACCAATAATTATTTCTTAATCGTTTATCCTTTTCATGAATAAACATATCATACTTTAGCAAAGTAGCCTCAATATTGTTAGAGTTATATTCTATACACTTGCATGTAGCCCTTCTATTATAGTAATATAATAGAGGGACATGACCGTCTATTATATTACTATATATAGACGTCTATTATAGTGACGTCTATCTTATATCACTATATATATATCACCGTCTATTATATCACTACATGACTGTTCTGGAGCAATAAACCTTGATTTAAGACTGTTTTTAATACACTCTTCATTACGGTAATATATTTTGGATATTAAACCATTTTCATTTAATGATTGCGAATAATTTTTATTAAAAAATTATCGAATCTTATTATATTTGCTTTGCGATACAAGCATTTATTGGAGTAAAAATGCTTGTAATCCGTTTCTGGTTTCCTATGTAGGTTTACGCTGGCTCTTATGCACTTACGTTCAAATTTCCTAATTTTCTCCATCTGGCTTGCACTAATGTTGAACCAAATAGGTCCCGCATATGAAATTATTGGTCTAATTAAGCCTTGGTAGGCTAAAATTTTTACTCTTTCATTAAGCGTTTTGTTGTAAGACAATTTGTGACATGCCATGAAAGCTTTTCTTCCTTTTTTTAATGTTTTTTGGACATGGGAGGTAAAATTAAGATTTTGGTGCATATATACACCCAGATATTTAACTACCTTACTTTTATCAATTTTTATATCAGATGAAGATTTAATTTCGAATTCCTTCCAATGCGTTTTTATGTTATTGTTAACTTTATCTACAGTCTCACGGAATATAGTATCGTTTCGCATTTATCTATGTTCTTTTTTAGTAACCAGACCTTACAGAAATCTGCGGTAAGGTTAAATTGTTTTTGAACATTCTTTTGTACCTTTTTTATGTTGTTTGTGGCTGAATATACTATAAGATCGTCAGCAAAAGCAATTGCATAGTTATCGCCCTTGATGTTATTTAGCATATTTAAGAGATCCATTGGGTAAAGAGAAAATAGTATTGGAGAATTTACTGTTCCTTGTTGCAAACCACTATTAATTTTAAATATTTTCTCGATATTTGATTCGTTTGAAATTAAAAATTTATTTTCTGTAATAATGTCTAATATTAACCTGATTAATATAATTGGGAATTTTAATACTATTAATTTATAGATCAGGCCATCTACCCAAACGCTATTGAAAGCTTTTTCGAGGTCGATAAGACAAGCACCAACACAATCTTTTTTATTTATGTATCAACAAACATCCGAAGTTAGTTTAGTTGATAGCATGAACTGTACTATGCTTATACCTGAAGCCAAATTGGTTTTCAGGTAGTAATTCTTTATCGTTCACAAATTGTATCACTTTATCGTTAATTATAGTTTCATACAGTTTGCTAATGTTTGGTAGCAAACTTATGGGTCAAAAGCCTTAGATATATCCAGAGATACAATAGTAGCTTCACCAGATTGATGAAGGCTGGTGTTAAGCTTCTCGCAGAGGCATGTCATAAGATCACCGGTGGAACGTTGGACTCGAAATTGCCTATCGTATTGACTATCATGAATTATACCTCTACTATCAAGATATTTCTACAACTTTTGATTGACTAAGACTTTCATCGTTTTTGAAATAATGGAAGCAGTACCTATGGGCCTAGTAGTTCGAAGGATTGTTTTGGATAAATTTGGGCAACTTTTCAATAGAACGGTCCTGAGGAAAAGGACAAATAGAATCAGTTGCGCCGAGGTTTAGAAATGGCGAAGACAATGTGTCGCAGCACAATCGCAAGTATACCATCGGACAATTGAGACAATTGAGAAAAAATTTATTTGTTTGTACAATTCGAATGTTTGTATGTTTAGCAAGGATAAAGTCCATTTCACTAATTTAATTTAAAAATATTTTCAAGCTTGATTTTATTGGTATGACAGCTAACCAACAAGTAATCATTCTGAATAACGCTACTGTTCCACATTAAGACAAAATTTCAAAATCACTAAACATTGTATTAAAAGAAGCTCAGAAGATCAAAAGAGAATCATAATAAAAATTTTATCTTCAATTATATAGACTCATAATGTATAATATAAGTGTTTGGTTGTATATATTGAATTGTAATTACACCCATTATAAGAGCAATTAAAATATTTTTAAAACTCCTTCCATTCTCTCATTAAATGTTTTTCTTTTTTTGGTTTTTTGTGTCATACATTGAAGAAACAGAATAGAATTTTTCGCAAAATTTAATTCGCATTCCCACAATTGGGTTTTATTTTATATTTTTTTTTTTTGATAAAGATCACTTCGTTACACACCAAAGCTTGCAATATCATAATCCAGGTTATAGCAATCCACAATACAATGAAACTCACCACAATTTACCAGACAAATAAGATCCAAATGAAAGTTTTTTTTTGTTTTTATTATGCAGAAGGAAAACAAAAAAAAAATATTTTGTTTTTTTGTAATTTAGTTTTGACTTGAGATAAGCCCTTTGAGTTCAAAAATTTTTGATTTTGTATTGTTTCTTATCTTTTGTGTTGTGTATAGTAATTATCAAATCTTTAAAGAAACAAAGTAATTAAAACCATTTTCAATTCAATAAAAGGAATTGAATTAAATTTCATTTCTACACTTTCCTTTCCTTTTTGTTTATCCGTTCCATTTAATTTAGATGGATATGCATGCTGTCATTGATATTCAGTTTTTGGAACCAAAAAACCATTAACATAAAACCAAAATTAATAAAAATTTACCTATACTAGTATAAAAATCAATAGAATGTGTTTTGGGTAGGTAATTAAAAGATTTTTCATTTGTTAAATTAAAATAGTTAATTTGATAAAATTTAAAAACAAAACAAGGGACTAAGTCCATATAGATTTTGTTGTGGTTAAATAAACTGGGTCTATATAGGTAAATGAATGTCTTTAATCTTATTTAACTACTACCAAAGCCCAAAAATAGAAATAATAGAAAATTGTGAGAAAATAAAATGACTTACTATTATAAAGTGTATAGCAGTTGCGAATGGTACAACCAAAGATAAACTCTATAATGTCTAACCAAAATTAAAATAGCTATTAGTACTGAAATCTTACGAAACTATTTCATTCATCAAGACGTCTGAATACACGTGCCTTCTAAATATGATTATTTAGTGTTGTTGAAGTTAGTTGAACAAATTTTCTTTCATATAAGTCATAACGAGATTTACTACTTAACACAATTAAACGTAATGCAGGAAATAAAAAAATAATTTCAGCAATAACCGGGAATGTTTAATTCGGGGAATTCCCTGTTTGAGCTAGTTGTATTTTTTAATATGTATAGATATTCGCCACTGATATCATTAGTAAAATAATCTCACTTGGAATGAAAACATTTATTCCACACTCGTATAAGAGTGCTAAAAAGAAGCCCACCTCGTGGTTTAATAATATCTGTGTCGAAGCCATTAAGGACAAAGAAGAAGCTTTCAAAAAATTTAAATTGGATAGAACTGGACACTCAAGGAAGTGCTACAATGTTGTTAGAAATAGATGCAAACACATTATCAATCAACAAAACTTAATGCATAACCGACGATTGAGGCAAAAAATTTTAAATCTCCTGAAAAATAGCAGAACCTGCCTGTCTTTTGCCAAGAATGTTATGCACAATTTTCCGGAGTCTTCCTATTCTCCACTGATTGACGATGATGGAATCATAATGGACCCAATCGGTAAAGCCAACTTATTTGTAAAACTCTTTGCATCAAACTCCTCACTACCTCCTACAGCTCTTACTCCACCCTCAATACCTCAGATAGAGTTTTCAATTGGAAGACTCTACTTTAGAAGAAGAGCTATAGTGAAAGCCCTGACGAATCTTGATGTAAATAAATCTACCCGTCCTGATGGAATTCCTGCAATGGTTCTCAAAAAAACCGCCTTCGCCATTTCGAAGCCACTGCGGAATTTGTTCCATTTGTCCTTTTCGACTGGTCAATATCCCAGTCAATGGAAAGTTGCGCACGTTCATCCAATTCCAAAAAAAGGTGACAAAAGCGATCCCACGAACTATAGACCTATAGCTATTGTTTCAATTCTCTCCAAAGTTATGGAAAGTATAATTAATGAGAAACTTTCGAAATATCTTGAAAGCAAAAGCATAATCTCAGATAGACAATACGGCCTTAGATCGCACCGGTGACATGATGACTTGTCTTTGCGAAAAGCTCAATATCACCCTACATAATTCTGGTGAAGCTGATATTGTTGCTTTAGATATCTCGAAAGCTTTTGATCGAGTATGGCATGCTGCTTTAATAGACAAATGTCAAGCTATTGGTCTAGGGTCTGTATTTTCTAAATGGATTGAAGGTTTCCTTTCGAATCGTTCGATTCACGTCTTAGTAGACGGCTTCACATCTGGAAAACTTAATATAAATGCTGGTGTTCCGCAAGGATCCGTTCTCTTACCCACTCTCTTTTTGATTTTCATCAACGATTTACTCCAAACAACCTTCAATCCAATCCACAGTTTTGCTGATGATAGTACTCTGGTGGCATCCTTCGATTTTCTTCGGAAATCTAATGCTACAACTATCGAAGTTGGCAATAGAAGACAGATAATGGTTAACATGATTAGCCACGATCTGACCAAAATTGCTGACTGGGGCAAAAAAAACAGAGTTGAGTTTAACTCGTCTAAAACTCAAAACTTTCTATTTCACGCAAAATTCCAGGATTTCAATCTAATCTCTCCTTTCAAGGGGTTACTTTACAAAACACTAATAGTCTAAATATTTTAGGCATGCGCGTGAATCAAAAAATTATTTGGAATGACCATATTTTTGATATCGCGAAAGGAGCTGCCAAGTGTTTAGGTTATCTAAGCAGATGTAAAGCTGTCCTTTCACCTTTGGAACTCCTTAATATCTATAAATCATTTATACGTCCCAAGATGGAATATAACTCACATATTTGGGCTGGCGCTTCCATTACAACCTTAGGCTACCTTGACCGCGTTCAAAATCGCGCCATTCGTCTAATTGGCGACCCAAATATAACTTCATCCCTAACTTCTCTTGGACATCGACGTGTAGTCAGAGCACTTTCTCTGTTTTATAGATACTTCGTAGGTGTGAACACATGCACAGCAGAAATCAAAGCGCTGCTTCCTCCCCTTAAACAATTCCAACGCGAAACAAGCGGAGCTGCAATTGCTCACCCCTACACTGTGGATACCCCAAGATGGCATAAAGTAGGTTATGGAGGTTCGTTTATAGTTCACACTTCAAGAATGTGGAATCATATTCCTCCCAACATGTTTCCACATCCAATTTACAATTTGCAAAAGTTTAAAGAAAATATTAATACCTTCATTCTTCAACTTCCAATTACTAATCTATCCCCATTTTTTTCTTCCTAATTTATTCTGTCCTACCTTATCTCAACCAAGCGTCACGTAAGTGTAAAGGCATTTTCATACCTAACGCTTTGGCTGTTTACAAAAAAAAAAAAAAAAAAAAAAAAATGTTGCTAGAAGTGAAGAAACATCAAATGCAGCACTATGAAACCAAATGTCAAAAAAATCAAAAAAAAATCTATAACTTTTGAAACCGTGTAAAAGCGAAAACGTGGAAAATAAGTACCGTGAAAATCGGGGGATAGGTGTATATAGTTTTCCACATTTTACCACATATTTTACATATTAGTAGATATACCGTAAAATTCTAAAATAAAAAGCTATTGTATTTAATCGTGTATTCCAAATCTCTGTGTAAAATCAGTTAGGGTGTTCGTCCCATGAACTTGAAATTATATAAAAAAAAAAAAATTGTCTGAAAAGGCCTTGTTAAAAAAAGTAATTCCAATTTTCCGTTATTTAAGTTGTTATGAAATTATACTCTCAATTTATTTTGTTATTTATTTTGTTCTAATGACAAAGAGTCGAAAAGGAAATTCCATATATCATTTTTCGCCTTAATCAGGAATCGAACTTGGGACCTCGGCAGATCTATTGAAAGGTAAGTGAATTTATTTTATTCTATAAAAAAAAAGTGTAATTCTGATCATATTTTTATTCTTCACTTAATAGCTCATTTAATTAACTCATTCTTTTTTTTAATACGCTGCCTTTTGAAAAAGAAAAGTAGTTTAGAGATAGATTCAGCGGAGAAATGCGCACTATGGTATTGATGTTAGTGTGATGAATTTTTTTAAAATCAAATATGTATGTACAAGCTGTCACTTCATAGAGTCAGGCATGTAATCGAACGAGATTTCACATTCTAGTGAACCACGTTCTGATGAACGAGTTTTCATAACCAGTCTTTTAACACCTTGGTGCCAGAAGTTGTAATTTTCAGTATCTCTGGTTCATCAACGGGATTCGCACCAAATTTTACAACCTTCTAGAGTCGAATATTTTGGGTTTACTACTGTCGACGATAAAGGTGAACTATTTTTATGTTTTAATATTCATAATCATCATCTTATAGCTCTACAGCTCAGGGTGAACTTTGGCCTTCATCACTATGCTCCTTAAAAAAGGTCGATCTTGTGCCGCTTGCCTCCAATTTGAGATTTGTAGGGTTTGAACATCGTTTTTCACGTTGTCTGCCCATCTGCTTCTTGGTTTTAATATTACCATTCGCATTTCATGTCCATTTGTAACGAACAGAAAGTATTGCGTCAAATAAAATTATCAATTTACGTATAGTAGAGTTCTCCTGTATACATTATGAATACTTATAACTTTTCCAAAAGTAAATTAAAAACAAACAAAATAAGGAATAAAGTTGAAAACCATATCAGAAACATTAAACAATACACATGACAGGTGAAAACACTAGTTTATTTTCAATAAGAACTATCCACTTTATCTGCTTTTATCCACAATAATCCATATTCAGTATGAGATCATGTTTATGTAAATCTTAAATTTTTCTAAAAATCTTTATTCGATTTTTAGGATTCTAACAGTTCTAAAAATTTAGAAAAAATTTCACTTTAGAATAATTTAAATTTTGATTTTGACAATTTCCCGGAAAATCCGTTTTTGTTTTTCTTAACAACAAAATAACAATACCGATGCAATATTTCGTAACTATCATTCTCTATGTCTATTATTATAATTGTTGAAATGATCTTTGGTCATCTATTTTGGTTTTGTTGATAAATTACGTCATTATTCTTAAGTTTAATATTATATTAGTGTTGGCAACCCCTCTTTTTCATTTTAAATAGAAAGCAGCATGAATTATGTCCTCTATGGATTTACATTAGAAGATGGTGGATAAATATCATTATCTTTCGCGATTTTCCTTTCTTTGTTTTTTTTTTTGTTTTTTGTGTTTATTTTTTTTTGTTTGTTTGTCAGATTTTAGCTACCTTTTATATTTTGTAAATAAAGAATATTCAGCATTGGTAAATTTTTTTTTTTTTTTTAGTATTATATTGTAAAATTTAAAACTACTTGAATTTGGCGCAGTTATTCAAGTTTTGTCACGATTTTCAAATAAATTGAGTTGTAAATTGTGTAAAAAAAAAGAAAAAAAAAACATAACTAGAGAAGAGAAGAAAAATTTCAATTTTATTTTTTATTTGTTTTGTATTCTTTTTAAACAATACTAACAAAATACAAACAAACTGACAATTTAATTGTTATATACATACAATATATAGTTTTCATAGGGTTTCATTAAATTCAGTGTCGTATGTCATGATGAAGATGAGTTAAATTTTTTGTAAAGAAATTTTTGAATTTAGATTTATTGTCATTAACATCTTAAACGTCTTTCAACTATTTTTACAGTTCCCACAGTTTTGAGTTGAACAAAGCGTGATAACAAGGCCCTTTCAACATCACTTATCTGCAGCTATGCAGATATGTACTTTGTTGAACATTCGCTTCAGTTAAAATTTTTTTTTTACAAATAGTTGGTTTTCCAGCTAATTGCTTAAACTGTGGATTCAATTCAAAATATTGTCAAAATTGAAAAATTCAAAAGAAATGAAAATTATTCGACAAATAAGTTGCTAGGTTGTTTCTTCGTCATCCTTCACCAACTCATTTAATATACCTAGATTCATATTTACAATAAATGATAAAAAAACAAGATCAGCAAAAGTTGCAGTGTTTCACAAGCAGCTTTAATAGCAATGTTATAATTTTTAGCAAAACAAAATTTATAGGTCTAGGAAGGTAGGTAGAAGTGTCCATTCCAGTTGATTCTGGAAAACCAAGTAGCACTTAATTAGATACCAATTAGCACTTATTGGTTATTATAGGGATTCATTATCTTATTTTTACTCTCCCCTGGAACTCAGTACTACAAATACCCTGGTATTGAGAAGGTTGATCAGATCTCCGATTTTGGTAAGACCTATATTGGCAAAATTTATAACAGTTTCGAGTTTTAAATTTCTTGGTTAGTCGTGCATGAAAATGGCATTTATATAGAAACATTTTTTTACGGTGGGAAGTTTTATATAGATGCGATTTTTTCAGATCTGTTGTACTTTCCTGTTTGATTGTTTAAAACTTCAGATACATATGTCCTTAGTGAACGCTATTATTGTCTTAATATCAGTCTCAGAATTAGATGATGTGTAAACCGAGTAACGTATTCAAATAGCTGGCCCACCATGCTAATTTAAAAAAAAAATAATAATCACTTTAATAATAATGCTGGTATTTAGGTAGGTAGTATAGGACAGTACGCCGACACACTTAGACCGGTGAGGTCCATTAGTATTTACTTTTATTAAATTCTATACGTATATTTCTAATTCATGTAACTCTTTTTAAAGTCTTAAGGAAACATTTCCACTAAATTCGATCCTTTGCTTTAAATTTGGCTTCTCTTCAAATTATTCCAATATTGACAATCTCTGAATTCACGATTCTTCTTCAAAACTTCTCAAGATGATTCCGTTTGACTATGACTATGACTATGACTATGACTATGACTATGACTATGACTATGACTATGACTATGACTATGACTATGACTATGACTATGACTATGACTATGACTATGACTATGACTATGACTATGACTATGACTATGACTATGACTATGACTATGACTATGACTATGACTATGACTATGACTATGACTATGACTATGACTATGACTATGACTATGACTATGACTATGACTATGACTATGACTATGACTATGACTATGACTATGACTATGACTATGACTATGACTATGACTATGACTATGACTATGACTATGACTATGACTATGACTATGACTATGACTATGACTATGACTATGACTATGACTATGACTATGACTATGACTATGACTATGACTATGACTATGACTATGACTATGACTATGACTATGACTATGACTATGACTATGACTATGACTATGACTATGACTATGACTATGACTATGACTATGACTATGACTATGACTATGACTATGACTATGACTATGACTATGACTATGACTATGACTATGACTATGACTATGACTATGACTATGACTATGACTATAACTATGACTATGACTATGACTATGACTATGACTATGACTATGACTATGACTATGACTATGATTATGACTATGACTATGACTATGACTATGACTATGACAAGGAACCATATCGTCAAAAATACTATGATCGATACAATTATGTGGTTACACTAAAAATATTCAAAATTATGGTCTAACCGATGTTTATTCAAAATGAAATGAATAGATAAAATTAAAACAAACAGATTATTCATACATTTAGAGGTAATCTACTAGCAACCAAAAAAGCCCAGAACTTATCGTATTTTGTTCCTGTGATGCGTAAGTCAAACTATCATCAGTTGACTTTTTTGTTTATTCTATTACAGAACAATAGGGGAATTGGCTCATAGACTGCTAAAAACCGTTCACAATATTCCAAAATGATACCACTTATAGACCATTCGTTTGCTTTTGAAGTTTATTCATGACTGAATGCTAGTCAGTACATTACAAAATTCGTAATGTACTGACTAGCATCCAGTCATGGATAAACTTCAAAAGCAAAAGAAGATAAATCATTGATTAGCCTTACGAACTACAAATGCATGTTAAATAAAATTAAGAATAAAAGGCAATAAAAATTACGGCTTCACCGTCAGCCAATATTAAGTAAACTATACAAGCACAAAAAAGTTGATATTGTAGCACCGTTGCGATTCCAAAATGAAAGTTAAAACAACAAAATTTACATTACGAAATTTTTTTTATTTGCTATCACAACATATTTGTAGCTGCGCTAAACTATATTTAACTATTTCAACATAATAGTGTTGGTTCTTAAAACTTCACATGAAAAAAGAAAAATTCAAAAACGAAAAACTAATAATATTCGGAGCTAAATCGGCTATTAAATTCGTCTCTGAGTTGTAGCATATCTGTTTCAAATAAATTACCTATAACTCGGTTCTCACGTAGTATAGAGTTTCCATACCCGTATATTAATGGGTCTTATACATTTATACAGTGGCTATCTCATCTCCGAATAAAGTTCCCATACCTGTAGTAGTTGCTCTCATAACTTCATACAGTAGTTGTCGCACCCTCCGTATACCGCATAGAGCTTCCATTCCCGTATAAGTAGGTCTCATTCATTCATACATTGTTTTATCAGCCGAACAATGTTTTCTAAGCTGTTATTAGAAGTTCCAACCACCTGCAGACTGTTGTATTACAGCTGGCGCATTCTGATAAATCTGCGTGTACAAACGGAAAATCGAATCTACAAAAATTTTCATATTTTAGTAAAATTTCAAATTTTCCAAATAAACGAAATTGCTTTAACTTTACGTCACTGTAAAAATTTCGCACTCATTTCACCTAATAAAAAAATCGGTAGCTTTACTAATCAATAACAATAAACCAACCAACAAACAAAAAAAAAAAAAAATAAGGAAAACCAAAAATACAAAAGAAAGCAAAGAAAATGAAAGAAAACAAAAACTAGAAACGAAATAGGAAAAACTCAAGAGGTAATCTGCCTTCGAATGCTAAATATTCTGAAAAACTACAAAAATTAAACAAAAAAGTATCTTTTGTAAAAACTTATGTCTAAATAATGTTCTTGTATTGTTATTTTTACCTTTTGTTTATGCGGGTTGATCGAGACAGTTGGGTTAAACTAAGCCGCAGTAGCAGCTTGCCTCCATCAACTTCAATATTTTATTATTTTTTTTTTATTTTTCTGAATTCATAAGAACCAAATGGCATGCAAAAAAAAAATAGCAAATTGAATAATAAAAAGTCAAAGTTTTTGGCTGTAATTTTTTTTTTTTTTTTTTGGAATCTTATTTGTTTTTTTTTTTTTTTTTTTTTTGTAAAATTATCTTTAACTTTTGTAGTATATTTGTTTTTTTGTAGAATTTAAAGAAAACAAAAATCAAAAAGAGTTTCTTTTGTAGTAAGGTTTTTGTTTACAAAAGAGTTACAGGACGATAGGTTTGATATATGCAAATGCTAGGTTTTTCTCTTTTATTATCTAAATGTATCTAAAAGTATATATACTTACATGCATATAAGTATGGTATATAAGATGTAAAAGAAAACGTGTCAGGAGTAAAATTTCTATTTTATTATGATAATTTTCCATGATGCCAAAAAAAAAAAAAAAACAAATAACATGAAAAATTATAATATTAAGATATCAAATGATTATTATGGTCCTAAGCACCTACTATTTACTCTATAGATTTGATAATCGTTGCAATTATGATATTTTATTACAGTTGCAATTCTCTTTAGTTTCTGTCAATAGGAACAAAAATATTCAATTTTTATTTTGGTGTTGTAATTTCGTATTTTGTTATTTTGTTATGATGACAACAAGAGTCAAGAATGTTACTTAGAAGTAATTTTTTCCACAATATATGATAAATTTGTAACATTGGGAACTATATTTGATTTGATTCAATTTAGTAAATTAATCAGGCTAACTAAAAAGTTGAAGTGAAAAGAATGCTAAAGAACGTTATTCGGTTCTCAGCTTTTATATGTGACATATAGAATCAAAATATAACCTTTTCCATTTTTGTTAAAACGTATGATTAGGTATGGAACTCGTGTATTATGTTAATATCTATCTTCTCTCAAGTTTTTGTGGACAAATCTTTACTTTTTCCAGTTTAAAATAATTTTAAAAATTGCAGTTGTTTTCAAAAGTTAACTTTTTCCAAAATTATTTATCATCAAAACTAAACTTTTTCCATACAACACTTTTGAAAACAAAAATTACTCATTTCCTATTCGTTAAAGTAATATTTGTTTTCAAATATTAATCTTTTCCGTCAGTTTTAAAATAATCAGATGATTAGTTTAAATTTGGCGCGAAATTTTAAATTTGACATATCATTTTAGTTATAAACTTTGTTTTGATGAGAAAGGTTGAAAATTAAATTAGGTAAGTTTAAAATTGTTTTACCTTTTAAACTGGTCTTTATATTACATAAAAATAAAAAAGATTTTAGAATGGAAGCAGTGGAATACCTTGTTCCTGTTTTAGAAGATCATAATACCAGAAAACGAAAAATAAATAAACCTAACTGGAAGCGAGAGCAAGATAAATTTAAAAGGTAGATTCTATAATATTAATTATTATTTTGTAAGACGTAATTTCCTGGTGTTTGTTTAGATACCGTCCTAAAAAACTGCCAACTATTCCAAATTGTAAACATATAGGATCCACTTTTAAATGTAAGGAACTAAAAAGCAAAGAAATTTATAAATTTCATAAGAATTATTTTGAGAACAAAACAAAACAAAAGCAAGACTCTTTTGTGCTTTCTTATTTAAGAGTATATCCTCCTGTTCGTACAGATCGTCGAGTTAATAAAGGCCCAATTAGAGATATTAGTATTGAATATTCGATCCGTAATGCTAAGAACAGAATTTTGAAGGTATGTCAAACCGCATTCTTAGGCATCCTAGGTATTTCCAAATACCGAGTTCGAAACTTATGTAAAATGTACCTTCAATCAGGAACTATGCCGATCGAAAACCGTGGAGGTGATAGAAAAACGGCACTTTATAAAGATAAAAAAGAAGAAATTATAAACTTTATCAAGCGATATACTGTTATTGAAAAACATTATTGCCGTAATATTTCTAGCACTAAATCAGAGAGGCAATATTTATCTAGTTCTTTATCAATCAACCAAATATTTCGGCACTACAAAAAAGAATACTTGAATTCAAATGTGAAATCTTCCTATTTTCGAGAAATATTTAACAAAAACTTTAACGTGGGATTTAAACTTCCTTCGCAAGATGTTTGCTCAACATGTTTAATGTTAAAAGAAAAACTGTCTTTAGAAAAAAAACAAGTTATGAAAGATCAAGATAAAATCAATAATATTTGTCTTGAAAAAAGAATTCATATTCTGAGAAGCAACGCTTTCTACAATTTAGCGAAAGAAGAACGACCCGATTTAAAAACCATTTCTTTTGATTGCCAAAAGAATATGATATTACCAAAAGTTCCCGACCAATCGGCTTATTACAGTCGACAACTATATCTGTATAATTTTGGTATGGTTGAAGGTTCGTCAAAATCAAAATTATCAAAAGATAATACTTTTCTTTATGTGTGGCATGAGAACGACAGGCCAAAAGGCGCTAATGAAATAGCATCAGCTGTATTTCATCGCTTGTGTCACACAAATTTAAGAAATAAAAAAGTTATAAGATTAATTTGTGATGGATGTGGGGCACAAAATAAAAATACGATGATGGCAACCATGTGTTCCTTTTGGCTGCACAATAAAGCTCCAAACAACATTAAAAAAATTGAGTTAATCTTTCCCGTTCCCGGTCATTCGTATATACCTCCAGACCGCGTATTCGCACAAATTGAAAAGAAAGTGAAGAAGCAAGAAACTATAGTCGACCCTGGAGATTATATAAAAATTTTTGAAGAATCCGGAAACGTAACATTTTTAAATTCAAAGGACACAAAAATTTTTGATTGGAAAAATATAGTCAAAGATAGAATCAAAGCTCCTGGTCAATGGCATTTTCAGTTTAGTAAAGTAAAAAGACTAATCGTTTTAAAATCAAATCGTGGAAGTATGATTATAAGAGGAGAATATTCATATAAATCTGACTTAGGAAAAGCCAAAAGCGTTATGAAAAAATGTAAAAATTTGATGTCGACAGATCTTTCAGAGTTAAGTTTAGGAATTAAAATAAAAGATGATAAATTAAGGGATGTAAATAATCTCTTAAAAAAGCATTTTGGATCAAATTGGCAAAATGAAAATTACGAGCAACTACAGTTTTACAAGAACCTGTTTTTAGTGAACGAAGATAATATAGAAAATGAACTAGAAGAGTCAATTTGTGAGGCTCATGAAGATCAAAATTTAATAGTTTAAAAAAATATTTATTTATTATTAATTTATAAGTTGAAAATGTTTTAGTTTGTTTTATTTATTTTTTGTAATTATTATTTTTGAAAAGTGAAGAATTTTTGTTATTAATTTATAAGAAGTTGAAAAAGTTTTTGTTTGTTTTATTTTTTTTTTTTAATATATTGTTATTTTTGAAAAGTGAAGAGTTTTATTTGCTGTAAAATAGTAACTAATTTTAGTAAATTAAAGAAAATTAACTTGACCAAAATTTTTGTTTATAAAATTTAATTGTTTTCTTATTTTCAAATATTCACCTTTTCCAAGTTTTAATTTTCAAAACTGACTATTTCCATAGTTAAGTTGCAAAACTTCACAATTCCAAAATTTAATATAGCTTTAAAGGAAAATAAAGAATTTCTCTAGAACAAAAATTTTAAAATATTGATTTTTAACAATATTTTACTTAAATATAATTAAAAAGTGATATTTACGTCATTAATAAAATAATATACAAGTTTTTTTAAATATCTTAAAATAACTTTGAATGACAAAGGTTAACTTTTGATTCTATATGTCACATATGGTAAATATACATTGGTCAATGTAGAGCGATAGAAATTTTTATTTATATTTTCCATTTACAATTACAATAAACTTATACTAATGATTCTATACAATAAAACTTACATAATTAAATGTTATTACAAAATAATTCTATGTACTTATAAAAAAAAAAAAATTTTAGGGGTATTTTATAATAGACATTATAACAGTTACAGTTGTAGGCAGAATTAATTACACACTCAATAAATTTTTACATTTTTTTTTTTTGTTTTCTTTTCTAAGGACGGAATCTACAAATGTGTTAAAAAAAAACTTTGGGAATCAATTTCCCAAAATGTTCTTAATTTAAATTTAAATTTTCGGCTGAAAAAAAAACCTAGAAATGACTCAGGTAGTAACAGGTTTCTTTTGCTATGTCATCTGGCAAAAGTAATTACACATTTGGTTTCGCTACGGCATAATTAATTACACATCAGGTAAAACTAAAGAAATTTTGCTAATTTTTGAATAAAAAAGTTGCTTACAGTTAAATAGTTTTATTTTAGTATTTAGACATTATTAATGTTTAGTTATTTCACCTTGTGCATCAATAACAGCTTGCAATTACTTTCAAATTGAAGTTCTTAAATTTTAATTAATTCCATGGGTATTTTTATCTAAATATTCAGTATTTTCTCAATCCTTTCAGCTTCTTTCTGCTTTTATCGATTTGTTTCCTTTTCATTGTTTCATAAATGCGATTTGTTTCATAAATGCGCAAATGTTGTGCATAACATTTAAGTCAGGGCTCTTTGTTAGCCAAGTTAGAATGTTCAGTCCGACACTTTCAAGAAATCGTTTTACAACGCAACCTCTATTAAATAAAGCATTATCATGCTGGAAACAGCAGTTATCATCAGAAAATATTCTGCCTCCTTAAGTGAAAGCATGTTTATTTAATATTTTAATATATCCACATTGAAATAATGTTGCATCTGTTGGAAACAAAGCTCCATAGTAGTAAATGCATCCCCAAGACATAACACTTCCATCGCCTTGGGAATCAAATGATTAAACCACTTTATACTTTAACTCTTTTGGAAGATGAATGTATTTTTTTCCAAGAGCTTCCGTGGAATGTAAATTAATTTTCCTCTGTCCACAATACGTTATATCAGTACTCCAGTGACTCATTAACATATTCCTGAGCAAAAGCCTCACGTTTTGAAAAATTTGCTGGTAAAATATTTAGTACTTTACGCACCCCATAAGTTTGAATATTAGAATATTTACATATTCTTCGTATTGTTTGTTCACTCCCACTTTTTTTTCAATAATTTTTGTTGATCCAGAAACAATTTTAACTGGGCTTATATCAGGATTTTCGTTTTAATTACTTAAAAATTTGAAATGGCCTTCTTTCGGTCTCTTAGTAACAACTTCATTCCTACTAGATCTTCCCTTGTTTTTCAAGCTGCCGTATTCCTCTTTTTTCTTTACAAGGTTATAAACAGTTTTAAATGAAAGCCCATAAATTTCGGCTAGCAACCGAATTAGTGTCAAGCAACAACTTCTGCGCGATTTTCAATATTTAATTTGTTTGTTTTACGCATTATGGATGCAAAATGGATCAGTAATTTTAACAGAATAAAATTATTTGAAACACTATTACGAACTGCACATCATCGCTTTTAAATATTAGAATACAAATTCAAAAATAAAAATTAATTAAACGCTATCAAAAAATTCACTTATTCACTTCAACGGATCAAAATGCAATAATGTGTAATTAATTATGCCGTAGCGAAACCAAATGTGTAATTACTTTTGGCGGGTGACATAGTAAAAAAATCCTGTTACTACCTGGGTCATTTGAGATTTTTTTCAGCCGAAAATTTAAATTTAAATTAAGAACACTTTGGGAAATTGATTCCCAAAGTTTTTTTTAACACATTTGTAGATTCCGTCCTTAAAAAAGAAAACAAAAAAAAAATGTAAAAATTTATTGAGTGTGTAATTAATTTTGCCTACCACTGTATAGTGTAATTGCATGGACAATTGTACTATACTTTAGAAGAATTGACCTCTACTGACGTATAGTATTTATATCTAGTTTTAAATTGAAGTTTATAATTTTGTAAATTTGTATAAATTTGTGTGAGGTATATTTTTGTTTTATTGTAATTTCTACTTTTACTTTAAGCATTTACAATTAGGGAAAGTCGAACAGCATAGACGTCACAATATTTCCTTTGATATTAAATTTGAGCAGAGACTTTTTGTTTCTTTATTTATAATTTTAAAGTTCATATACAATTCAGAGTATTAATGTCATACATTAATGAATTTTAAAGTCACAGTTAAAATAAGTGTTTGCAATGCGTCTTGTAAGTTTTCATTTGCAATAATTATTTTTATATGCTTTTGCACCAAGTAGTCGGGAATTTTTAGCATTGTAGGATTTTTTTTATCATTAATTTCTGAAAGTACTAACGAGGGAAAAAAATCGTTAATATCATCATTCGACAATTCTGACTTATAGTTAAAAGAATGGTAATTTTTGGAATGTACAAAGTGGCGGTATTTCGACATTTCCACAAGTGATTTAAAAGATCTGATTTAGCTAGTATATCAAAATGTTCACAACAGGACTTGAATCTGAATAATGACGAACAGAAGTAAAGATTTTCTTCAGCTTAAATCTGGTCTAATACCTGTAACTGACTAACCATGTATAGAGATCTCTTTTATGTGATCTGAGGTGTACCTGACCGTAATATCCTTTGTCATACTTTTTTAAGAATTTCTTTAAATATTTTTCTGTTCTAATGTTTATTGATAATAAATTAAAATAAGAAGGCGCCAATATGTCAATAAAATTTTTGTAATGTGTGTTGAAGATAAAGTGAATTTATATCACATTTTGATTTTTAATTCTAAGATTATAAGTGTTATTAAAGACCTAAAAACATATAAGTGACTGAAGGGAAAGATTTTTAAATCTTGAAATAACGGCCAACAACTAAAAGTCCTATTTTTGTAGTGAATCACTTTTAAAATACATTTCAGCGCTTTCAATATATGCTGAAGGGAATTTCGGTAAGTACTCCCTCAACGAAGTAGTTCCATATTGGAATTTTGATTTGACTAAAGCATGATATAAATTAATAAGCAGCTTTCTTAAACAATAGTTCCTAAGTAAGTAGAATTTCCTATGAATTTCCATTTATAATTAAATATTTATGTAAATTATTAATATGCCGTTTCCAGTTTAAACTTTTATCTATGTACACACCTAAATATATATAAGAATCTACCAATTCTACTATAAAGCAATTTTTTTTAATAATAACGCTTACTTATGTAAACGTTATTTCCTTAAATTAAGCTGGATTTTCATTGGCCAATATTTAGAATCTTAAAAATTTTATTGGCTCTAAAGAGGGAGATAGCTTATTGAGTTTTTATGTAAAAAAAAATAGAGCGCGGCAAAGAATTCCCTAAATTTCTATTTGGGAAATTTATTTTATACACAAAAAAAACAACAATTCAAACGTCAAAACCATCTGTTGAAAAGAATTATTTTTTTTATATACATTACTCAAAAAATTGCTAAAAACAGTTGCCGACATAAAGAAACTATCCCCGATATTTTATAAATATACTTTGTCAAAGTATAATATCCCAAATTTTTTTAAAAAAATATCCCCAATTTTTTTGAAAATATCCCCGATAAATGATATTTTCTATTCTTGTCGTACGCATTGAGCTCTCATATAAAATAATGTCATTTCATGTTATCTGCCTTTGTAAAGCCAATAAAATTTTTTAGATTCCAAATGGCCAATGGTCAATGAAAATCCAGCTTTAGTAAAGTTTTCGACAAAAAATATTTTATTAATTTATTTAGTTATTTTTAACTATTAATTTTTACAAATAATTCATTAATTCACAAAAGTACTGTAAATATTCGAAATATATTTAATACATAATATAAAGAAAATAAAGAATCAATAATTCTACATATTATAATCTATACCATTTTAGTTTCAAAATTAGAATAGTAAACTTCAAAGTGGAACAGCAAACTTCAATACGAGAATAGTAAATTTCAATATGAGATTTTTTATTTTTATTTGATTTAAAACAATTCATTTAGAATATTTTGTTGAAATGATCGAGAACAACTACCGCATTACAATAGCGGAACTCGGTGCTGCATTTCAAGAAAAATTTAATTTTGTTCTCTCAAAAACAACAATATCAAAACATCTAGATTGTGTCTGTTACACGCTATTTAAGGCATGAACCTGAAAAGGGAAATTCCCAAGAAAAACAAACAAAAGCCAAAAAAGTTCGTTGAATTTTTCAGAATTTCAGTCTCAAAATAAACCTATTTTGTTTATGAATGAAACGAATTTAAATATTCATATTTCAAGAACACAAGGCAGATCATTTAAGGGAACAAGATGCAAGATCCACAATATCAGCGGGTTCAAAAGGTGCTAATGTTCATGTAATGGGCAACATAAACACGGTAAGATTTATACTGCAGAATTTTTATTGCGCAGATTTTGATTAATCGTGTTTGTAGATCTACATTTTGATTTGTTTTTTGATTCCATCTTTAATGTAAATGCACGTCAGCACAATTCAATCTACTACTTAATTAATTTTCAGCACGGGCACACTAACTACTTAATTATGGTGGTTGATTGATGATAATAAAATAAAAACTTTTTGACAACTGACAAGTCAGTTTGTGTGAATAAGAGCAATGTGGAGAAACTGAATTTAATTTCACATATATTTGTTAATATTTTTTTTATTTAAATGAAGTCAGATAGTTTATAAGTAATTAAAAATTAATAAATTTAAAATAAATGCACTATAGTTATATCATTCAATATTATAAAGTTTATGGATTAAAAGTAATTGTTTATTTTGATAATGTAAAGAAAATATGTATAGAATTTGCCATGTAAAGTAAATTGAATTTATTTTTTAAAATATAATTGTTATTAAAGAAAATATTTGTTATTATTTTTTTATTTTAATTTTTTTAATTAAGTAAAATAATTAATAAGTAAGTAGTCAGAAATTAATAAATTTAAAATAAAATACACTATAGTTTACCATTCAGTATCATAAAGTTTGTGGATGTAAAGCAATTGTTTATTTTGATAATGTAAAGAAAATATGTATTAAATTTGCAATTTCAAGTAAACTGTTTATTTTCGAAATAAAAATAACTTGGTTAAAAAATAAATATCTATATAGATGCAATGTTTTACTGTTTTTTATTAATAAAAGAAAAAAAAAACTTAATCAATATATTAATAAGTTTATCTTTAAAGTAAACCAATTATTCACTTGAATAGTTTATTCACCATGAATTAAATTTAACGTTTTCAATATATTAAAAAAACATTTTTTACGCTATAATTTTTTAATTAAAAAATTAAACCAACTATAAATCAACCTCACTACTTAAATTCGAAATTCGAAAAAAAAACCTTGGATGGATTTATTTATTATGAAATAAGAAGAGGTTCGTTCAAGAAAGAAAATGTAAAAGAGTAGATGAAAACCTGTCTTCGTCAAGCAATGGTTATAGATATGGTGTGCCAGTTGTTATAGTAATTGACAATGCACCTTGTCATAGTAAAATTGAAGAAGTTTTGCAGGTGCAGAAATTTCGTGACAACCGAATAGTCAGACTTGGTCTCCATAGCACAATGTTTAACCCCATTGAAAATGTTTGGCCTGCGGTAAAGAGTTACGTTAAAAGAGAGCTCTCAAGAAAGTTGTCAAGTATTCTTAACAGCAGAAACAAATTATCCGTCAAAGAACAGAGAGTAAGAGCCTTAGGGAGCCTCATGGAATAAATCCAAATATTTTATTTCATCGATTTTTTCAATGCTAAATCCATCTACATTTATTACAAATTCTAAATTACAATTAATTGCCGTTGCTTTTTTTCTAGATTCAATTGCTTAACTTTCTAAGATCTGGCGTAAGTTTTTGCACACCGTCAATTATCGAATCTAGCTAAAGCATGTATCATTCGCAAATAATACTACTTGACTGAAATCAATTTCTTTCTCGATGTCTTTAATATATAGTATAAGAAATAATAAATCTCCAAGTACACTAGCTTGAGGTACTCCTAATTTGACTTCAACTTCTTCTTATATCAAATACTTTGTTTTCTTCCAAGTAAGTTCGACTCGAACCATTTAAATTCAAAACCACTCAGACCCAAATCATTAAGTTTTTTTAATAGTAAATGTTTGTCCACAGTCTCGAATGCTAGTTTCAAATCCAGAAAAATAGTCACAATCACTTTGTTTTTTAATTTTTTTTTTATGCGAGAGAATTTAAGAAGAAATTACAAAAAACATAAAATCTCTCAGACAGCAAAGCAGCTAGCTATTATTTCATATACCATAATACCAAAGCTAGTCACAATAACGTGGGTACCAAGTCATTCTGGCAAAAAAAAAAGTCACAATAACGTGGGTACCAAGGCGTTCTGGCATAGCAGGAAATGAGGCTACAAATTATCTAGCAAAGCCAAGTCCGTTCTGTAGGATTCACCTCAACACAGCTAAAATGCAATTAAAAGCCTGGATATAGAGTAAAAAGCTGAGGATTTCTAGGTCAATGTTCCTAGAAATCGGCAAGCAAAAATGCTCATACCTAAACGCTCACTGAAGAAAACCAAAACTATTCTAAGTCTCAATAGGAAATAGGTACGTATCTTAGCAGTGATAATAAGAGAACACATTTACAAAATGTGTCTAACCGAAAACAGCTTGTGAAATAGAGGGAGAATCTATTGAACATCTCCTCTGTGAATGCGAAGCGGTCACTCGTAGCAGATTTCGTCATTTTAAAACAACGTTCCCTGAACAATGCGAGTTATCCAGCATGCAATTGAATATTCTGAGTGTTATCACAAAATCAGGTATCAGGTGTTATGACTCATATACGGGTTACTACAATAACTAACAAACACGAGTTATCACAATAATCCCATTTGCAGCTGCGGTGACATAGAGGGGACAGATTCCCTCCCGAAATTCACATCTATCTATCTATTAAGTAGCAATTCTGCATTAAGTAGCAAATTCTTCATAGATCTAATTCATGTTTTTTTCCAAGATCAGTATTAGATAAATATACGAAAAAATTCATCAAAAGGAAATAATTTAGAGTGGAAAAACAAAATTCAAAAAAATATCACTTAAAAAATTTTCACCCAAATAAGATTTCCGTCTGCTCCATGGATAACAAAACAAAATATTGATTTACTTATTTAATTTTCGCTGTTATGCAATGCATTCAAAAATTTAACAAAACAAAATTTCCATAACATTGTCGTATATCTGCAATTATCCATCTTTAAGACAGTTTTATTGTTTTTTTTTTTTTTTTTTTTGTAAATACCTATAGGTTTACTTTACTTAGCTTTGTTCCCTTAACAAAAATTGGAATCAATCTTATGTAATTCTACCTATTATTTCTTGCTAGATTTTATTCTATTGAAAATTATTGAGCAACATTGTTTGTAATAAGATTCACACTGCAAAATATAAAAAAAATTCAAAAAACGAAAACAAATTTATGCGTTTGTTTATAGGGTCTACCTCTGTAACTGATGCTGCAAAATGCAATCAAATATCAATTTTGTGGAATTCAATTACAAGAATTTTCAGAGTGCACGAATTTTGGTAAATAATATTATTATTTCTTGAACATCTTAATTTAGATACAATATGGAATATTATTGTATTGTTGTATTTGTATTGTATTCGTACAATACAATAGCAAATCTGATCAGAGTTTAAAAAAAAAAAAAAAAATATTTTAAATTATTAAAGTATAAAATCAGATAAAGTATGATTCAGAGCATAGGTTAAGGTACTTGTATTCTTGTATTTTGGTTGCTTGTATAATATAATTTTGACAAATTATAGTATAATGTGATTTTCTAAAGTAAATTTTCACACGACACTAATTACAATTACAAAGGGAAATATTTATGTTTACTTAAAAAAGTAAATCGTTTTATGTATATTAAATTTAAATTTTATAGAGGTACTATAGTACTAAATTGGAACAAAATCGAGATATTATGTTGTGAAAATTTTAATATATATGTATAATATTATGTGATATTATGTTATAAAAATTGAAATTGCATCATAATGGTTTAAAATTGTGAGAGACAGTGTAAAATTATTTGTCATGATAATGATATGAGTACAGAGCTTTTGTTTTTTTCAAACAAAACTCTGCTTTGTAACTGACAAGAACTACAAAAATTTATTCCATCAAAACTATGAACAAACATAACAAATTTGAATGATGAAAATATAAATTAAAATCATTATAAACAAAATTAAATATTTTTTTTTTTTTTTTTTACACTCTACAGTAACTTAGATAGAATCACCTTTTCCGGCCTAATTAAGTACGGTACTGCAATTTTACACTACAATATCTACAATAATTTGAGTATTTATTTAACAAACTACTGGCTTATCAACTCATTAAATGTGGAATACTAGTGCTATTGTCAGGAACTAAGCCTTCTTAAATAGAATAGTTTCATTTTTATTTAATTTGTTACCAGATTATACTCTCAATTATTTTTAAATATAAAAAATTTTTATACTTAGTTTAAAGTTCTATTTTCAAAATTATGACCAACATTAGAAATTATATTAAAAAATTTGACAACACAGGATAAAAGAACCTAGAAATCGAGAACTAAAAAAATTAACTTCACCCAAGCTTCATAATTTTGGTTTTATATATTCAATTTGAAATAGAAATAAAACCAATTGAGCTTTAATGCAATTTCTTATTATTTTCTAAAGTAGATACAAAAATTTTTAGAAATAAGTGATAATTAAAACTTCCGTGTTTCTTAAGCAAAATGCTTATCATTTTAGTCCAATCAATACTTATATCTATTTGTATTTTTATATTATCTCTTTTTTTACCTGTCAATACCATTTTCTTCGCACTATCCCATAGCATTTTGTATCGCAATTTGGAAGAAAGGTTTCAATTTCCATTTAATTAACTATAGGCCTATTTCTTAACTATCTCCTCTATTTCAAAAATATTTGAAAATGCCATGATATTTGAAAATGCCATTTTAATGCTAATCAATTTGGATTCATGAAACGGAGGTGTACAGGTTTAATACTAATAAATTTGGATTCATGACGGGAGGTGTACTTCTTAAGCTTTAAGGTTAAATTTCGAAAACTCTTAATCTTAAAAACTATTGTACTTCCTTATTTATTGGCATTACCAAAGCATTTGACACTGTTTGTCATGAAATTTGGCCTATGAGTTAGACGTAATTAGGAAATGCTTTTCTATTCACAAACTTATTATTTTCCCTAAAACTAAGTTAATGTTCTTCAGCACTGGCAACTTTTCAGGGGATTATAATTTTATCTGCACTCATCAAATTACTCTAAGTTTCCTTTATATTTATTTACAATTCTTCTTCTTTCTCTGAATCAAACTCGTGTAATTCTGCGAAAAATTATTGCAATAAGATAATAAGGTACTCTTACCACTTTAATTTGTACTGTTAATCTCACATCCTTAAAACTGTTTATCTTGCTCTCTGTTCAATTCGATACGTCTCTATGAATTGTCGAAACATGTCTAATTTTTAATTTTAATTTTAATTTTAATTTTAATTTTAATTTTAATTTTAATTTTAATTTTAATTTTAATTTTAATTTTAATTTTAATTTTAATTTTAATTTTAATTTTAATTTTAATTTTAATTTTAATTTTAATTTTAATTTTAATTTTAATTTTAATTTTAATTTTAATTTTAATTTTAATTTTAATTTTAATTTTAATTTTAATTTTAATTTTAATTTTAATTTTAATTTTAATTTTAATTTTAATTTTAATTTTAATTTTAATTTTAATTTTGATTTTAATTTTAATTTTAATTTTAATTTTAATTTTAATTTTAATTTTAATTTTAATTTTAATTTTAATTTTAATTTTAATTTTAATTATAATTTTAATTTTAATTTTAGTTTTAATTTTAATTTCAATTTTAATTTTAATTTTAATTTTAATTTTAATTTTAATTTTAATTTTTAAATTAAAAAAAAAGAAAAACGTCCACATAGACGGAAAAAAAAAAATAATAAAAATATTTCCTATTTAAAATATAAAAAAACTTACAAATCGTTAATCAGAATCGGTTTTCCTCTTTTTGTGAAATAAAATATTCTTCCTCTTGGACAATTATTTTGCTTTAAAACATTAAAGATATTTTTTATTAGATAAGGCTATCTGCCTCAACGTTTATTTTTAAATTACAATCTTAGAATCAATTATTTAAATCTTTTATCGTCATGCCTAGAGTATGCAAGATCAATTTTTGTAATTTTTACAATATCATTGCTCCCAGACTTTATAATTTATTACCTCTGAATATTCGTGCAGATCGAAGGTAGAATTTTTTTACTAAGTATCTAAAAGTTTGATTTTTTCAATTTGAGATGTCCCAAATTCAATATTTTTCGCACATAAATCAATAGCTCGAGTCAATTATCCTCATTGATCATGCATTGATTTATTTGGTAACTTTATAGCGCTAGTAGCCTATTCTTTATATCATTTTTCATATATGTGTATGTATTTCTCGGAGATTAAAAAAATATTTTACTTTAAATTTTACTATCATAAAAAATGTTTATAGAATTTTTACTTTTGTTGACTTCTATTTATAATAAATATTTTATTTTTTTATTCTTACATTTTGTTATTCTATTTTACTATTTTAGTTTATACTTTTTTGTTATTTTAATTTTTAATGATTACTTTTTAATGAAGTTTTTTCTTGATTTTGTTTATGAAATAATTTTATATGTTCATTGTTTCACTTTTTCAATTTACAATTTTTTTTTCTTTTGTTTTATATTTAATTAAACCTCACAACTCTACTTAGCTCTTAATTTTTTTTTAAATTACTAGTTCTAGCAAATACGATAAATCCTATGGATGTAAATGCTTGAACTTAACACAATACCTTATATTTATAATGATGAATTTTAAATTTTGTAATTTTAACTTTGTAAAGGATATTGTATGAAATAAATAATATTATTATTATTTATTTACTACTCATTTGTTTCATAATCAAAATGCTCATCAATTTGATCCAAACAGTACATCTATTTGTATTTTTATATTATATTTTTTTTTTACCCAGCAATACCATCTTATTCACATACCATTTCATACCATATACCGGTCTTGAAACTATATAAACAAAAGAAATAGCTTCTATAATTTTTATGCATACTACTTTTTTTTTTATATTCCAACGGATCTGCGGAAATCTATACTGTACAACAATATTTCTCTATTAAGTAATAGAGCTTTCTTGAATTAGGTTAGATTTGTTGTCTATAAAAATATTAAAAAATTTAAATCTAATCTATATTAATTAAACTCAATATAAATACAAAAAACAACATATTATCACTTTATTATCACCGTATTATTCGTCATTCATCCAGCAAAGAATGTGTTTGAGGGTATTCGTAGCAAATTATTTTTACAAAAAATTATACAATTTCTTAAAATGCTAATAACTTATAGTATTTAGCAGCTCCATCTCAACCCTTGCTTCCACCACACAAAATATTAAAAATATTTTCATTGTTCGTGTTTAAGAACCCTAACTATTTCAAGTATCCATTGCAAATAATATCATTTGATTTTCAATTTAGTATCGAAAATAAAACTGAAAAGAAAATCATGTCATGATTTGAAATCTTCAAAATAAAGAGATAACATAATGTTAACAAATAACGAGCAAATTTCTAGTAACCATTCGTCAAAATAACACATAAAATGTATCCTCCTGTCATTGAAGAAAAACTTCCCAAAATTAATTTATTTCCTTCAGGAGTATAAAACGTATATGAACGATGTTAAAAAAAAGGCTAGAAAATTTGCCAATACATTTTGCAAAGAAGAAAACTAAACGTAATATTATAGAACTTTTCTGAAAGTGCGTGTGTGCGTGTATAAATTTAAGACCAAATTTAACAGAGAGGGTTACATTTCAAATAAAATAGTAAATGAATATAAAGAATTTTGTAGTGTAATATACAAAATATGAAATGTAAAAGAAAGAGAATATACTAAACATGACATGAAAAAGGTAATAACAAGGGTTTTCTAATTAATTAGCTTACAAAAAATAATATGTATAGAGAGTGGTAGAGTCTTATTTAATTAGATTCCCTTGTTGAGTTTTTTTTTTCGTTTTTCCTCTTTTTGTCTGTTTCACTTGATGTTTGATGATTGTTTAACGTGACGTATTATATTGTATATTAAGCTAAAATCTTATATCAGTATTAAGATAATCAATTAACAGGAATGTTAAAGGATATCCGTTTAATGAAAAATATTTTTCTCATACAACGTTTTAAGTATTAATTTTATTTTATAGCTAGGTTTAAAATGAACAGAACAGATGATTCATGATTTTATTTAAGAATAAAAATATATTTTGGTTTATTATTTGGGAGAAATATACTTTATGAAATTGTTGACGTACCATTTGCAGTTCTTCTAACTTCTATACATTACCCAACTAAACTGAAAATTTAATGAAAACAATTTTGTTTTAGAAAACTATTTGAAAGTAAGAATTATTTAATAAATGAAATCAAATAATTTTCAGCAAGGTATGTGTCAGCTTATCGTCGGCTTATCGTAAATTCCACGTATCTCATTTTTTTCAAATTTTATACTTTTTAACTGAAATGTTCGTATTGAAATTTGGCGTCTTTTCCCTTTGACTTGCTCTCCGAAAATATTATTTTAACTGTAATTACAATAAGTTTTTAATAACACTTATCTTACTGATGCTAGGACTTAGTCTGAAATAACATGTATCTCTAAGTTTTCATTGCATAGCGTTCAGCGTAGGAGTGCTTGTGTTTATATAATAAGTTTTTAGAGTATTTAAATATTATAATTAAATAAAAGTATTGATTTGTTGAAAGGTAAGGTCAAAAAATATATTAAAAACAAATATTATAAAAATACATATAAAATGCTGTAATAAAAATCAGATATTATAATAGTATGAACGACATACGTGCTTTTGCTTACAGGCAATTGCATTTTTTTTAAATCAATCTTCATAGTTACGTTTTATTAGATGATTTAAATTATATTTTGTTAGCTCTATTTCATACGCATTTCATGTTTCTTTAAACAATGTAGGAGTTATTTCTTCCATCCTTTTTGCCTTTTTAAAAAAAATAATTTGCTGTAGAGTACTCAGCAGTACTGAGTAGAGCTATGTATCATGTATGTATTTGAATTTGTTGCATTTTTTTAATCTTTATCACCTATCTTTGAAAAATGTACTTTATTTTGAATCTCAAATTATTTTGTTACTCTTTAGAAAATAATATTATTTTAATAAGCCCTTTTTTTAATTTTGCATAAAACAATAATGCTCAACTAGATTTCTTAAATGGATGTCTTGGAAACAATCAAAAAATGGAAACTCATTACTATAGATAAAGAAAAAATTGTACCTTGAAGTTGTTTTTTAAAGACTGATGTTAATGAAGCTTATAAAATTTATTGTGACAATTTAAAAGAAAATCCTTTAAGTATTTCCCATTTTTATCAAGCATTTGCAAAGATGAATTTGACAATATTTCGCCCACATAAAGACCAATGTGATACGGTTTTAAAAATATAAAACTGATAATATTTCTTAAAATTAATACATTGAACAGAAAAGGAAATCGGATTTAGCTTAAATGGAATAGTTAAAGGATAAAGTATGAACTTTAAATAATGATGTTGATGTATACACAATGGATGCTAGTGCCATCTACTAATGTTTATTAATGTAAATAAACTGAAAATAAATAATTACAGGTTCATAATTATACAATCTATAATTTAAAGGATCACAATTGCGCCAATCACTGGTGAAATGAATGTGAAAGTGAATTGCAGGCATCTTATGGAACAATTACATGACTATTTTGTTCCGAATCGTAACATTATAATTTTTTCTGATGGTTGTGGATATCAGAATCGAAATGCGATGATGTGAAATGCTGTACTTCATTTGCTGTCCAGAAAACATTGTAGTATAACAAAAATATTTAGAAAAGGACCACACAGAAATGGAGTGTGATGCTGTCCACATCATGATTGAACGGATGATAAAAAATAATCCAATTTATTTACCAAGCCAATATGTCACCTAACACACCAAGCACGAGGAAAACTTTTTCCATTAAAAGCATTTTAATACGGTTAATGTTTCAAATAGGGTTTCCATTACAGGTATTACCGAAACCGGAATTCCGGTATTACCGAAGAATATGAAAACCGAAATACCGACATTACCGAACCAAGAAAACCGGTATTTTAGTATTGACTAATAAATTTTGTAATAGTTTAAAAATATAAAAAAAAATTAATTTTCTATTATTTTTATGCACCAAAATTCAAAATATTTTGAATTTGATTTGGAGCAACCTATTTTTTCAAATCAAAAGCATTGTCAAGAGACGATTTTTGTGAAGAACAAGCTGACTAACTTTAGACGAGCATATTGAACCCTTAATTGTCAAAGTAAGAAGAGTTGTAAAAAATTTCGGCAATCTCCAACAAAAAATGAATTTTATTTACAAAAACATGTCAAACAAGAATATGGAAAAGAATTGAAGCTAATTTTAGATTGTAGAACTAGGTGGAGTATTCTTTTGTTTATGTTTGAACGGTTCTATAAATTGAAAAGCTCTTTTCAAAAGGCTTTAATTGATTTACAAATGGACATCGCGGTTTCAAAAGAAGAGCTTGACTTAATTTTTCGTATAATAACAGCGCTAACTCTTACTAAACTAGCTGTAGAAAGTATTTTGTAAATATTAAGTAATTTGTATAAAGCCGACATTGCATTAGAGTTTATGTTTGATGAACTTTCTAAGCAACTAAATTCGTTAAAAAATAATCTTAAAATCGCCTACGAAACACGTAGAATTATAGAACGCCGCTTCAAATATGCAGATCTTTTCAGTTTCCTGCAGGATCCTAAAAATATTAACAATGAACGAGAATATTATGACATATTTAATTTAACTTCAAAACAACGTTGCAGTCCCTAATTATTTTTCTATCGTAAAGATTGTGCACCCTTTCACCAGACTTAAAAGAATCAAATGCAGACGGCGTTTTAGTGATCACTAATTCAGAAATTATAGTCGAGGAAGAGAGAAAAGAGATGTCATTAAAAGAAGTTCTTCAGCAAAAATTAAAGGAAATATCGGAATGCAAGCAAAGTAATGTTAGCCAAAAAATAAAAACAAATCAAGAGCTTCTAAAAGTTATACGAGCAGAAGTGAAATATTACCAAGAGCAAGGTTGAAAGGGCAAGTATCTAAGCATAACTGAATGTTATTTAAAAACAATGCGACCTAACAATGTTGAAGCAGAAAGAGCCTTTTCAGCAGCAGGGCTGCCCAAAATTCGGTCAATGCTTTCGGATGACAGTATAAATATTTTATGTTTTTTAAAAACCTATTTCTTAAAACAAAAATAATACTTAAATGATTCTTATTACTCTTAATATTCTTATTTAATTTATGATTTCAGTTAATTTTTCGAAAAATGAAATAAAGAATGTTTTTTTTTTTAAAAAAATTATTTTTTTCTTATCGCTGATTTGAATAAAGTAAGCTTTTTTTGACTACCGAAAATACCGGTATTCCGGTTTCGGTATTGACATTAGTACCGAAATACCGGTTTTAAAGAAACTCTTCGGTACTGTAAACCCTATGCAAAATTATATTACCTACGTTAAATTAATTTATTTTTTGTTTTTTTCTTTGTTGTTGTTAATTACTTGAATTTTTTTAACTTATTAATAAATAATTAAATTACTTTTATAAATAATTTTTCAATTTCATTTGAACATTAAGAAAATATTTTTTATATAATAACATTTATCTTTATTATATAAAATTTTTTAATAACACATAAGTTAGATAAAACTTGTAAGCTATTTAAAGTTATCTTCTCAGTTAGTTATTATCAAATATTAATCCAGGTTTCTTCAATCAGCAGTTAAGGTCCAAATTTGTTAAATTTTTTTATATAACAACAACATTATATATAATAAAGTTGGTCAGATTTAAAATGAAAAAAAAACTGTTGTTTTTTCACATTTAAGGAACAAAAATATTTCACTGTTCCACTCAATACAATTCTACAGAAGAAAAAATATTTACTCTTTCTTCATAACCACTTAAAATTAAAATTGTATTTATTGTTGAGGATTATACCCCTGAGGTTACCTGATTAAAAAAAATGCATTGACAATATTCTACCACAAAGGTGATGTGGACACGAACTAATCCAGAACGGCTATATTCAAAAGTATACACCGGGCGACAAAATGTGTAGCGCCGGAATTTCATACAACTTATTCTACACACAAAATCTTCTCTAACTTCACTTGTTATTTATTGGTAAATAACATTTAAATCTTTAGGCTTGTTAATATGATAACTTATATAAAACGAAATCGGGATTGAAACCATTATATTTGCATTATTTTTCAAAGACTTTTAATAGTCACCTTTGTTTTTTCACATCAAAGCGTGACTACGTAGGTCTGATTATAATTGTTGCAGAATATTGATTATGAGCCCAATTTTTTTTTTTAATTTTTTTTTACGATATAATAGATATCTAATGGTTGCTAAGCCGTAACTTCCATATTGTATACAAAAATTTTTTTACAATCTAGTCCACTGGTCGGCAAACCAAGGCTCGCGAGCTTTGATAGGCTCTTTAGCTTTTACAGTAGGACTCTTTCATAAAAAATTTTTTGAATAAAAATTCTGAATTTTTGAAAAATTTTATTTTTGAATAAAAATATTTTATGTGGTTTTTTAGAACTTTAAAGTTGTTTTAATTGCTGATAAACAAAAAAATAGTTTATTTAAATTAAAAATTAACTAAATTTTAGTATTTTTATAACAGTAGTCCACATGTGTATACTCGTCAAAATAAAATCTGCTATTTTTAATATTTATTTGACAACAAAAAATTTTATTTTTTCCTACTTCATTGCTTGTTTTAGTACTTTTTGAAAACATATATCCATATTTACACACTACTGCTACATTTCTGTATAATACACCAAGAAGCGTTTTGTGCGCAAACATTCCGAGAGGAAATGTGCAAAATTATGGAATTGGTGACAAAATTGTTAATTTCATTATGGCTAGAGCTCTTAACCATCGCCAATTCAAAGAATTCTTGCTGGAAACGGAAAATGAATACGGTGATCTTTTGTTGCATAATAAAGTACGTAAGCTGTCAAGAGGAAATGTCGTGAAACGTTTCGCTTCCATACTAATGAAAATAAAAAGTTTTCTACTCGAGAAAGATCTTGATTAACCAGAATTAACAAATGATCAGTGGATACAAAAGTTTTACTTTATGGTAGATGTAACATCCCATCTTAACCAGCTTAATCGCAACTTACAAGGGAAAGGAAATATAGTTTTTTCAATATTACAGGAAGTTACTTTGTTTGAAAAAAAGTTATCTCATTTTGTGCGGGATTTTGAAGAAAAAGCTTTTATTCACTTTCCAAGTCTTTTAAAACATTACCAAAAAATCAATTGTGATATTGACATTTGCCTTTTTAAAACAACACTTTTGAATATGAGGAAAGCTTTTCTTAATAGGTTTGAACAATTCAGAAACAGCAAACCCACTTTAGCATTTGTTAAAATGCCTCTTAATGCTGATGCAACTGAATTGAATTTTTCACCGTTCAATATTGATGTTGGCAAATTTCAAATGGAATTATTGGATTTAAAAAACAAAGAATTATGGAGCTCAAAATTTGAACGCCTTTGTGCTGATTTGGAAGAATTAGAAAAAAACAAATGTGATCTTGCTTCCCAGCATAAATGATCTGCTCTAAAAGATCTGGAGAATGAGAATTTATTAATTTTTAACACTTGGAACGGTATTCCTGATTCATATAATGAATTGAAAAAATTAGCTTTTGCAGTTCTTTCCATTTTCGGTTCTACATACATATGTGAACAAACCTTTTCCAGTATGAACTTCATCAAAAGCAAATTGAGGAGTCGTCTTACTGATGGGAATCTAGAGTCGTGTCTAAAATCAAAAACAACAACTACATATAAACCGAACTTACAATACACATAAACCGAATCTATAATTAAAATTTATGAATGTTAAATATGTTGTGGGGAAAAGAATCAAATTATGATATACATGTTTAATAATATATTTATTTAATAATATTTGAAAATAATAAATAAAAATGAAATTTGAACTAAAAAATTGTAATTTAATTTTGTCAGTAAATATTAGAACTAGAAAATTAGTAGGGGTAGATCTACTCGAACGTACCTAAGGCTCTCAAAACATTTTAAATATTGTACTGCTGAAATTTGGCTCTTTTGACTAATGAGTTTGCCGACCACTGATCTAGTCTATTCCATATTGTTTAACATAAGTTTTAAATTGGCAAATAAAAGCAGAGCTTTTTATAAACTACAGTATTTTAAGGTTTTTTTATTAGAACCTTTAATTTTTTTTTTAGTTATATTTCCAATATTTTTGACATTTTTCGGTAAATTCTGAACTTTTTCTGCTAAACTTGGGCAATAACAGAAAATGTCAACAAAATAAACGTCAATATTGTTTTAAATTGTGTTCCATAATGTAAAATTATTACAGCAAATCTTTTATTATGTTGAAAGTACGTTTCAAAAATCAAATTTAAAAACAATTTAAAGGCGTACTAAGAAATGTTTTTTTTTTCAATATGGCAGTCACTGAAGCTTAAAAGCTAACCATAATTGGACTTAAGTCAATATTAGCATTTTAGTTACACTTAACGCTAGTAGCATAAAATCTATAATTATAATTGACAAACATTTAGGGACCTGCGCAGTAGACAATTTTTCATTTTATTTCGATTCTCCTACTCCTTAATGAACTTCTAATATAATAAATAAGTTCTATATAAAACAATAATGAGCAGACAGTTGAAAATTTTTTACTTATATGATTTTATTATTCAGCAAATACATTATGCATATGTGAGAACTTATTAAAATAATAAACAAAAGCAAACAAATCAGTTATTATAATTTACATTATGTACTTGCAAATGAATCTATGTCCATATGCCAAAAAAAAAAACAAAAAAACTAATTTTATCCACTAAATGCCACTTACTTTAGGGAATATATCGGAAACGAAGCAGTATATGAGGGACGTGTATTTATGTGTCCTAAATAAAACTTACTAACCCCAAAAGTTTTTATTAAACACAAGTGGTTTCTGCTATATCGTGCGAAGTCTATGTCACTACGTAAATTACTGTTTCTTTAAGAACTTTAAATTTGACTTCAACTTGAAATATAATCACTCAACAGGAGCCCATAGTAAATAAATAAATTTCATAATGTATATCTTCTAACTTCGAATTTTGAAGCATATAAAGCTCTAGAAACATACAAAAAAATTAACAATATTCAGCAACATTTCTCCAATTTTTAATATAAAAAATATAAATTATTTTTATCAATTTATAAAAATTCATAAAAACTATTTTGAAAAATTAATTTAAAATTAAAAATACAATATGTATCCTTAAATTTGAATTAAAAATAACAAGCATAATATCCTGATCACATGCAACATAACTTTTTAAGTATTACCAAGAAATTAATTGAACGCACCATTATCTCTCTGCCATCATATTCACAAAACTGAACTACAAAACTCTAAATATAATATTATTATAAATAAATAACAGACAATTATTCAATTAAGAAAGGTGTTAATCAAAATATTAAATAAACAAAAAAGAATATAAAAAACACAAAAACACATCTCAATACTTAACCCTTCATTTATCGCATGCCGAACGAATTAAGTCTCATCTTTTAGAATAAACTTTGAAATTAAATTTTTCTACCATTTAAAAAATAAAATTGACCCAGTTAACCTGAATTTTTTATAAATCTTTGTTTTTTTTTTCTTCTTTTTTTTTTATATTGTCTTGATTTTACAAAATTTCATAGAATTTCCAAAAAATAAAAACAAAAAAATAATTTTGCCAGCTTCTGCACGCATAGTGTCGTGTATTGTAACAAATAATGACAATCTTCTATAATCTAAGAGTGGGAAAAATTCAGACTAAATTTTTTTTTTTTTGGTATTTTGTCCGAAAAAAAGGTGAAAAAGCCAAAAAAAAAAATTATTTGTTTTTTCATCCATTTTTTTTGGGTACAAAAAAGGACGAATTTTGATCACGATCATATGCGAAACAGTCAAAATTTTCTTAAGAAATGGAAAAAAAGTAATAAAAAACATTGAACCGAGAAGTAGCAACTGTGCAATATGCTTTACATGAGATCATCAAATTCAAAACAGCTCATGTATAGCAATCGGTTGTGATAAAAATTTCTGCGAAATTAAAATTCAGTGAATCTAATGTAACCGAAAAAAATAATATTTATTAAAAAATTTACAAGGGATGTTTTCAAATTTTTATGTATATTAATTTCTATGTCCCAAATTATAAATTTTAATAAAAATTTTGGTATTAGAATTGTTCTATATAATATTACAAATCACCATGAAAAGATACACAGTGTATAGAAATTGTTAAGATTTATTAAAAAAAAAATAATGAATCTACTCGGGCTACATTTGGCACATTACGATGAAGGTCATTTCTGGCTCAAAAAATTCGTAAATAAGCACACTTGTCGCATTTGGGGTAAATGAAAACACATACTAGTAGTAAAAAGGTAACAGCATTCGAGCCAACTCTCCATGTCGGTTTCAAAAAGAAGATATTCAGCGACTCAAAGACCTAAACATTTTCGAAATGCGAGTGAATCAAAATATGCACTTGCATGAGCTTATTTTCGATATTGCGAAAAGTGGCGTCATATGTTTGTGATTTTTGAGTCGCTGAAGTATGAAGTGCTTCAATTGACTGTCGATGTAATAATTAAAAACAAACGAACTATTGATTGAAGCTTAAATTATAGACACATAGAAATATAGTTTTCATCTATTTTCAATGGGCAGGTGGGTCAAAAAATATTTTGGACGAAGTCGAACACCACTCCATTCGTCTTATACACGACATAAATACAACCTCACGCCACATAAACATGATTATTAATTTATTTATTTCATTAAATTACAGATTGTAAACTTTTTGGGACATAAATAAGATAATTCTGACCTAAGCTAATTTTGAAGATGGTAGCAACATGCTTTCGCGACACAATTGATTATTAAAGAAAATTTTGAATGACCATATAATCTCCAGAAATATCGATGGGCTGGCCATCAACATCATGTGATATACCTCTTTAAATCGTTTGTTTTATTCCAATAAACAACAAAAACAAACAAATTAGCTTTTGTGTTATGAGGTGAAATAAGTACAGATATATGTGAAAAATCTTGATGTTACAAAATCAAACAAAAAAAAACATAGAGGAGGCCGTCATTTACATGAAAACACTTTTAAATAATAAAGTCATAAACCCATATCTATCTAAAATTAAATTTAAAACCAATAAAATACTGTATTGTATTTCTTGTACCGTTTTGTCTTTCGAATTAAATAACTAAATAAATAAACAGACAGTGGTAATTTAACATTAAAGCATATAAAATACAAAACTCTTATTTGATCACACTTTATAATTCACTGATGTTAATAATAATTTTTGATGTATAGGACATCGTTACCAACGCAATGTATTAAATATAGTATATACTAATGAGGACATAATCCCACTCTCTAATACAGATCCTCAACACCAGAGATTGAAGAACTACTTACAGGAAACAAACAACATCCATAACAATAAATAGATTCTGAAGTATTCCGAGTAGTCCAGAACTGAACATCCATACTGAACCACCATGCTTACAAGAGATTAAAGAAGGTATAATAACGTTAAAACGGAACAGAGCTGCAGATATTGATGAATTTCTATCAGAATTGCTACAGTCAAATCCAAAATTAGTCGCTGAGTTATTAGAACCTCACATCACGAATGCTTGGGAGGAAGAAAGACTACCGTATTGCTGGAAAAAGGACTTGATTAAGAAACTTCCTAAAAAAGTAGACCTAAAAAACTGTAATAGCTGGACAGGTATAACTTTGCTAAACATCATATACAAAGTTTTCGGAACCATATTGAATCGGAGAATATATCCTAAAATAGAGCAAAATTGAAGAAACGAATAGGCAGGATTTCGCTCATAAAGAAATTGTACAGATCACACTAACACACTCCGGCTAATCATAAAGCAATCTTTTAAATGGCTCCTCAATAAAACTCTTGCTCATCGATTTCGAGAAGGCATTTGTCACGGTCCAACGCATTGCGATATGGAATGCATGAAGAAGAAAGAAGAAAAAAGATTCTCAAAAAATTAATAAGATTAACAGAAGTTTTCTATGAAGATGCAGAAATAGCCGTTCTCCACTGCGGACAAAACGTTCACCACAAATTCCAGATTAAGACACGCTTGTAATAGACGAGATAATTAAAGAAACGGGTTCTTGCGGAAAAGATATAAAGTGGGATCTCTCAAGCACACTTGAGGAGCTTGACTCTGCCGATGATATGAATCTGCTAGCACATAGATTATGCGAATCCAACATAAAGAAGATCTACTTCAGCAAGAAGCGCGTAGATTCGGGCTAGAAATTAACATAGGTAAAACCAAGGTCATGAGGATAAATAACACCAATACAAACACCATCACAATATATGGTTAAATAGTGAAGTAAGATTCCAACAACAAACGAATGTACAGAAAGAGATGTCAGCAAGAGACTGCTAGGGCAAGAGCTGCGTTCGGCGAATTAAGTTCAGTATGGAAGAATGGCCAAAGAACTAGAAAAACACATATTAAAATATTCATAGTATGTGTAATGTCAACACATATGTATGTCAGCGAAACTTGCATGACGACAAATAACATCAGTCAAAATCTGCAAGTAGCAAGTGCCAAAAAAGATATGCAGAATATTCTGGCCCAACATCATCAGCAATAAGGAATTATCTACCACGTAAAGAAACGATAATGTATAAAAATAATCGTAGAAAATACAGATAGATAGGTCACACTCTAAGAAAACTATTAGATAATATAACCAGAATGGCCCCAGAAGGCCAGTATGGCTTTGAATTTCGATAGAAATTTGAAATTCAATATTTTGAATGCATTCCTCTATCCCAATCTTTATTTCTTAAACTTTTCAAACTTACCCCTCTAAATTTGTTATGAACAACCTTTTTTTTCATTTTTATTTGAAAAACATTAAAGTGGTTTTTTGGTTTAAAAATTCCTTTCCATGTTGCATTTTTGTTGTTTCTACCTTAAAATATAAGCAAAAAAAAAAATAATTTGTTGTTGTTAAAAATACAAACACTTACTTTAACAACATTTAATACTTTCATTTTAATACTAAATCAGAGCATATTATTTAGTTACTTTGTTATAGTTGAATTATTTTATGGTTATAAATATCTGTCAAATGAAACACAAACAAACAAAAACAAAAAAAAACATTGAGAACTTTTAAATGTCATTTAGGTACCAAACAAAGTCAAACAACAATAAAATTTATGTCGTTATACCTTTAACGACAACAAGTAACAAATTTAAAAACAAACAAACAATTTATTTATAGGTCTTCCCAAAACAAAAACAAAAAAAAACAAAAACAGATTTTGAGTCGATCACCTTCTGATTCTCCTCCTCCATATCGTAAATATTCGTTGTTCCCATTTAAATCAGTGCATTTTTAATAATGGAATAACGCATCAGCAACATTGAAATTTCACTTCAGCTTTTTTTTTTATTAAATTTTTGTTTTTTTGGCTTTGTTTTGTTCAAATATTGTTTTATTTAGGTTGGTTGCAATGCAATGAAACAATTGAGGGATTTTTAAATGTTTAATTAAAATTTTACAAAACAATTTCCTTCAACAACAATAACTTTTATTGAAAAGTTGTAAAAATAATTAGGTAAATGTGTAAACTCGATATTCTTTCATGTTAGTTTATGTAAAAAAATTGTGGTAAAAATTTAATTTATGGTTACTAGAATATTTCAAAATGTCACAATGTTGTATTTATTATACTGGAATTGTACTAAATGATATTAAATAAACTTTCAATCATGTAGGTCTACTGTGCTATACTCCAGAACCTAAATATTAATTTTCATTTTTTTTAAAAAGGTATTTGAATTTCAAAAGATTAAAATAACCACCACATAGCATTCCCACGTTTGCCGCTTAATAATCTACAGTACGTCTTAATAATCTCTATTAAACGTCTCCATCTGAAGCGGATTCTTAAAATTTTTTGGCTGTTAAGTGTTCGGTCATGAGATTCTTTAATTATGTGTTTGTGTAAAATCATGACATATTACACTACAACACAAGAAAAAGTATTGTTCTGCAGCTTTTCTGGACATTACTCAAGTCTTTGACAAAGTTTAGCATTAGAGACTTCTGGACAAACGAAAAAAAGTTCACCCTCACCACTATAATCAACTTTTGTCATCATATTTGTGAAACAGAAAATTCTTTGTTTATTACAATGGTGACCAAACTACAATAAGACAAAGTGAATCTGATATTCCTCAGGGAAGTGTTCTAGGACCCTTGTCATAATTCTTTTTGACATCAGACCTTTAATCACCCGTAATCACTTCTACTTTTACAGATGGCACAGCTGTTCTGGCACCCCATTTCAACCCACGTTTGGCTTCCGAAAAACTCAACTTACTAAACACAACTTGAATTCAAATCACTCCATATTACTTTTACCAACCGTGAAGGACATTGTCCTTCCGTTCTATTCAACAACAAAGAGTTGGTGCAGAGTGAGTCGGTAAAGTACTTAGGTATGCACATGGATGAACGTCCTATTGCCAGTAAAAGTCACATTATCAACAAAAACAAGCAGTTAAGAATTAAGTTTAATCAACTTTACTGGTTGATAGAACGCTGATCCAAGACACCTTGTGTAAATTGGCAGTATATAAATCAATCATTAGTCCAATCTGGAGCTTATGGGGTGGAGCTTTGGGGAACCTCTAGCTTGAGCGATTCCAAGGTACTAAAATAAATCGTCAATGCTCACTGGTATGTGCGCAATGACAGAATAAAGTTGGATTTAAATATTTCATCTGTTAATAACACAATAAAACAAAGAGCTGTAAAATATTCAAAACGCCTAGAGATTCAGTTGCGATTCATCAAATTAATAACGAAGCATCAATCGAGCGTAGACTGAAACGTTTTAGACCACTGTATTTAAAAAACAGATTCACTAAAGTCTCCATAAATTACCAAATTTAATTTAGACTAAGAGTCCTTGGATTTTTCCCTTAGAAACATCTCAATTATTCTCAAAAATATTGTTCTCAATATCCTTGCTTATGGTTAAGATAGTTGCACAAAAAAAATTCTCTTTAGGCCACATTTTGAAAGTGATAAGTTTTTAACACGTTATAGAAGCATCTGCAATAACAATTGCCAAAACCCGAAAAGATCTTCATATCAGCTTAATTTCACTGTTATGTGCCATTTTGCAACTATTGGGATGCGAGTTCAGTGCTCTTCTTTGTTTTGGATCCGCTATTTTCTTTATCATAGTTAATATTAACAGTTAAGATTTAATTTTGTTTCGAAAAGCATGAATTCGTTATTTTAACACTCTTATTCTAATGTAACGGGATACCCAGACATAATTCACGCTATGCTGATGATATGGTTCTCACAACAAACACATTAAAAGAAGAACTGTGGGAAGAGTAAGAGTAAACATTGTTCCAATTAGAAATATACGGAATGGCTGTAAATAAAAACTACAGAACCTATTCTATAGATGTGAAATGCAATGATTACGAACTAAAGTTAAATTCGAAAAAAATACAAGGTTGTGAGAAATACACTCACATAAAACACAATTCTGATTGCAAATGGCATAAAGGTAAAGCGTTTTTCATAGAAATGAAAAGTGTGCTCTTTACTCCCCGATTTAAACTTTAAACTATGAACCATAGTTCCAGAGTGATACAGCTCAATAGTTTTATATGGGGTTGCAGTCAAATGCCTGAATACTTCCAAATGCCTGTCAGAAAAAAACGGAGGCTTTCAAAGGATGCTGAAGAATGCTGAAAATCAGTAGGATCGAAAGATTAACTAATGAAGAAGTATGTGTGTGTGTGAATAATGAAAACTAAATCAACCGTAACCCGTCAAACCCAAAAAATTTCAAAATTGCAGGTGTATAATTCGGTGTTTAGAAAATATGAAAAGATTTAAATTATTCTCTCGTAGGGCAAACTAAAGAAAACTAGCCGCCCAAAGAAGAAGTTGATTATCGTAGTTTGAAAATCTACATCAATGGTTCAATGGTTCAAAAGCACTTAAGACTGAAGTCTTTGTTTTGTGAGAAAAAATAATTAATTTATGGTAATTGTGTGTCAAATCTTTGTGACATTTGAAGGCTTGGATATCTAGAATGTATGGTTTTAGCAATATTAATTAACACTATTTATTACAATACGTGTAAATTAAAGCTTATTTAACAAATTTTTACTTTCTTTCTTACTTGTTGGACGCTACAGACATTGAAGGTCCTGGGTCTGATGCAAAATTGTCCTCCACTGCCCTTCCGGGTCATGCCCGGAATCTCTCCAGTTACTGATTTGAAGTTTCTTTATATCTGTGGATACTTTATCTCTCCAACAAAGGTATCGACGACGCATTGAATACCCCGGAGCTTGAATTCGAAGAGTTTCCTAGCTTGAGCATTTTCATTCACACGCTCTACATAGCCAAACCAATGGAGATGCCTTATTCTGACTTTTTTTGTCTAGGTCCATGTCATTCAACAGTTGGTATAGATATTTAATAAATTATCGTTTATAATAATACCAATTTCAAATTACATTAGAAATGTTTACATATTAATTTTTTTAGTCGTGAGTATTTAACAAAACTACAAATCAACATATTTAACTATTGTATATAAATGTATTTCAATTCTTTATAATTCATTAGAATTTTAACAATTTTAAAAATTCTAGGAAAAGTAAAAATAAAATGTCTACTTAAAATTAAAATAACATCAAAAAATACCAGACAAAAACATTTACCAAAATAATTTAAATAAGAAATAAACAAAAAAAAAAGACAAAAAAATCAAAATTTGTCACGCCATTTTTAATTTAAATAAATCTTTTCAGACTTTTTTGTTATTATTGAATGAGATGCAAATATTTTTCTATTCTGATCCGCCAAACAATATTTTAACATCTGAAGCGAATTCTTCAAATTTTTTGATTGTTAAGTGTTCGATTATCAGATTCTAAAGCCATAGTTTTTAATTTTCGCAGAAATTATCTCACCTTTGAAAATTTCTTCTCTGCTTTATTAATTTGAATTTTTTATATTGAAATTTTTCACGGCGGTTATTCAGAGATAGTAAACATTTTCAATCTTATGCCAGGCACAATGGAAAATTAATAAAATATTTTTGTACCATACTCTTATATATTTTTCTGAATAGAAAGAGAAAATTAAAATTACACTCTAGGTAATGTGGTAGGTAGATCATAGCATCTGTTTCAATTACCGCTGAAGACAAAATACGATTTATGGATTTTTCGATCTTGGCTAGTATACTCTTTGTTATTGACATAAATAAATGGTAAAAATAATTCAGAATATAATTTATATATATATATATATAGTTTCCTGCAATTATCTGGATGTTTGACGGAGCGCTTTTTCTTATACAACTTGCAATATATACACAAATTGCTTTGATATATTTTTTTAACACAAAACAAATATATTTCAGTACCTAGAGTCTAGCGCGTTAAATTAAAATTTAATAAAATAATAAAAATTACACACAAAAAAACAAATTAAATTTTAACCGACATAAAAAGTACCACCTTCATGAAATGAAATTAACTATTTCAGACGATTGTTGGTATTGAAGGAATAGAAATTTAGGAAATAGAAAATTTTGCACCTTACTACAAATATTCGGTTCATATGATAATAAAAAGCGTTAAAATAAAAAAAATAAAGGTATGATAAATTCGTAAGTTAATACGTATTTTTCTTAAATTTGAAATGAAAACTCTATTTAAATTTATTTTTCTTCCGTTATTTATGCGGGCGCGTTACAAAGCTAATTTGGTAATAATTTAAATAATATGGAACTATACTATTTAAGAAGGCCTATTTTCTAACAATAGTAGTAGTTTTTCAAATTTAATGATTTGGCATGCCACAAGTTTGATAAATACTCCAATATGAGACATGCGCAAGACATTTTAGACTACTGTTATTAATGCATGTAAAGCTAGTTATATCTAAGTTACTATCATGAACTTTGAAAAAATATAATTGACGCTAAAACATCTATTCATATCGTTATTTTTAACAAACATTTTGGTATTTCGTTGACAAACATTGAATCATATTTGACATTAAAGCGTTAGTTATTCCCTATTTTTATATCATTAATAATCGGTTTCACAAGAAATCAACGGTATTTATTCTCAGAAGTTCAGTGATCCCAAATTTTAATGTTAGAATTTTGAAAAAAAATTAATGTGAATATAAAGCTTTGAAATTAAATAACTTCGGATAAAATGTTTTCTGTTATGACCAGATAGTTAAAAGTCGCAGACTTTTTATCTTTTCAGACCTTTTGCACATCCTGTCTTGTATTTCTTGTAATATACATATTTTTATTATAATGGATAATATTATAAGTGTACGTCTTAGTGGTTATATGCATTTTGTATCTCCAAAAGGAAACTTCTTCACCGAAGTTTCGACCATTTAGAGGATTTAAATCGCAACAAAACTAAATTCAAATTAAAACTCTTACAACGCAAAAGTGAATGGATGAAAATTTTACAGCTAAAAAAATATTCGAATGCAAGCTCTGAGGCACGTCAAGGAAGATATGAACTTTCTGTTAAAACATGAAGTATCGAAGAATATGAAAAAGCTTCAGTTGCCAATTCGAGAAAATTCGTTCGTAACCGCAGTTAGTGGAAAACAACATTAAATCAAGTACAAGAACCTGAAGCTCTATAGAATCCAGAAAATAAGTAAGTAAATGTTTTGTTTTGTACGATAAAACAGTCTGAACGGTTACATTTCAACGTCACTGAAATGTTAATTAAACCCTGATTTGAATTTTTTTGTAACATTTGAATTTAAATATAATTTTTCAAATGAAAAATTTGGTAGCTGGCTGGCATCTTCAAAATGTTAGTTATACATATTCATTTATCACAAATGTTTAGTAGTAAAATTTCTAATACATATACATTTGAACCACTATTTGCCAACATTAAACCTTTAATAAATTTACAAAATCACCAAATTTAGCTAAAGATAATTAACAAAACACAATCACGAATCCCTTACCTTAATCATAATACAAAATACACCAGCATAGTTTAAGAAAACAATAAAACAAGTAAATCAAAAAAACAAAAAAAAAACAATAAACAATAAACAAAAAAACAAAGGAATGCCAAACAAACCCTAAATATCTGAAAATTTAAATATTATCACCAAAAAGTAAACGACGACGAACAAACTAAAATTCAAAATCACCATTTGAACATTTGAAAATTTTCTTCGCAGCATGAAATCACCACTCGTATGTTTTGTGTTTTTTTTTCTTGTTTTTGTTGTTGTTTTTTTCTGTTTTTGCAAATCGCACTAAATTGAAAAATTATGTTCAAAGTAAGATTTGAATGCTATTGTTCTCTGCATCACATAACCATGTTGGAATGCTTCTTTTCTCTAAATTATATCCTGTTTTTGGATTATATATCCACTATATATGATGTACGTATGTGTGTATGTATAAAAGAGAAGATCAGTACAAGTTGAGACAAGGAAGAATATAGAATACCATGTATAATATTTTTATTTTACTTTTATTAATTTAATTTCTTGTTTTTTGTTTTCCTTTTTGCTAAAATGTTTGTTCTCCCGGCTTCGCGTTGTTGTCGTTATTTCCTTAAAAACAAATGCTATAAGACTCCAAATCCTAATATGTACAAAACGGCTTCAAATAAATTGAAAAAGTAAACATTTCAGATGATATTTAGTAGATCCTTAAATGGATCAGTTGTCCTCATGTATTGTTTTTTTTTTTTTGCTTATTTGCTTTTTGATTTTGGATTTACAGCAATCCAAAGAACATAAAAAACATCACAGAATTATTTTCGCTCTTCTTTTTATTTTTATTTATTTTTTTTTTTTAGTTTTAGAAGACTTCTTTTTTGGACATAAATACGACGCGACACTTTTAATATGTTTTATTTGTTTGAATGTTTGGATTAAAGAAAATTAGTGAAACTTGTATTCGTATGAATGCGCTGATGTTTTCTTTACATTTTTCGTTTTTCGTTTTTTTTTTTTTTTTACAGTGATTGTGCATTTTGCTGTTATATAGATTAAAAATTTAAATCTAATTAGCCAAAATCATTTGAAAACAGATGTTACCATTATTACACTTGTAAAGGAAACCGAATTGCAGCAAAAACAAAAACAAAAAAAAAATATAAAAATAAAATAAAAATGTGAAGTTGATCATAAGTTTTTTTGTTTATGGAAGAGTTACTAAAAAAAGAGAAATACGTGACATTTAATGAAAAGACATTAAATTTGAATAATACTTAGGGCTTATAATGAAAGTTGTGATATTTCCGGTAAATATTTTTAAAAAAAAAAAGATATACTTTATACCGTAAAGTGAATTATCCTAAATCTTGTGTTTTCGTGTTACAACACAACAACATTGTTTTCGTCTTACATCAGCAGTTTACTTGATATTGAGCTACACGGACAACTATTCTTATTTGCCGATGACTTAGCCATAGTCATCTCAGAATGTGAACTGGATAAACTACAAGATAACATTGATCAAGATATGATAAAGATAAGTAATTGGATGAATAAACATTGTTAAATCACCCTGTATTGGGCTACATTTGGTGCTCTCATTGTAATTCTAATTTACCGTTTCCAAAATCACGCCACTCAAACTTTTTTTTTTGGAATAACAATATTTTTGTATAAAACTTATTATTTTAATAGTATATGTCTTTTTTTGCATTTGGATTGTCGTCGAGTAAAGTTGACATTTATCGAAGCATGAAGAAATAAGGATAAAAAGTACAGTCCACTAAGAATTGCATTTTCATTTAAGTAAAAAAGTATTTTTCTGGAATAACTAAGGTCAGCATTTAACAAACATAAATTAACAATTAACACAAGTAAAACAATATTTATGTTATTAAATAGAAAATAGAAAATAGATTCCATGTCAAGTATGAAAATTGCAATATTGAAATGGTTGATCAATTTAAATATCTAGGTCGCATAATTGACAGTTACTTAAATTGGGGTCCACAAATTGCTGAACAAATAAGAAAAGGAAGAAGAATTGCTGGAATTTTCAGACTAATAAATCAAAGAGTGTCTCAAAACTATAAGCGATCGATATATTTTAGTATGTTCCATAGCACAATTATATACGCTATTCAGATATGGGGAAACGTCTATCTCAAAGACATAAATTATATACAAAAACTACAAAACAAAGCAATAAAAAATCTTTACGATTACAAATTGAGAACTTCTAAAAAATTTATACACTGCAATCTTCTCGTTAAATGCAAACTGGCAACTAGTATTGGCAAAACCCGACTTTTTTTTAAGCTCGAGGTGTCGAGATTTTTTTCCTCAAAGCTCGGGTAGATCGAACTGCTCGAGCATTTATAAAAGAATTTTAATCTTCTAAGTTTTAAGAAAAAATTCATAATATTTATTTAAAAACATATAAAAAAAAATTAAAATTGTTAAAATTTTAGCCGTCCATAAAAAAATTGCATAAAAAATTTTAATTTAAAGCTTTTAGGTTTGTGTTTACGATAATTTTTAGCTGAATATATGGTAATTTTTGTTTGTACCAGCTCGAGCTTTTTTCGAACATAAGCTCGAGCTTTATCGATTTCATTTAAGACGAACATGCTGAGTAGTTCGAGCTGCCAACTCTACTGGCAACCCAGGCACATTTGATAATTAAAAAAAATATAAACACAATCATCACAGTACAATCAAATAATGATAATCACAATTACAACGCCAGAACAGCTGATAATATCATAATTATTTCGTCAAAAGTCAGATTCAAATTACCATCTACAATTTAGCATATAACAACTATAATGAACTACCTAAGTATATACAAAATATTAATGAATTTAATGAGTTTAAAAAACAATTAATGAACACTATTTGTAATTAATATAGTTAGATTTAATTTAGGTTAATAATTAATTAATGAATTAAAAAAAAAAAAAAAATGGTCACTAATATAGTTTAGGCTTATTTTAGATTATAGATTAATTAACTTAAATAAAAAACATTTGTTGTTATTAAATATTTTTAAATTTGCTTTTACAACTCACCACTGTACACTACATATTACTTTTATTATATTGTTAAATTAAATAAATATGTATATGTATTTGTTTGCACATAATCAGCCGTACCGGTGTATTCGATCGAATAAAAATCGAGTACTCGATCGTAAATTTTCAACCGGCGAATTCGATTTAAAAAAATCGAATATTTTTGATCGAAAATTTTCTCGTACAAAATTTTATAACATTATTTTTATTTTTATTTTTATATACGTATGTGTTTTTTAATAATTTATTTCTAAGACAGCAGTCTAAATTTATTTTTTAAATTTGAAATTTGAACTTATTTGACATAAAAGAATACATATAACATTTCGTTATATTTCTTATTTGATTACATTTTTTGAAATGAGTACAAAATTAGTCTTTCGATCGAATTCACCGTTAAGAAATTCTCATCGAATCAAATCGAGAAATTCGAATAATTTTATATCGAATCGAATTCACCGGTACGGCTGAATATGTATACTTATATTATTATATTATACACTATATACGAGCGACTGAGCTCATTTGAGCAAAAGAATATAAAAATAAAAAAATAAATAAACAGACAGAAACAGTTTTATATCAACAGTACATTTATTTTATATTACCAACTAGCAAAGTTACCCGACGTTGTCCGGGTCGACCACAAAATGAATCGAATTTATTTCAATGAAGTTTGATTTAGAAATCGAATTGAAAAAAATTGGTTTATCAAAAATATTCTAATATTTTTTTTCACTACGATAAAAAAATATCAACAATACTCCAACTTAAGCTATACTTATATTAACATTATTTCTTTGTAAACAATATTTTGGTGATCTTTTCTGATGAAGTATAAGCAAATACGTTCCTTGCTGTTGAGATATTCTTGAAATAAAGATATGTTCGCCTTTTCCACAATCAATTGGAATTTGTACTTAAATGAAATGAGGAAGCCAAGTTCTTATTCTTAATCTAGTACCGTAGTTTTGGCTTCTTCAAGTTTCGTAGAAGCAATATTGAAGCTACTACTTTTAATTCCAATTGATAAGGAACAACAACTTCATTTTCATCGATAACTGTACCTATCGATTTGTACACATGGACCCCCTGGAACACTCTGCAGTATTTTCTGATTAATAAAACGAATCGTCACATTTTTGTGGCTAATTTACATAGCCATGTCATGTAAAAATTTTATACTGATTCCTAAATTCGAAAATATATTTTCAGGAAAATACATGTTTTATTATTTTTCATAGAATACCTATGAATAAATTTTCAAGTCTGTAACACAATTTTTTTTTTGAAACATTTCTGATAGAGTATGTAAGTGTAAATTTTCATGCCTGTAACACTATTGGTTTTTATTCCTGAAACGTACGTGCTAGGAGTTGTACGACAGCAACCCGAACCAGTCCAAATTTTTGAAATCGGTAACAGTCGAATTTCTGTATTTGTGAAAGACTATCTAAGTGTAAGTTTTCATGCCTGTAACACAATTGGTTTTTGAAATAGTCCCGGGACGTACGTGCTGGGAGTTGTACGGCAGCAACACGAACCTGTCATCTGATGGCTTTGTAAAGTACCGCGTTATTTGCATACCTATACCATGAATAACTGTGCAAAATTTCAGAACTCTATCCTTAAAACTGTGGGCGTGTATAGCGAACAAACAAACAAACAAACAAATAAACAAACAAACGAACAAACAAACAAACAAACAAACTTTCCCATTTATAAGTATAGATTTACCAATTAGTTAATGTAAACATAACTGTCCATCTTCTTAAATTGTTTTCTTAGTCTATTCTTTCTCTCTCAAAGCAATTTCACATCCACATTTCAGCAAATTCCATCGCTGAACCAACTAATGGAACTAAGCGGTTTGCACAATACAAGAGTATGCCAAATTAAAATTTTTAAATGTGAATTTAGAATAGAAACGGGGATACGACAAGGAGATATTGTGTCCTAGCCACATTATTATTCAATTATTCTACATTACGCCATAGAAATATCAGAAAAGAAAGGTAGTATTTTCAATAAAACCCAATTGCGAATAACCATGAATAAAATTGCAGACACATATATGGCAGAAGCATTTGGGCAACTGGAAACCGCGAGAGAAAAAAAGTAGACTTAAAAATCATAACTAAATACCTAAAAGTGTCAAAAAATAACCAAATAAGAAATAACCAAAATATTAAACTTGGGAAGTACAATTATAAAGGAGTTACAACCTTTATATACTGCGCAGCAACAATATATTTAAAGTGATAATAGTGTGCAGACCTGTATTCATAACAAAACTTAGGCCGGAAATAGATGCCACTATGCAAACAGAAAATTGCAAAGCAAATATCAAATAAAAGTAAATAAAACTCTCATACGACCCATAGTGACGTATGGGGGTTCGGTATAAATGTAGAGAATTGTTGAGTTTTTATTATATTTTGCTTATAAAAATTAAACACATTGATTTTGTTTAGTTTTACAGAATGGTCTTTATTGTTTCACTTCTAATTACTAATTGTTTTTCTTATTTCTAATTATTAGCTTATTTTATATAAAGTATATGAAGTATACAAAATAACATAAAGTAATATTATATTATAATTATTCACATTTCAAAGTAACTGTACTTAATGTATTAAATGTTTTGCCTAATCAGCATTTTAATACTTTGGATAAATAATTATACTCACAGAATGTGTGAATAATAGTTATGAATAATTTGATATGCATTTTCCATATAACAGAACCTCTGCATATTCGAAAACAAAAATTCCCCGAAATATAATCGACCCAAAAATATAAGATAATGGAGAGTATGGTAAGCAACAGAGAACTCAATATTTTAAGAATAAAAAAATTACACGTTTTGCAAAGGCTAAAATGGCCATAGCAAGTTGACAGCAGCAGTAGGTGGGCAGAAAAAAACGATATATATTAGTCAAACTCGATCAAACTCCGCAAATCCGAAATTGGAAAGCGGCACAATATCAACGTTTTCGAAGGAGTATAGTAATAAAGACCAAAGCTCACCCAGAGCTGTAGTGCTATAAGATGATGATGATGATGGTGAAAACTTTCAAGTGTCTAACAAAATTGTTAAAAATTTCATTCAAAATGTCCATGCTGGCCATAAAGACATTTTTCGTTCCCCGAAATACTAACCTAGTGCAAGTTCTGTATAAACATAGAAAAAAACTATTTCTAGTCGGGATAGGTTAAAAACATACATTTTTTATACTAAAACATAAATAACCAACATTATTTTTTTATTTCATTATTTACAATTTTTGAAATTTTAAGTGTGATTTATAGAATATCTATGAAATCTAAAAAATCTATGAAGCAATTGATTTCATGAATTTGATGTTAGAATTACTACTTTACTTCATATTATATCAATCTTCATATTTTTTCATCATCAATGTCCTGTAACCCGATCCGTGAGACATAAGGCAAAAATAAAATATTTCCATCGGCTACTACATACGGCTAACCTCTTCAATTGTAGCCACGCTCTTTGGGTACTTGCTTCGGCTGGAATGACGGCTAGGATGACAGTTGTTCTCCATGTTTTTCTTGGCCTTCCGACGCGACGTGTACCTTAAGGATTGCATTAGAAACATTTTTTCGTGATGTTTTTGTCAGGTTTCCTCAGAGTAAGCCAGATCCAACGCCATTTCCTCTATTGCATTTCCACGTTTATATTTGTTTTTGCTTCGTTTTTTACCACAGCGTTTATATTTTTTCATATAAAATTTTAATTTATTTTCTGTTTACATTCAAACAAAATGTCTTGTCATAATTTTGCCAGCAAAAAAATGTTTGACATTCTTTGATGTTAACAAATATTGCTAGTTTTATGACTCCACTAAAGTCACATAAAAGTATAAATAAAAGTAAAACTAAAGATACATTAAGGGCCATTAATACCGATTTTTTAATCAACATTACCAGATTCAAAAGTAGCATGAGATGTTTGTAAGAGTATCGTCACAATGAGTAGAAAGCAATATGATACAATTACATATACTAGTACTTATGAATTAAATGTTACGTCTCAGATTTCTATATAGAAAATACTACTTGTACGCATTGTAGCCTTAAAGATGTACAAATAAATAGATGTTTTCGTGGCAACGTACATATTTAGCGGGCACAAAGCAATATCAAAAACTAAAATTTTACCTAGAATTATAACAATAAGAACCAAATAATACCAAAATACTAAACAAAAATATATAATTTAATTATAAAATATCAAACATCAAAAACAACAACAAACAAAAAACAAATAATAATTTATTCACTTTCTTTGATCTTGTTTTTCCTTTTGATATATTGAAAACATTACGGTAATTCTATTTTCATTGTTTATTTTCATTGTAATTTAATTTTTTTTTTATTCACAATTTTTCCATTAAATGAAAAACAACTCACGGCTATTTATTTATCAACAACTGAATACAATCAGCAAAATATAACGTAGAATAATACAATGTAAGAAATATTTAAAATTAAGGATACTAAAGAATATATGATTAACATTTTGCAATTATAATAATTTTATATAATTTAAGTATAGCTAGGTATATTTAATTAAAAATATTTACTGTAAATTTTAACACCTGCACTAATAAAATGAATATAATATAAATATAGGTATACATTTAATTATTTATTTATTTATCGAATAACATTCACCACACACACACACGCACAAGTAAAAACAAAAGAAAATTTTAAGAGATTATTAAAACCAATAAAATAACAATAAAAGTACAATGAATATTTTAAAAATAAATTATTAATTATTCGATTTTTTGAATAAAGGAATAAAATTGAAAACTTAAAAACGAAAACTAAATAAATTATTCATTAATACAGTTTTCTAGATTGGAATGGTTTAATATTATAATTATTATGTAGTACTAATTGATTGATAGATGCAAGCCGCGAGCCCAATCTATTGCTTCTCATGTATTACAGAAATTCATTGTCTCAGCCTCATCATAATTAATAAATAATGATGAATAATTTGTAACTGCTTGATTCAAGCTTGAAATAAAATAATAAATCAATAAAATAATAATAAATAAATAAAATATAATAAGCTCTGAATAAAGTAAAGACACTGTCTTAGGTAGTCATAGTATTGTAAAGTGCACCACAATAAACTGTGGGCTCGATAATATGCCACATATTTATCTAGCATATAGTTAAATAATTTAAAAAAGATTTGCACTGAATATGAGTCTCTCTACTGCATGTTGAAGGATTATTTACCGGGATCCAATGGTGTGATCCAACCGCTTGATCCACCCGCGCTTACCCCTCGGGAGCAGAGTTTAAGATGTTTTCTGTTATTTTAGTTATAAAAAGTTTTATATCTAACAGAAACAACTGTCCATTGGATGGTCAGTGTTATTTTTATATAAGGTTAACTTCATTGTAAATACAGACACCTTATGTAGCCGATCCAACAAAGAAATACAGACTCAATCTTTAAATGTAAATGCTTACATTTTCTTCTATTCCCTACCCTTCGTAATACACTGAGTTTTGAATCCGATTGTTGCAGCTAGAATTGAATGACAACGTTGATTATGATCCCATAAAATAGAATATATAATAAAAAATTACTGAAAACAAGCATGATCAGAATTTATTATAAATTGTAATTTACAGGATTTTTCAGATATCTATAAAGGGTAGCCAAATAGAAAATTAATTCATAAATTGAATTTCAACAAAAGTTTAAAATAAATGTATAAAAAAATCAAGCCAAACTGTGCACTCCTAGGGATGAAGGAACGCAAAACAATAAAGAAATAGATATCTTTGCAAAAACATGTGCGAAGTATCAATTCTTAGGACCAGAGCCAAGTATTGCTCGCTTAAATATCTACTCAAAATCAACACAAATATCAACACAAAACATATGGGATAGTTTCCAAAGATTTACGCAGTCTAAAGCCTTTTTCAAACTAAGTAACCAAAGACTGAATCAGGTAATCATCAGGGGGACTAGATCCAATGTCAAAATGTTGATATGGCTTATCACAGGTCATGGCCCATTTAAAAATCATTTGTTTAAAATTGGTAGATCGAAGACAAGCAGATTCAGATTCTGTTTAGAATCTCATATATGTTTGCGACGCCATAGCTAGCAGAAGATATAAATATTTCCTGGAATATACATTTTCTGATTCTGAAATAGACATCAAAGCAAAAATAGCGTATATATAGTAGTATAGTATATAGAGTAGATATAACTAGGAGAGTAGATATAGTATATATATATAGTAGATATAACAGATAATCAACGAGGAAGTACAATAGATCTGAAGCTTATATAGAACTCCTCATTAAAAAAAAAAGAAAAAATTTCTTTTAATAAAAATATTATAAAATTGCTATAATCTCCTCTTGAACCTTATACAGACTAATCGTCTCATGCATATTAAATTGAATGTTATAGGAGCTACTAGCAATATAGAAAACAAATAGAAATAACAATCTTATTTTGTTATAAAACACTGCCTATGGTAGATGGTAGATTTAGACTTTTCCGGGAGGGGGTCGTATTGTCCAGTGGATTTCCCTATTTAACCAACATAATAATATTAAACGCCTTCGAACTAGGACCACTAATGGTGCTTTATACAAATGTTAAGAATTAATTGTTGAGATAAATGGGTAAAGATTAACACTGTAAATTTAGACAAAATATAGAGTGATAATGACACTGTAGAATTGCTTCTAAATCAAAGCCTTACTTTAGCTCTACGTGGTACGGAACTAAATTACCGTAAAAAAGAAAATCAGAGTAAAAAAGCAAAGGATTAATTCTAAACATGATTTGAAAGCGTATTCGATCATTACTATGGTTAAAGGAGAAAATTAATGAATGAAAATAAAATGGCTAAAAGTCGGAAAAATAATTGAAATTTTTATGTTTTGAAAAAACTATGTTAGAACTCCAAAAAACTCTAACAAGAAAAAAAAACTAATCAATCAAACTTCAAATATTAAATTAACTTTCAAATGTACTGTTTAAATAACACCAAAGAAATCTGAAGTCCGGTAATATAAATTAATTTCTAATTAAAGTAACAACAAAAAATATACAACTTTACAAGAAAAAAACACACATAGACAAACCAATTAAACACGAGTGCAATTTTGTTTTTTTTTTAATAAACTTCCTCAAAAGAAATAAATTCAAAAATGTTGGAAAAAAGACAGCAAAAAATTAGCATAAAAAAATGAACCATCTTCACCGATCATATTTCAATTATTATTTTCCTCCGATTATGATTAATGGATGTCTGATCGATTTGATATCGACACTTAAAAAGTATCTGTGAAATCTTGTTTAGTTTCGCGCCTTTCAATTTTTTTTTTTTTTTTTTTTTTTTTTTTTGTACAAAGTAAATGTATGACAGTATGAATTGCTGGCCCTATACATTTTATACATTTTATAAATAAAACGATGATATACCACAGACAAAAACAACTAATTTTACATGAGATTGAATAAAAAGATCATTGGGTATCTGTTTAAAGAAATCTTAGCTTGTGTTGCTGTTATTTTTATTATTATTTTTTGTTTTTTAAATTACATTCGTGATATAGCGATGATAGCTACCATAAGGTGGTAGCAAAATTGTCTGGACTTTTTATACGCAATTTAACTTCACATTTTCGTTGAATTGATAGTTTAATTTTTATTTTTCTTTTATGTTTGAGGCTCCTTGTTATTCTGGTCTGGTTAGATAGGTAGGTGCATTATTATCAAAAGAATAAAATACACATTTAAGAACGATGATTTGTGCATGTTTTTCTGTTCTTTCTTTACTTTGCTCTGATGCTATATAAGGACTTATGATGTGTGTTTTGTAACAAAAAAAAAAAACAAAATTAAAATTAAAAATTAATTTATGCAAAGAATGTTTGCTTCCTTTTTAGTATTTTTTAATCGAGACCAAGTCCAAGCCGTATAAAAATTATGTTGTAAATTATTATTGAATGTATTTTTTTTTTTTTTTTGCATCAACGTTTTAATGAGTTTTATTGGGACTATTGGGAGAGATAAAAATAAATTAAATACACCTAAAATCTGAAGACGTTATACGTAAGAATAGCTTTTAGCCAAATTCATGAATATTAAAAAAACATTAATGAAAAACATTATTGGAATTAGAATTATATTTAGAAAAATATGTACTTTGAATTAGCGATCAGTTGAAAATTCTATATTAACCGACTTAAAGCACCCACCAAGAGCATCAGAAACTATTCGATTTATTTTCATTATTTGGCTCCTATTTTTGAGTTCTATCTCAATAGAATTTATATTTAGTTTTGTTAACACCATCATATCTCAATTTTTTTATCAAAACATCACAATCAATTCAAGGACTCTTCGCCAATCTATATAGAAAATAATTCTAATTTTATTATCAATTTTAACTCACTGAATGAAGCAAGATCCACGCACGCACGTTAACTTTACAAATTGACTCAAATATTCGAGTAGGAATAAACAATGTAGTTATACCATATCGATACAAAGCTTCGTTATTTCCATTGGTATGTCGCTTGACGCAAAGCTTAGATGGAAAGAACACGTCAAGAGAAAAAACTAGAACTGGGTCTGAAATACAAACATTTGCATTGGCTAATTGGGTGGACATTTACGATTTCGACTAACAAATTTTGAATCTACAATCCACTATTAAAGCCAGTTTGGACATGCGGTATTTAAATATGGGGTTGTGCTAAACAACTGCATATTCAAAACATATCCAAACGTTCCAAAACAAAGTATTTCGAAATTGTCTTAATTCCCCCTGGTTCGTTCGCAACGCTGATATTCATAGAGATCTCAGGATCTCTCTCCTAAAAGACGAAATAAAAAAATGGCTGTACGACATAAAAGTCGTCTTTCTCAACATGCCAATATTGAAGTTTCACTTTTAGCTGACAATCAAAACTCTGTTAGAAGACTTAAACGCACTAAACCATTTGAGCTGTACTAGGATAAAAATTTTTATTTTACAACAATCCCTAACGGAGCTTTGTTTGATCAAAGATATCTGAAGCAATAGAACCAAAATTGTATTAATGGCTTGTCGTAAAGAATTTAATAAAATAAAATAAATTTTAAAAAAAAGTGTGGAAGTTTTTAGTGCATTAAAGTCGGCACAGTGCTTCACTTCGTTCTTCCACGGCACATAGAACAGAAGCAGAAGGTTTTTTTAATTATTTTCTTCTATCTGAAAAAAAAATTCTAATTGCAAATTACTAAAACTTATCAATTCTTCACAAAAATTATGATTCTTTCTGAAACCAGATTAGTGTTTTCAGGTATCCAGTTAACTTTATTTAGATTTAATCTTAGCTTCTGTTGTTATTATAACAGTTGTGCCTTTACACGAGTCATCTTAAATTAGTTTTCTTTTTGTCGTGTATGAATCCGGTTATGAATATTAACAGTATATCAATTAGAATTTCAAACCGGACACAATACAATAATGAAGCTCATTTGAGCAATAGAGCTCATTTGAGTTAATAAATGAATGAATGAATGAAAAAAATAGAGTAGGTGCCCATAAATAGTTGCACAAATCAAATAGAAGGAACTCTTCTCAGTTGCCATCCTCGATGTAGCTATTGCTTTTCATAACATCTCTCTGGTGGCTCAAACTTGAAATTAAAAATAAGCTACTATCACAGTTTCATCAAATAATCAAATCGTAAATAACTGATGGACAAAGTGAAGTAAATTGTACATTGATTATTACAGAACAGAAGAACATTTTGTTAAAGCTGATGTACTGATGTACCCGACGTTACCCGAGAAATTGTAAAATAGCTTAAGAGCTTTCTTTGTTTTTAATGTGGAAGGGAAAATATTAATTGATGTTTCGTTTTTGGTAAGCTAGCCATTGATTGACCATTGTAAGTGGATTTCTTCGTCGAAACGGAATTAAAAGGATTGAACAAAAGTTTTCTTTAAGGTTTTTTAAATTATAGCACCCTCTGTTGAAAGTGAGAACAAATCGTTTAGAAAAAGTTTTTGACAAATCAATGTATTCGAACGAGTTTTTTTGTGAGCTCCTCTGACAAAAACAATATTTCTGCCATATTTGAAAGCCTTCGATTAAGGCGTTCAGATCCGTTATTGAAAAATTAAAAAAAACTTATTGGACCGGCATGTAGAAACGTGTTAACGGCATTCACTAAAAATTTGTCTTTCACCTTTTTCAGACCATAGAAACTCCTCCTGAAATTGCTTTCTCTTGCAACAATTTTTTTTACAGATCTACGCCTCAGAAGGGGCTAATGTATCGGAACCCAAACAAACCAATTATCTGGTGTGTCAAGAAACAATATTTCTGAAAAATTTCAAGTTAATCGATCACAGTTCTTAGACGGTACAACGAAACGAAAAATCCCTAAACCGACGTGCCGAAACCGGTTAAGGAGATTTACCAAAAAAAAAATTGTATAATATATACTCTGTATACTGCTATATGCCAAAAGTTATTCATATCCATAAAGTAGTTCAGAATATATATCTGTATTTACTCCAGTTATTAAATATATGAAGTCGGCTAGGAGTTGTATCACACCTACCCGAACCAGACAAAATTTTTCAAAATAGTAAAAGGCGTATATTTTATTTTTGAAAGAGTGCCTAAGTACTTTTAGCTGCTGGGAGTAGCATGAAAGCTAGCCGAATCAGTCAACATTTTTAAAAAAATAGTTCAATACAATAATATCTCAGTACGCATAAGCCTCATTACAAATTTTTAACTAAAGTTCTTAGTTTTGGAAATATGTTTGGCGGACGCTAAGTTGTTATATGACAGCTATCCGACCCAGTGGAAGCTTTGAAAAAAATTTTCAAGAGAATAACTGTGTAAAAATTTTCAACTCTGTAGTACCTTTGATTTTAAAAATATTTTTGAAGGATGCTATAAGTTGCACGACAGCTACCCGAACCAGTAAAAATTTAAAAAAAAAAAGTAAAAAGCAAATTTATTTATTTTTGAAAATGTTAACTCAGTACATTAGCTATGAGGAAAATAAAAGAAAAATAAAACTCAGAATTATGTAAATTAGATATTAGACATAGTTCAGTTAGAGTAGAGAGCAGATGTATTTTAAGGTGTTAGAAATCTCTTCAATAATCAAATTAAAATTCATATTTAAAAATTAATTCTAATAGAAAACATATAAATTTCCAATGATTTCCTAATACTATATAAAATTAATTTACTGTATGTACTTACTCTTCCAAATTTCAATGCATCCTTAAATGCAATATTTCCATAAATCCACATTATTTTCATTTATTACCTGTATAAATACTAAAATTCCAAACTTCACAAAATATTTTGCAAGAGCATAGGTATGATTAAATTATTATATTGTATAATGTATGTATGTATGTATGTATATATCAAAGTATGAAAATGTTTTGGGAACAGAAGGAAGTAGAATATGTTTTCATAACACAAATCAATACTATATCTTATGATAAACGAATTCAAAGTAAGGCAATCAAATGAAATGAGAGAATAAACAATAAACTGGAGTAAAATTGTTAGAAACTATTAAAAATTCAGATCACATGTCTTGAGATGATCGAAAGGAGCGCAAATTTATGATGGACAGGAATTTTTTATCTTCATACACATATTTATAAATATATTATATACTAGAGCTATCTATACATATTATGTATATAAATGATACAGTTCTTGAAATTGCTTTACTACCATTCTTGATATTTTTTCTTTAAGTGATGCTGGTTTTGAGTCTTTGTTTTGTTTGAATATTTAATATATTACTCTTCATATTTAGGATATTTTATGCGAATTTTTTAGTAAATTGTTTAACTTTTCATGCCAATCAATAAGAAAAATATTTGTATGGGTTTTGTGAAAAGATTATAGAATTTATAGTCAGTCCATATGTCGGTTGTAAAATATTTCACTTTATTTAGGACAGTTATATAATACCGTAAAAATAATATGATAATATTTTTTAAAAGCTTATTTTATTAATAGAGCCGACATTTATTAATTATAGTTCAAGTTAAAGCCAAATTTAACATTTTTAACAGAACATGGATTTAAATTACTGATATTTTTCACTATCAACGAATAGGTACAAAAAAAAAGCAATTATAATTTTGTTTACAACTTACTACGATACACCTTACATTGTCTATATCTAGGACCTATCTACATTTAATGATGAAAATAAAACCCATATGCTACCTATGCTATGCAATCTCTTCAAATGTGTATAAATAGGATGATGTAACTGGTGTATGTGTGGTCATGGTGCGGTGATTTATTTTCTCTCATTTTTGTTGAATAGATTTAATAATTTTGAGGTGAAATGATGACAACTAACTCTATCATTATAATATAGATTATGTCCTGCTCTATAATAAAGGCAAAATTTAAGATTAATTTATTTTTTTACTATCCTTCTTACATTATTTAACTTTTTTGTTATATTGTTTACATATTCCGTAACGTTATACTAACTTTTTATGAATATTTTATAAAAATCAAATTTGAAACATTAACTAAGACTCGCAGCATGTTCAAATTAAATTAATACTTTAGGCCGAAAATAGCTACACATTCATTCACAAACACATTGTTACAAAAATTTCTCGATTTTGACCAATTTCACTTTAATCAAATATTCATAAATTTCTAAACAATATTTCTTCCGATGTTAACGATATTCAGTGTCGGTGTCGGTATTAAAAAATATACTATTATAGTTTGTTTACTATATTTATTTTATCACTTAATATTAATACAGTATAGAGATTAAAATGTTCCCTATATTTGTGTGCCACATGTAGGTGGTTTATACATACATTTATATCCTACTGTTGTTATACTTAAATTGTCTTAATTCCACTACTTTTAATTATAGATACATTCTAGCTATTCTAATTGTATATTTAGAGCTTGTTCTGAGCACACTACTATAATTAAAATTTCTCAAAAACTGAACTAGATAAGGTACTAACTAGAAACATTTATTTAGTGCTTACACCTATTGATATCGTTTCGAACCAACTTACTTGTACTTGAACTTATATTTTTTTCATTCATTCAGCATATTGGATCTACTATTCTATTGGGCACCATTATTTAATTAAAAAAATATTTCCATTGAAGGCTAATGTTTGTTAACTCTTTTCTGGTCCTGCATATAACGTGACAGATAGCTCAATGGTTCTGGATTAATTTTTTGGTAGTTCTTTTTTTTCCTTACTTCTCTTGAAAGCATAGAGACATTCCATTTCCATCTGACATTTCCATCCACTTCCACTATAAGGTTAATAAGAAATGTGAAACTAATCAGCAGTCGGGAAATTATTCCGATTGGTTATTTCGTCGAGAAGGTTTAAAATTACGAGAGCTAACTTTTTATCTGTAAGTATCTGGTGGGTAAAAGAGACGTACGCAATTATCCGACGATCAGATAATTCCTGTAAGTCCGTAAGTTAAAGACGATAGGAATAAGGTGGAAGTCTCAATGGATCAGTAGAAAATGTTTTGTGAGGCAAGGGTATGAAAATTCTTTGGACCAACATTTGATAAAACCTTAAAAAGAACTAGGTCTACTCACTAACTTATCATAGTGTAACTTGAAATTAAGTTTTAAGTCAAGTGTGATTCCCAGATTTGTAAAAAAATAAAATTAACTCTCGTAAGCGAAGAACAATTTAATTGGTAGTTGAATCAAAATTACCGAGCTCAATATCTCTGTTTTACATTTTCTAATTTTACTGTTCAGTAAAAAGAAACGACTTGGCATTTGGAAGTGTTTAGTTCAGGAAAATTAGAAGAACACCAAGAGTTAAAATTGTTTAAATCATTATGTAAATTCAGTTCATTACTGAGTACTCTCGAAAAAAGTTAAGATTCAAACCACATAAGGCTGTTCTTCAATAATATGAGGGATTCTGTCAAACGTTTTACTTATGGCGTCGACCTTTAAACCATTCTCTGGATCGTATACCCTCTGAGGAAACCTCATGGAATAGATAAAAGCCGAAAAAAAATGTGAAGAAAAACAGTCGTAGTTGAAAAAATCACCCAACAAAGATTATGGCAGCAACTGAGGAGTTTAAACGCAAATATGAGCCGATGCAAGAGCTTTAGGGGTTGCTGTGATGACAATAATGAGTAATCTAAATCGGTTCAAGAAAACTATATTGTACTCAATCGCTAACAATCATTTCTGGTTCCAAGACAATGTCTAACTTCAATCTGCTTATACCATCTAAGGTATAGGGGATTGGCCTAGAAGACCAATTTGCGAAACTCTATCTGCATCTACGTGGTCAGGCGACATCATATTTCTGCAATATGTCGCTGTGATCTTATCCATCCCTTACGTTAAGATGCCTAACGTTACTATGTTTACTGGGTAAGTCGTGTCACGATAGTTATTGTTTAATAAACTATAAATATCAAACAATTTCCAGCTGAGGTCTTTAACATAGAACCAAAAAGTATTCAAGAACCATATTGAGCGAACTTTAATACAGCTTACTTATTTGAGTTTCCATTAAAGCACTGAAGTGGTTATTTATTTAAAATTTTGTTTGAATCTAACGAAAGCTTGTTTTTTTTTTCTTTATTAAAATGAATTTGTACAATTATATACCGGGTGTTCCAGACCATGCGTATCAGCTTTTTAAGAGGGGAAGGAGCCGTTATTTTAATATTTAGAAAAAAGTTTGTTAGCTAAGTTGAGGATGCTCTATCGATTGGTGGTATTTTCAACTTTCGGAAAGGACCGCAAATCGGTTTTTTAAGATCAAAAATCGCCGAAATTGGCCGAAATCGAGGTTTTCAAATGAGAAGGGGTACTTTTTAATGCAAATTTGGATTCTAAGTCAAAAAATCTCGTCTCGTCTCGCTGAATATGCCTTTCTGTTAGACACTATAAGCGGCCCCGATAGAACATTTTATTTGTTGGTAGTACTGATAATTTTTTACTGTCAAAAAAGATTATTGGTATATAAACAAAATATGATTTTTAAAATTTTTGGAAAGTATTAGATACGTTTAGTTTTAAAATATTTTTTAAATGAAAAATAAATATAAATATATTTATGTATTAAATATTTTTTAGTTTAGTACATAAACAGTAGTAAAATAGTAATAGTAAAGATGATTTTTTTTTTCAAAACAAAAACATAATATTAATAATAATGCAAAAAAAATAATGAAAAATTATTTATCAATCTTTACTTAACTATTTTATCTATTCAATTTATTTATTTAATTCAATTTTTTGATAAAAAAAACACAAAATACTTTGACGAGATACGCCTACAATTTTTGACGAGATAAAAAATAGCTATCTCGTCTCGTCAAAGGTCTAACAGAATACAAAACTATCTCGTCAGAGATATTCTCACGCGATCTCGATGTGTCTAACAGAATATGGGTGATTATAATAGAAAATATTTATATTCGATTTAATAAAAAGAAAAAAAAAATAAAAAAAAATTAAGTTTAAGATTAATTATATACTAGGTAATTTAAAATATAAAAATAGGGTTTTAAGACCTAGCCTAAGCTGTCTGGTCAAATTGGATATTATAAAAACTAGCTTTACTAGATTTTCGTATTTTAAGCCACATCGTATTGATTATATGCATTTTTACCTTTTTTTGTTTAACCAATTGATAAATACAAGACCTATCTTGTTTTAGCTATTTAATTTTTATATTAAGTTTTGAATCGAATCTGAAATATTATGTCTTCAGTTTGCACATCAGTTCACATTACTTAACGCTGAAAATATACATCATCCATACGTTAAGTACAAAAAACAACAATATCACGTCAACTCTTAAAATACTACATTCGCAACAATTGGTACACCAATCTTTTTTTATTTCCATATATTTTAATGTAATGATTTTATTTTATTCTAGAACGATATGATGAATGTGATGAAGACGGCAATAATGATGATGAGAGTAAGAACAAAAACAAAAGCAAAAAAAAAAAAAATAATATAAATAACTCCAAAATCTTTAAATATTATTATTATGTTAATAATGATGTGATGGACGATATTGCTACAATTTTGATGTTGATGATTCCTTACATATATTATCATCGTCAACATAACAATTCAGGAACAAAACATAATTGTTAAAAAAGATCGCAAAATAAATTTTAGCAACGACATATCAAAAAAAAAAAAAACGAGCATATGTTTGTGTTTCATAAAAACACAAATTTTTGGTAACATGAAAGATCTAGCCTCTGGATATGATTAATATAAAATCTGGAAAATTTTTGACGATGAATGAAATGCACATTTAAAACAAAACCAAAGAACACGTTATTCCGCATTTCTGATTATTCCTGATGATCAAAATTTTGTAGTTTACATTTGATTTTTTTTTTTTTTTTGTTTAAATTAAGACTTGTGATCGCGAGATTTTGATGCACAAATTGGGCATTTTTGTTTTTTTTTGTTATTTTAATTTGTTTTTTTAATTTAAGAATTGCAGTTTGATATATATATAAGCTAAAGGTGTAATTTAAAATGATAAGCTTGTATCGTGTGTAGCTGACTGTTGTTTGAACACGAACTCATTATTTAATTTTCATTTTGTTTTTATTTTTATTTTTCAATTAAAATTTTTTTACTAAACTTAAAATTGAAAACTTTCACTCGTTTTTTTTTTTTTTTGTTTTTATAAAAAATAAATGTGTTTTTTTTTATTTAGTTGAAATAATTTAATTTAAATAGGATTTAATTTTATACTTTGAAGGTTTGAATTAACATTATTCGACCAAAAATGTGTTTGTTTAAAATAGATTTTATTTTATATGTAAATAAAGTTGAAGATTTTTTTAAAAAAATGTCTAATTCATTATGTTTTAAGCTCACTATCATTATATTTAAAACTCTACTTTTAAAAGCTGATTGTAATTCAATCCATTTTATTGACTCTTTTAAATTTAAAGATTTTTTTTTTTTTTGCGAAAGATAGGAGGTAATTCCCGGAGAACATCAAGAGCTCCAGCCGCGTGTGCGTCTTGATAGTGTAGGAATCGAACCCACTAAAGCCCACCTATCTTTTTCCGTTATAACCAATCTACGTAAGATCGACTAATGACTTTTTTTTCGTAAATTTTCGGTCGCGTGTTTAGCAAATTATTATAGTTATAGTTTCCGTGGAGGATCGCTAACATCATAATAATTACCGTGTAGGAACTTTATCACTATGATATTTCCCGTGAAGGAGATAGCCACAGCAATAGTTCCGCGTGGGAAGATTATTTAGATTTTTTCGCAAAGGAAAATTATTGAAATAGTAATTTCCGTAAAGGAAACTATTATCGTAGAATTTTCCATTTTAGGTAGTGACCAGCTCGTGGGGTTTCGTTCTCTTGAGTCGGCGGATACTGCTGTCGATATGAAGAACTGCTGCCATTTCCGAGTGTAGTCTCTGCTCGTGTTTGACTGCGTGTTTCTTGATCTCTTCCTTGACTGTTTCAATGTGCAAGTCACGGTGGAGATCTGTTGTTACGTACGTACCATGGTGCATTTACTATACCACGAAGCACTTTATTTTGAAATTTTTGCAACATTTCGATGTTGGTTTTCTTTGCACAGCCCCATAATTGGATACCGTACGTCCACACAGGTTTTAATATCTGCTTATATATCAATATTTTGTTCTGTACTGACAACTCAGAACCACGCCCAAGTAACCAGTAAAATTTTTTGAGTCTAATGTTTAGCTCTTCTTTTTTATTTTCTTATATGTTCCTTCTATCTTAGCTTAGCATCGAGTGTCTGTATTGGCATATGGTACTATTTTGTTATTGATTGGGAAAGGAATGGTTGCAATCTTTTTATATGTAAAATTTATATGAGTTGATTTGCTTTCATTAAGTTTTATACGCCATCGTTGGGTCCATAATCTTATTTTATTCACTGCATTTTGAAGTTTTGCTGTGGAGTTTTCAACAGATACGTCAACTGCAAGAATCGCAGTGTCTTCTGCAAAGGTAGCCATAAAAATGTTGTCAATTTGTTGTAATTAGCAGATAAAGTATTGGACCAAGAACACTTCCCTGTGGGACTCCAGCAAATATTTCTTTTACTTCTGAATATTTTTTGCCATAACGTATACGAAAGCATCTATTGTTCATATATGATTTTAATATTTCATAGAATTGTCTTGGTAAATCACGATGTAGTTTAAATTCAAGGCCTTGGTGCCACACTTTGACGAAAGCAACATCTAAGAAGATTGCTGAGCAGACTTTTTTTTCTTCGAACGCTTTTTCCACTATATTTGTGATCCGATGCACTTGATCAATTGTAGAATGTTTGTTTCTGAATCCAAATTGATGGTTCGGGATCAGATCTCTTTCTTCAATAATCGGGGCAAGTCTTTTGAGGAGCAGTTTCTCAAATGTTTTTGATATAATAGGTAACAACGATATTGGTCGATATGATGTTACATCTGAAGGCGGTTTTCCTTGCTTCGGTATTACTATTACTTCTGCAATTTTCCATTGTATCGGAACATATGTGAACTTAAAACATGCATTAAATATATGTTGTAGCTTTAACAAAGCTAGATCTGGTAGTTCCCGCATGATTTGGCCATTGATGAGATCGTAACCTGGTGCTTTTTTGACACTCAGGTTGTGTCTGCATATTTGTTTCAATTTCTCTTAGAGTGACATGCGGGATTTCCGCTTCATCTATTTTAACTTCGAGAGTTATATTTTCATTTGCAAGATTTTGTGTTGGTGCTGTGAAGACCTTTCTTTTGGGTTACCGACCCAGCTACCAGCTTGTGTTTTCAATGGTGGATCTTGCACCTGTGGTCTATTTATTCGTTTAGCTGCTTTCCAAAGCGAGTAGTCAGTATAAGCATCGGCTGATAAATTGTTTAAGAATTTATTAAATGAGTTATTTTTTATATTTCTGATTTATTTTGATTATTTAAGCAATTGAATAAAATTTTATCACCTGGGTATCTCGTTGATTGCCATTATTTTTAAAACTTTTTGACGATGATATGATAGAAATATTTGTAAACTACTCGAACATGTACACAAAAAAAGATTCGTCCTCTTTTTGATATTATTACACACAAAAAATTTATAGAACTAGCACCGATTGAGGAACAACATAGTGTAGATGAATCAACGGTACCATATTATGACAATCATAATAAGTTATGGGGCTATAAGTTATGGGCTGGTACAACTAGATTGGGTTATATAGAATGGTTTGAACCATACCAACAATCTTCCACTTTAGTCACAGATAAATACAAACCTTTAAGATTAGGTGCAAGCGTTGTTCTTCAGCTTGCTGCCGTTATACAAAATAATTTTCCAGGCGTTTCATATCACTTATATTTTGATAACTTTTTTTACATCTATGACATTTTTAGAGCAGCTGAGAGTGAATTAAGCGTACTGGAACTATAAGAGAAAATAGAGTTGGAAAAGAATGTGACTTACCGCATTCCAAAATTTTAAAGAAAAGAAAGCGGTTCTTTTGATTATTTTAGCACAGCAGAAATGAAATTTTACTCTGCAAATGGCATAATAATAACGTTGTTACTATAGCATCGAACAGCTCTATACTTTTTACAACACAAACTGCCAAAAGATATTTCCACCAAGAAAATAAAATGGTAAACTTGGATCAACCTAGACTTATTAAAAGATATAATGATATATTTGTGTGATATAATGTTCATTGAGCTGATAAAAATTTTAGCTTGTATAGAGCTTCTATACGTGGAAAAAATGGTACTTCCTTCTCATATCTCATTGTTTGGATATAGCTGAACAAAATGCTTGGATAACGTAAAGAAAAATGGAGGAAAACTGGACCATGTAGGTTTTAGAAGAGAAATTGCTAAAGGTTTCTTAGAACTTCTAAAAGAGGTCCTAGCAAGTCTTCAATGAATTTACATGCTCATTCAAGATACGACAATGTTGGTCACTTAATAATTTACACACATAAACAAACCCGTTGTATAAGTACTGCCACAAGAATTTGCAACTTTATTAGCCAAAAATATTTTGTTACATTTTGTTTCTGTAAAATTTTAGTTATGAATTGGTTTGTGTTATTTTCTATAAATAATATTTTGAAGCTACAATAATATGTTTTATTTTAAAATTTAATTTTTTAAAAAGTAGTTCGAATGGCCACCATTCTTTTAAAAGAACACCCTTTTTCCAGGAAACTGTACCTAAATCCAAAAAATTTTGTATAGAAACAATGTTACTGGAAGTATTTTATGCAAGTATAAAATATCAAATACTAAGAATTCATCAAAAAAAGTTTCTGCGATATCTGGGTTTTAATAATAAACTTGAACGCAATAACAAAAAAAAAATCCTATAAAACTAAATAGGCAGATTCAATTTAGGCATAAAATACTATAAAGTATTAACAACTTCAAAAATTAATCTTAATGCTTACTTAAATCTAATATTCAAATTTGTTATAATATCTATTATCAAAACTTATATTTTAAAAGTACATGGGGACTAATAAATTAGGCATAAAGTCACAGACTAATTATTATTGAATGAATAAAATTAAATACCCACTCTACTGTCAACCACTAGAACAATACTAAAAGAAATTATATTTTTCCAATACATTAACCAAATAACAACAACAATCCGAAACACATACGACACCATAATATTGCTTTTGAATTGTTACTATTGTGGAGTAGACCATTGTAGACCATCACAAAAACATACAGCACAATAATAAAATTAAAAACAAGTAACAATCTGTTGTTTGGCAAACGTCAAAATAATTGCACCGCGTTTTGTCGTATATTTAGAAATTTGGCATTTAAATCAAAATAAGAATAAAACCATCAATCTCAATGTCGCTTACGGCAAAGAAGCAATGAAATATCTCTGCATCTATGTTACAAAAGATACCGCAGAATACACAGATCGATGGAGCTTCAAAAATTAATAAAGACTAATTATAAGTTTTGAAATCACGGCCACGTTAAAGTCGCACGTGATTAAATATTCCTCACCCAATATTATTCTTCATTCCTTTCTAATATTTTTAAAACTTTGATCATTAATGTTCCCTGAATATAAAGAACACCTAGTAATGTATCTTAGAAAAAACACAAAAATTGAAAATTTAATAAAATGTCCTTTTGCAATTTTATTTAAATTTTATTACCAATTTTTTTACTAAATTTTAATTTTCGATTATATTTTTAAAAAAAAAAATTTATTTAATTTAAATAGAAATTATTTTAAAGAATAGATACAATATAATAAAAACAAAAAATGTATATAAAATATGATTTCTCATCAACCGGTAGCAGCCCAATCATTTTTAAAAGAGATCAAAAGAGATATTAATACTGGCCGCAATACCATCACCATCATTATAATTATTTTTGTTTTATTATTTATAACAAATGATTAATAATAATAATAATAATAATAACATTCAAACTACATAACGTAGTCAAACCGAAAACAAAAACATAATAATAACAGCAATAATAATTTTTACTTACATTATGACAGCATTACAGCGCATCATAGCACGTACTTGACCAAGTACTGGCGGCGGCGAAATAATTTCCCATCAAAGGTGCAGAGACTATTCAATTAATCCCAGATGAAGAATGAATCAACATCATATCTGCAGATCCGTACTTCAATGTAATAATATTTTTTGATTATTGTTATTATTGTTGTTGTTGTTATTATTATTATTATTTTTATTATTATTATTATTTAAATAAATCCGTCACTAGAAACAAAAAAAAAAAATAAAAAAAATATTCAGCTGAACAAACAATAATTCTTTATGTTTTTTTTTTATTTAAAATGCATTTTGCAACGTACCTACATTCATAGACAATAATCAACTTTAGCCATCAACATTATTTTTTTACTGGAGACTTATAGTATTAGTAAAATGGCTGTAAAAAAAAATATACAATATGTATTAAATTGGAGCTGACACTGTTTCAATAGTGTAACAACAAAATAAAAAAAAAGCTATTCTTGTGTAAAAATCAAAAAAATATCCCATATGAATATGGTGACCATTTGTTTGTAGTTCAGAGAGCAGTGTTATTGCTTTTGAAACTGTATATTATTTTATTATACTATCGCGCAAGTGTTTCAGTGTAACATAGAATAGTTTCCGATTCAGTTATTTCAACGTTACGCTTGTAGAGAACACAATAATTAAATGATGTACTCCGTTCGAGTGTTGTATTAAGAATAAATTTATTATAATAATTTTATCTTAATCTAAGTATTACAATTTACATTTGTATTAGTTATATTAAATTATTAAATCTACAGTTAGAACTATTGTATTTGACAAAGCATGATAAACAGTCATTTGCCATGGGGAATCCATTTTTAAGTATTTATCAAGCTCTGTCAATTAGGCACTACACGCTCTACACTACTACTATATGAATTACACCAGGCCTCATAATTTGATTTGCGGTTTAACAAAACTATAAGACAATTCATCATGATCCGATCGTAGTTATCTGTTATCAATTGGTTAACCATTCACAATTTTCTGAGGTATGAGTATTAAACTTGATTAACAGATTCTACTTCGTATGATGTCTCATTTTAATCCCGCATGCACAACTTACAATTTCTAATACAAATTTCTAATATAAAATAAATGGTGTTGTAAGGACCGAACTGTATAATAACAATAAGCCCAGATTATAGCTTGGTTAATTAATGAGGAGAAACAAATAATCAAAATCTTGAATAAATCCTTACGATAAGCAAAACAAATAACCCATATCATTCTACAATGCCAATTCTTAGGTAATAAAATTAAGAGAAGTTCAGCGAAGTAATAAATTTAAGTTATGCAAGATCTTATGTTATCGAAACGAGGCATATGTGATTATTCAAACAATTGCTAATCGCCATATGGTTTTAAATGGCGGATATTAGAGAAAATAGCAATTGTAGTGGTCTCTTACACCACAGAAAATTAAATATATTTCATTGAAAACAACAAAAATTTATTTTTTAGAACTTTTGTTTTTGTTTCTGATATCGAAATGATTTTTTTCAAACTCTATTGTTAATGTTATCATCTATGTATGGCTTAATGCATCTATGTATGTAGTATCGTTAAAAATGTTCTCCAATAAAAACGACTTTATTACTTTTTTCAAGCATATAAAAATCTCAACCAACGAAATCCTCATCGCAAAAACCTCATTCCAAATCAAAATTCCAATTCTTTAAAGCAAAATCCACATTTTCGTTTTTTTTTTTTGCGTGGATTGGCTGGAATCTTCATAGACACAATGAGCCCCGTAGTTTCCATTGTGTTTCAGATTTTTACTGGTTTAGTCAGGTCACATTTCTCCCATTAAAACTAGTCAGACGGACTAAGCATTAATTTGTTTCTAGTTTTATTTTCTTAAAGCAAAAGTTTACGAAATTCTATCGTATTAAATCTAGTGGTTATCACTGATATCAATTTGATTATCTAACAATTGAGTGGCTTCAATGTTAACATGAGCCTCCAGACGAGCTATATACTTAGCTGCATATCTTTTTATTTCATTTTCTATGCAAGCAATTTTTAGATCGCTGTGAGAGTCAATGTTGCAAACATATCAATGGGCGTTTACCATGTTGCACAAGACTTTATTTTGGAATTTTTGTATGCAAAGTACATGTGTTCATCCCCATATTTGTATGCCGTGATTATATAACAATATCTTGTTATTTATAGGTAATTTACAATTTCGACCTAAGAGCCAGTACATTACTCTATATTTATTATCAAGCTAAATTTTTTTCTTTTTGACGTGCTCTTTCGATCTGAGTTTGACATCTACTGTCAATCCTAGGTATTTAGCGTAGTTTTCTTGGGGTATATTTACCCCATTCAGATTTACCGATGGTTGATTTTCTAATTTTTTATTTGTAAAATTTACATGTACCGATTTCTTTGTCCAGAGGTATATTCGGTTGGTCTTTGCAATTTATTTGTAATCTCGTCATAATTTAATCCTAGTGCCATCAACGCAGTATCATCAGCGCAGGTAGCTACAGTTATATTATACGTTTGTGGTAAATCATTGGTGTGTAGAGCAAATACAGTATGGGACCCAAAATACTACCTTGAGGCATACCCCTTTTAATATCTCTGATAGTAGTATACTCTTCGTCTTGTTTTATTCTGAATATACTGTTTTCTAGATATGATGAGAGTACATCTACATGTTGTTTAGGTATTAAGGTTTATTTATTAAGCCTCGATGCCATACTTTATCAAAAGATTGAGCTACATCTTGAAATATAGTAGAGCATACTTGCTTATTTCTTCTAAAGTTTTTTCTATTATGTCTGTTATCCTATGTATTTGATCGATTGTCGAGTACTTAGATCTAAAGCCAAATTGATAATTTGGAATCAGATTCAGATTCAGATTCCCAAGGGAGATATTTCCTTTTTTTTTAGATCCATCGACGAGGCTACGCAAAACCAAACATTTTTCTCAACTCTGGAAAAAGAAGATTTTCCACATTTTTGTATTACGCAACGCATTTAAGCTACGCAAAACTAAGCTTCGGCAATTTTTTGGAATTTTGTCTTTGTCAATCTTATTTTTTTGGATTTCGTTTTGCTACATTTTATCTTTGAATATTTTGTCGATGGAGATTTTACTTACTGACAATTTTGTCCCTGGGGATTTTCTTTTTTCGGCACTTCGTCCATCTCACTTTTAATAACTTTAATCCCTTTCTGCAAATTTTCCTGATGAATCCTTTTTTTATTTTTCGAACCTTCCAGAATGTGGTCACCATAAAAGTACAATAAAAGTGCTCAGTACAAAAATTATAATAAAAAAATAAAAACCAAAAAAAGAAAATAAAGTAAAAAAATAAAAAAATGTTAACTAAGAGAGCAGCAACAATACCTGACCGATGAAAAAAAAAAGACGACAACAAAAATGTATATTAATAATTTGCATAATAACATTGCGCTTTTCTCTTTATAATATTTTTCACATCATAGAATTTGCATTATGAAGGCAAGGAGATTCATTTATTCAGCTACGCTACAAGATTTTTATAACAGTTACACAAAAAAAGAAACAGAGTATCAATTTAATATTGATGAATTAAAATTATTATTTATAACACACACACACACACATACACAACCACAACAGTGGGTGAACATGTAGTAAAATGTGGAAAATTGGTTGATAAAAAAAACGAAGCGGTGAGGAAGAGGAATGATTATAAAACCAATTACTGTCAATCATTTTAAAAGACATTTTTATTGGAAATTTATTAGTTTTCTGATAATAATTTTTTCTTTTTTTTTTTTTTGCAGTACCAGAAGCATAATCATATTTTTGTTTTTATTTATTTCTTTTTTGATTTTTTTTTTAATAATAATTATTATTATTATTATTATCATTATTGTTATTTATAACCTTTATATAATATATACCTGATATTATTGTTGTATGACCCAATTTTTAAAAATTCAATTGGTTATTTAATAGTATCTTGTAAATATCAAACATAGTATGTATTTAGGTGATACCATGTAGTTGATCCAAAAAAAATTATAAGTGAATATTAAAATATATTTTATATGAACACAAGGTATAATTATTAATTTTTGTTTTTAAAAAAATCGTGAATTTAACATTTAATTTAATCATTTATAATTTATGAAATTGACAAAATTTTTAAATGACCATCCAGTTAATGGTATTCGATTGATTTAAAACAATTAATTACATTTAAAAGATTTTCACTTATTCTTTGAATTCTGTTAAAAAACAATTCTGTTGAAAATTTTGTAAGTAATTTGAAATATTAGTGGTATAACGGTACAATGTTAAATATATTGTTATTATTATCATAGCATTTCAAAAAAATTTCAATATTAAATTAAAATATTTAAATTTAATTTATTTTATTACTAGTCGAACGTCTGTCACGCATAGTTTAATCATTAAAATAAATTTTGTCACAAAATTATATTTTAACTTATCTAAACCAACTCACTTTTTAATAAAAGAAATAATAGAACTATCATAGAGAATCAAGCGATAATAGATCGCGCGGTAATTGGAGGTGTTCACATTGAATTGCAATTGCAGTTAACAAAAACTGTTGTAACTCTCAGCGTTTAGATTATGTCATCAATTGCAATTGCATCTTCATATGGGTGTGTAAATGTTATCATTCCAATTTTTTAATACGTTCATCATTGATTCATCATCGGTTTGAACTTTGTGCGCTTAGAACGTCAAAAGCAAAATAATTTTACTATGTATGTAAAGAAATACAAAAACAAATAATATTTTCTATTTTAACAATTTAAAAAACTTTATTTCGAAATGTAGCAAAAAAAAATTACATATTTAAATTTAATATAAACATTCTATACAATTTTGTGAATTTTAAAAAACTGTTCACTCTGTTATTTAATCCTATATTCCTGCGTTGATTTGAAATTATTTAGTTACCCTTCAATTAAATAATTTTACATCATAAATTTAATAAATGACAAAATGTCTAGTGATTTTTTTTATTTTGCTTTGTTCCCTACCCAATTGTTTTGGACAGCCGATTTGATATTTTTTCTTAAATTTTTAATATGAGAATAGTTTTGTGTAACAATTTTCGGATCTATTAAAACATTTTTTAACTGTTTTAAGTAAGTGAATGAGATTAGTTAGTTACAATTTGTGAGGCAGCTAAATTTTAGTACAAGATCTCGCAACAATTTGTTCATAGTATAATCATAGTAGGCAGAGCGAAATGATAATGTATGTAATGATTATGATCAAATCGAAAGGGTTTACAAATTTGTGGTTCCTTCTAACACAGAAATAAAATCAGTTTCGAATTTTCATATTCATTAGAAAAGTTCAAACACAAATTAAGTACAAAAGTAAGGTAAATTATTTTAAAAAAACATATACATAATATGATGCGTACCTACCTTCCAACTAAATGAAATTTTTTTTTATTTTTTATGAATAAAATAAAAATGCGTGTATTAAAAATTAGTGAAAATAAAAAAATTTACTGCAAAAATACAGAAATGGCAAAACCATAACTTCTGAAGAACTGATCACTGTATAGCCTTTCGAGGATTTTTTTTAAGGTAAATAAATTTTCTTTAATTATGTAAAAAAAAATTATTTTGAACTTTCACTATTGAATTATAGAGTTAAAAAAAAATAGTAGTTGTAGTAAAAAATTGTTTTTTTTTTTCAATTTTGTGAATTGATTTGTTTGTTTTCAGTTGCTCTCCTGTTAGTTTTGTTTCAAGAATCGTTTCAATTAGTTAGTTTCCTATTAATAGAAGTGTAGATATCTATAATCATAATACTAGAAATAAAACTAGATATTTTTTAGTTCATCATATAATTGTCTCCAAATTTTTTGTTTTATTTTAAAATTATTATAAAAAAAATTTAAGTAACAATAAATTACAATTAAACATTCATTTTGTGAGCCGATTGAAATCTGAAGCTTCCTGATTAATAATCAGATATCATAATCACTACATCATATCGGTCGGAGTCACTCTCTAACACTAAAACCATACCTAGGTTTATTTCGTCATTTCCACAATACACCGCAGTACTGTGTGTCAGCCGACTAAAACAATAATAAATAAAACTTTTGAGTTTCGTTTCAGACTTGAAGGTTTTAATAAAAGCTATTTTTCTTAGTTATTTACTTGAACTTCCGTTAAGTGTGTTATCTAGTTTTAGCTAGCATATAGCTGGAATAAAATAAAGTAAAAACAAAATAATTATCTAGTCTTTTTTTAACTAAATTTGTTTTAACATATTCGCTTATCTCCTGATCGAGAGGTTTTGTGATTTTAAAAACAAAAATTGTTCACAAGTTACTCTGTAATTAGCAATCTTAAATGTAAGAAGCGAAAAACTTAAATACATCTTTTTTTTTAATGGCGAGTTCTCTTAAGATCTATTGTACTTTCTTAAAATTGTAGGTCTATGTTCTTGATGAACGCTATCATTTCTTTCATGCCGATTTCAGAATCAGGCAATGTGTATTCCTGGAAGTATTTATGTCTTTTGCTAGCTATGGCATCGCAAACAAATATAATATCACAGGAGGATTTTTCTATTTCTGAGCAGAATCTGCATCTGTCTGTGATCGATCGACCAATGACCAATCTTGAACAGATGTTTTTTAAATGGGCCATGGCCTTGTGATAAGCCATGTGAGCATTCTGATATTGGATCTAGTATCCCTGATTATCTGATTCAATCGTTGGATATTTAGTTTGAAAAAGGCTTTAGACTGCGTAAATCCTTGGCAACCATCCCATATGTCTTGGATTTCAGTAGTTTCCCACTTGGTAATAATTCTTTACAGGTAAGTTTTTGAACGAGCAATACTTGGCTCTGGTCCTATGAATTGACTCTTCGCACCTGTTTTTGCAAGGCATGTGCTTCTTCGTTGCCTTGTTGTCCTTCATGCTCAGAAGTCCACATAAGAGTTAATCTGTTTCCTTTCCCTAACTTTATTAAACTTCTGTAAGAACTACAAATAAGGTTTGATTTAAAAATTGAGGAAGCCCAAAGCTTTTAAAGCAGCTTTGCTACCTAAAATTATGTATATGTTGGCACCTTTTTGGGCCCTTTTTTACCGTTTGTTTGCCTCTATAGCATAGGTTCCAGCTTGAAAAACTGTGCGATATGTGCCAAGTACCACATTAAATTTGAGCTTTCTTCCGGTCGGAGAAACCCAAATTTTTGAGCCATCAGCCACCATACTAAAGTTCCTGCAGGATAGGATCTTAAACCTTCGACTTTCTCCCTTTTAGATATTATAACAGTGAAGTTCCTTTGGCAATCAATTTATTTTGTCATATAGTTCGATGTTGCAATTGTTTCAGTTTCTAGTTTAATTTTCTGTAAGAACAGATTGTGTCCTGGTCTTTTGTGCTTGAGGTTATTTGTTAGATGCAGCCTTGTTGCTGTCATTCCTGTCCTCTTCATTATATATAAATGAAGCAGTGGATGTTCCAGAATTTTTTCGAGGGCTGGAGTTTTTGATGCTCAAGTAGCCCCAAGGCAAGCTATTTTAATTGGCTTTGTATATTTGTAAACTTAGAACATGCTTTCATCTCTTCTATTTTTGGACACCATTAAAATGTCGTAAGATATTATAGATGTTACTATAGACTTGTAGAGCCAGACTTGATACGGTCATCTGGGGAGATAATCTCCATGTTTTTCCGAACATACTTTGACCTGCAAAAAATTGTTTATTTAATGTCCTTAAAAATTACATGTTTTTAACGTTTCAAAATTATAGTCCATAATCTTTTGTTTTCACACACCAGTGAGCAATATACCGTTCTTTTATACAAAAATACTTCCTTTAAATTTGCTTTTAAAAATTTTGAAAATTTATTTTCGACCTACTTAAAATCTAACCCTTTTAAAATTAATGACTTTACTTAGCAAGAAATACCATTCAATTAATCTTAATTGCTAATGATTGTCTAATTTTTACTAAATTTAACTGTCTTTATTTTTTAATGTCAAAAAAAAAATTGATAAAAAATGTACAATATAAAAAAAACTCTTTGATTTCAAATAAGCCGCTCATGAAACATTCCACAAAAATCATCTTACAAAATTACAATAAAAGCAATTTATTAAATCTCCTGTTTATTTTCTTCTGGTCAACCTATTATCGACTTATCTTATTCTTTTACTTATACCTATTTGACTAATACATGCTACTAAGGTAGCTGACAATAAACTTGTATTAAACTATAAAAAAAATAATAAAAAAATCGAATAAGTCATAGAATTATTGTATCGGTAATATGAAATGGTGACATTCGAATAATAAATGAATTCGATATGGCCACCGGGAAACCTACTTATCTTACTTTTTTTTTTTAGTTTTCTTTTCTTTGCTACTCCGCTTTTTAAAGTTGAAAAATATTGAAATAATTCATTATACACTTATTATTATTATTATTACTATTATTATTACTATTAGAAAGTCTCCAATTAAAGTTTTAACATTCGAAGCCTTCATGGTCAAAAATGAAATATGAAATTTAAGAGTATTTTTTCTGCTTTTTTTTTTCTTCAATTATATGCGAAAGTAAATCATCTCAATGGATGCAATAATTTTTAATATCAATTGATTAAGATATTAGTTATACCAGAAATTCAGTAAAAATACATATAATGAAATAATTGGTAATCGTAGAGTAGATTCGATATTGATTAGTAGAAAATAAAAGCATAAAAATTTGCTTAACATCAAAGTGTAAGCGAAAGAATTCAAGCTCTTGCATATGTTCTAAATAATAGTAATTGCTTGATCTCGACGCAAAAAAAATAAGTTAAAGCTAAAAGATTTCCAGCAAGTAAATTGCAACTTCACAACCTCAACTTAAAATGAAAAAAAATAAAAATTGAATTGTCTGCATACCAAACTAAGTTAAGAACCGAAAAAATTGTATTTATCGAGCACGTTCTCACTTTCTGCACAAATGTTCCAAGATTAATATCAAGTATGATTGTTTTGAATGCAAAAACCAACCTCGGCTTAAAAGAATATTAGATTTGAGCTGAAAATCAATTTTATTCAATGTTTCGGCTGTAATAAAGTTGACACATTTATACACAGTTTTAATATTTGGTGATGCTTAAGAACGCGTCGTTGAGGGAGGCCACACCTTCGTTGGAGAGATGAGGTATCGACAGATAAGAAAAAATTTCAAATCACCAACTGGAGAGATTCCACTTGTAACCGAAAACAGTGGAGATCAATTTTCCGACAGGCTCAGGGTGTGTAGCGCCCAGCAAGTAAGTAAGTAAGTAAAGATGCTTTTATAACACCATTTTAAATATTTTCTTTACTGTATTTTGTTTAATTGATTGAAATAATATTTTTCAGAAAATAATAGACACAATTTGTAGAGAAGAGAAGAATTTTCGTCCATCTCAAGTTTGATTAAGCTTAACGTTCTTACAAATTTGATGTCCATTGCTCAGAATAGAGGCATCTGATAGAATATTTTTGGGAAGCCATCTAAATAAGTAAGGTTAGGATCAAATGTCTTTATAGCAGGCATATAGGTCCACCTAAGTAAATAAATAATCATCAGGATTCTTACCCCAATCTCATTTTCAATGGCAACTACAAGAATTTGTCCGTTTACATTTATCAAATTTTGACCATGTTTCTTTTATAATTTTGTTGTCTGTTTGAGTTATATTGAAATATTACAAAATATTATTTTGTCTTAAATACTTGTATAGTTCATAAAATTTTATGTTTACACTATTCACACAAATTTAATAGTCCTAATCAACTGGAATATGTAAACATTTTGATTTTTATAGATCAAATGAAAACAAGGCTTATAACAAAAAACTTATATTTTAGAAGACCACTGCGACGAATTATATTTTCTTTGCGAACATTGTATTTGGTACAAAAATTAATACAACTGTTGACTGGCTACCTCTTCTACTTAATATTCAAACTGCGATACTTAATCAGAAAAACTTCATTAAAATAAAATAGCATAGGTTGTTTTTTTGTTTTTATTTTTCAGATAGAAGAAAATCATCAAAAGAGTCTTCTACTTCTGTTATTGTACCGGGGAAGATCGAAGTGAAGGCCTATGCCGACTTTATCGCCATAAAAACTTCCATCTCTTTGTTAAAATTAAGACTAGTCTTTAAGACTAATAATTAATACAATTTTGGCTCTATTACTTCAGATATCTTTGATCAAACAAACTGTCCATTAGGAATTTTTGTAAGATAAAAGATTTTATACTAACACAGTTCGAACGGTTTCGTCCGTTTAAGTTTCCTAACAAAGTTTTGACAGTCAGCTAAACATGAAACTTCGACATTGACATGTTGAGAGAGACGACTTTTATGGGGTACAGCCAATTTTTTTATTTCGTCTTTTATGAGAAGAACCCTGAGATCCCTATGAATATCCGCATTGCGAACAAACCATGGGGCATTGACAATGTTTCACAATACTTTGCTTTGGATATGTTCTGAATATGCAGTTGTTTAACACAGCCCCATATTTGAATACCGTATGCCCAGATTGGCTTCAATAGTTGATTATAGATTAAAATTTTGTTATACATTGAAAGTGTGGATGTTTGCCCAATTAGCCAATACAATTATTTGTATTTCAAATACAGTTCTAGTTTTTTTCTGTTAACTTGTTTTTCCATCTAAACTTTGAGCCAAGCGTCATACCAAGATATTTTGTAGAATTTCGATATGGTATGATGACATTGTTTAACCTTACTGGAATGTGCGACTCCACTTTTTTATTTGTAAAGTTAACTTGCGTGGATTTTGCTTCATTCAGTTTAATTCTCCACCTTTGGCACCAAATGCAGATTTTGTTATTGGTTGTTGCAATTTATTTGTAGTTTCGTTTATATTCTTATCGACTGCTAATATAGCCGTGTCATCTGCAAAAGTAGATACCGTCGCATTTTCTATCTCTGGAATATCACAAAATAGCATAGTAAAGAATAATTTTAGTCTTCCAATCCATCGTGATACAGTTGAAGAATACCCAAATTGTTAAAAATTCCGAAAGCGATCCCAAATGTTAGGTAAGAAATTGCAGAAAGAATATGTCTTGGCAAACTGTTTAATTCTTTAATATTGGAAAGGAATTGAATAATTTACCAATTCCACATCACAAATTTGCAGTAAAATCAGCATTGTAGGGTTTAGGAAGTTTCAAGTACATTTTATGGTAAATTGACACCCACTATAAGTATTCAGATTTATGGTCCTGAAAACGATCATGGGGTCTGGAGGAGAAGATATAATGCCGAACTCTGTAAGCTGTATAATGAGGTGGACGTAGCCACAAAAATTAAAGTCAAGAGACTACATTGGCTGAGACACCTAAAACGGATGAACGAAAATGCTCCAACCAAGAGAACTTTCGAATCCAGACCCGACAGTTCAAGGCAACAGGAAAAACCAAATCTTCAATTCAGCAATTTCGCATCTTTAACTGGAGAGAACTTGCCCGTTAAATTATGGTGACTCAGGCTCAGGAAGTTGTGATGACTTAGGCCTGATAACTCAGGCTCAGGTTAGATGACTCAGGCCCAGGAGCTAAATGGTCTGTTGGCCACCTAAGTAAGTAAGTAAGTATAAGTTAGTATTTCACATTCCAGAAGTGATGATTTGTCATATCATGCATGGCAAATTCTGGCGAATTAAATTTTCCTCTTTCATGGCCAATTTAGTTTTTAGTGTAATTTTACTAAGCCTAAAGATATTTTATATTTAGTCAAATAAATATTTATCCTCGTTATCTGTTTATCTTCTATGGGCCGTAACCAAATAGATCGACACATACTTTTTCGTTCATTAGAGTACATTTCTAGGATCCAATACTCAACACAAAATAATGATAGTTTATGAATTAGGTGAAAGTTAAAACGATTTAAGAAAGCTAACTTTTCTAAAATCTCAATTTTTAATTGAAAAATTAAAGAACAACTATGCAGAATTATGTTCACTATGCTTTAAAATTATTAGATTTGCGAACCCAGAATTAAAGAAGAACAAAAATTCAAATGAATGAAAATTTGCATCATTTTTGATAATTTGAAAACACACATTCAAGAACTAAAAATTATTTTATTCAAGAATTAATTTAATTGAAAAGTAATCCGGAAATTTTTTTTTCTTTATTTTAAATGTAGGTAGACTGTCACCAACCATTTATTCAACAAAAAAAAAATTATAAAAGCTATGGGTGTATATAAAACGTTTATGTAAAATTACATTAAGAACAAGTTGCAATTCTAGTTATTCATAGTTTCGCTAACATTTTTTCTAACGTGTACATTTTTTTTTTTTTTTTTCCAACTGGTATGAAAATTAAAATGTAAATTGTCATCCCACACAAAATAATTTGATTATTAATACAGATCTAACAATGTAATTACAAAATCATTCCATGAAGTGTATAAAAAAAGGATTATTAATAGATGATATTATGAAATTAATCAACAATTTTAAATTGTCTTTCGACCAACCAACTTCACAAAATCTTAATGGAACATATTATGAATGAATACAAAATTGGTCTTAAAGTCTTAGATTCGTATTGCTAATGAATAAATTTAAGAAAGAATGGTATGCTGTATAAATTTATTGGCGACCTAATAAATAAAATCAACTTGAAACAACTCAGATAACTTATTAATATCGAACTATACATTTGTTCTAAAAAGCTCTAACATAGTTAATTCGGGCATGCAATCAGCAGCGGCTTATCTGAAGAACAAGATGGGCACTGCCCATCCCCCGTAATCCTAACCAGAATTATAATAACTTTTATTACTTCTAAATAATTATAAAATACAAAAAAAAAACAATTTCAAATTCTGACACATTCTACCTAAATACATTTTTTGGTGTAAAATTTTTAATTAATTGTCACCTTATCATTAATATACCAGGTTTAAATTTAAAAAGCAAATTTTTAAATAAATCGAATGTGCTCTATCGTTTAATGATATTTTCAACTTCCGGAAAGGACCGGAAATAGGTTTTTTTTAACCGGAAATTCACCAAAATCGTGATTACTAGGTAATGTTATACAAATTTGGATTCTAAGCCAAAAAATAAGAAACTTTTGTATTAATAATATTTTTTTTTGTTTTCTCAGTATTTTTCTTTAAAACTAAAATCAACTTTTTGGTCAATTCTGAGTTGCTATTAATAATTATGGATTCCGATTTCCGATTTTTAATCGCTAGCCGCATGTGATTTGCACATGCGGTTTTAATTCGATTTTTGCTAGTCGCAATGGCAATCTAAAACATTTTGATTAATCCAGATCCGATTGCGATTGACACAAACATCGGGCTACCGGCTAGTGACTAGCAACAGGATGCATAAAGCACATTGGTGTCATAAGCGACGATCGACGATTTTCGCAACTTCATTAGTGTGATTTTTGGGTCCTAACGCCAGCTGCTAACCGCCAGGGTCGAGACGTAAAAGATGTATTGAAATCATATGCGATTTAAGATGCTTGATTTGAATACGAATTAGGTCAACTCTAAATCCTAATTTAAAATCTGTATTGCGATTGACGATTCTGACGTAATAGACATATTAATTGTGCATGCGATAGTTTGCGTCCTGTTCAGCTAGCGACTAGCTAATTGCATTTTTTTTATTTGATTTGTATTGCATTGCAACTAGGATTAAGTCCGAACGTAAAAATTGTATGCGATTTCAGTTTATCAATTACGTCTGAACCGTCAATCGCAATCTATAATTATTAAGTAGGATTTAGAATTGACAAAATTTGCATCCAAATCAAGCGGCTGAAGTTACTTGCGATTAATGCAAACAAATTACGTCGTATCAATCGTGACGCTAGTCTCTAGTCGCTAGTCGGTAGCCTAATGTTTGCATCAATCGTTAGTGGATTTGGATAGCGAATTTAGAAGTGCCAATCGGAAGTGACTCCACATTCGATTTCAATGTGATTTTGATCAATTCTGATTGCGTTTGACGATTCTGTTTTGCGATTCCCACGGGCAAAAGAATCGATAAACGTGCATATGTCAGAATGAAAAATTGCATGCTAACGACTAAAAACATAGTAATATTCAGGAAGTCACAAGTTACTGTTGTAGGCTTAAAGTTCTCATTTTATTTTGAAATTCATTTCTTCATTAAATTTTCCAGTAGCTATGGGGTATCTATTAATATCATGCAGCATGTAATATGCAGTGGATACAAAAAAATAAAACAGAAAAACTTGGAATACTGATATTTTTGTTAGACATGACCGCATTCAATAGCATCAAATTTGTAAATGATGATTTTCATAGTACATTCTCATGTGTACTATATACACAATTATCATATGGAGATGGATTTAAAGTATTTTGCACTATATGAATAACATGAAACCCAATGCATATTAAAGCAAAATGCATATACCAAAATTGCCAAAAAATTTCACTTAATACTGTTATATAGATGGATGGGTATATATTATTCTGTCTGTATAGGAATATGTAATAAAACCACCATTTTACAAACTAAAATTTTAATTTTACTGAAAGAAGTGAAAAAAACCTGTTAAAATAATATACAAAACTATTACTGTCCATGATAGGAATACGAATTGGTAGGTATTACCTGAAATTTCAGTATGATATTGTAGTGGTAGTCTTAAAAGCACAGTTAGGACATTCGACTGCTGTATAAAAACCAAGGAATATTATTGAAAGTTATTACTTAAATCAAATTGTTTTGAGTATGCAGAATATAACTATGTGTAACGGTTAGACGGGTAGAAGCTATTTTTAACATGACCTACTTTTACCTAATTAATTTTACTTAATAGTTTTTGAACTGCCGATCACTACATCGGAATTAACTACTTTTATATTATAAATCACTGTTCTGATTTGCAAACTATTAATTACGTTTGAATTAGAATGAGTTGTTCTATCTATTTCAACAAAACCAAGCAAATTCAGAACAAGCTTTGAGAGAACTAAATAGTTAATACAAATTTGTTCTTTTACGTAAAATATCTTTAGACAAGACTACGGTTCCATAAAAGAGCAAAGATGGTCTCAAAGTCATTAGAATCTGTAGTGACAGTCAGACTGCCTTAAAAGCTCTTGAAAGTAACCTCATCAAATCTAGATTGGTGGGAGAATGTTCGGAAGTCCTAAACCTCATAGGGCTCCGAAACAAGGTACAACTGATCTGGATAACGGGTCATAGTGGCTTCAATGGAAATGAGAAGGCTGACGAACTAGCCAGATCATCGGCGAGAAACATTTATTGCCGGAACCGGCAATTGCTATGCCTATTGGTAATATTAAACTATCGATAGAAAACACACTAAAGAGGGAAACAAACATTCTTTGGGAGCGTATTAAAGGTCACAGAGTCTCCAAAATATATGTACCAAGAACAAACACCAAAATAACCAACTTCCTGCAAACCTTCAATAGACTAGACTGTAAGAAGATAGTGGGCATACTTACTGGTCATAACCACATGAATAAGCACATGTGTAGACTAGCACTAAGTGACGACCCAACCTACAGACACTGTCTGGAAGAGGAAGAAACCTCTACACGTCATGTTGTTGGAGAGTGCCTAGCTCTTTCAAGGCTGAGACTCCGGTTGTTGGAAACGCACTACATAACCTCAGAAAGCTCCTGCAGGATAGAACCCACAAACCTATTGGTCTTTATCAAGAGTGTCGACTACGTTGAGGGTGGAGGAGGGTATAAAGGGCTAAAAACCTACATGCTGGCCCTGACATATTAAGGCCACCTCCCTTTTTAATAAAAACAAAAAAAAATGTCGTTTAAGTTCTTGGGAATAGTTATTGCCTTTACGCAACACCGAAAATCGGAGAATATGCAAAACAATAAACAAAGCGTCGAAAGTCGTTGGATGCTTAATCGACATTATATGGGGAAACAAATATATGAGTAAAACATCAAAAACAAACGGAATATATGCAACGGAAACGAGAGCGGAAACGAGTCAAACGAAAGCCGCTTCACGTGCATCCGAAATGAAAGTGCTTAGGAAAATTACAAAGCACACATTAGGGACAGAATTTTGATAGCTTAAATAATAAAAGCCTGTATTATCCAAGATGTTATGAGATGGACCAGAGCAGACTGCTAATTAAGGCAGACTCAACACTACCTCTTCTCCAGGCAGACCACCTGAACCAAATGGACCGAATGTTGGACATCAACTTCTCAAGAAGCAGGCTAATTAGGTTAAAAACAGTCTCTAAACCTGAAAAAAGAAGAAAAAGAAGAAAGTGAAAATGAATTCTTTTGCAGAAATGTCAAGTGTCTTTCAGTATTAATGAGCGACTTAATATAAACAAAAATCATCCTTTCGCTACACCAAAATCTAATTTAAGATCTAATCTAGAACATAAAACATAACAATAAAAATGCACCTAACAAAAGATTATCGCCAAATTTATTATAACAAATTTGGAATACCTTTTTAAAGATCCTTCAAAGTAGATATTTAGCATTACAATCTGAAACTGTCGAATTCATATTAAAGTTTTTGGACATATTTTAGGTTTATATAATAGTAAAAACAAAAACAATTAACAAGTTAGGGGTTACCCACCAAATTCATAAATGAATGTAGTGAAAAATAGGCAAAGAATATTTCCGCATCCTTTTCGGCACGACTTGTTATTGTATACTAGGTATTTGAAGGAAACAAAGTGTATAAATGTTATTGTATTTTTCTATTTTTATTATATAATAGTTTAGAGAAAACATTTATATATAAGAGGCTTTATATTATGTATAAACATTTTTTGATATTCAACTTTAATTTTTGTTTTTGTTTTCGGATTAAGTGCTTTACTGCATAAAGATAAATTGTTTTTGTCTGGAGAATTTCGGAACATTAAGTAAAATGAAAAGCGGTTAAAGCACTTAAAAGCCATATAAAAAGATAAAACTTTATTCTAGTTTAAGGTATGGATGGAAGTACAAAAAGTATTATATGTAGTTGTATATAAATATATAAAGGCAAATTACAACAAAATATTTCTCATGACACTCTGAAAAAATGGGTGTTAATAATTTTTACTTTGTATTAAATTTGATGCAATTTGTATAGAAATAAAATAGGTCTATCGAAATTTTAACATTTTTGTAGACCTAAATAATAACTGTGTATTTGTATTTTATTGGAAAATTTATTTTATCTATTATTACTTAAATTACTTAAGTGAAGAAACTAAGTAGTTGCAGAGTAGGTACATAATATTTTGTTGTGAATTATATAGAAATTGATACAGTTTATAATGGTCTATGCAAATATAATTTTCAATCAATAAATTACAAGCACCTGCTGAATTAAAAAGCCACAAAGACTTAATTAAATTGTTTAATTTAAACGTATTTATTGTAATTTTTTTTGAATTGAGTAAGCAGTAAAATTTCTATTGTGCAATTTATCTGATATATTTCATTCTATATTTTATCAAGCATTAAATCAGCCTAATATTACACCTACATTACATATTTCAAACTTGCATATTGTAGTACATCTTAATGTACCCAATTTATAAAGAGAAATTAAAATATAAGAAAGGTAAAATAATAGGAGGACAATTACGAACAAAAGTGTTAATGTTCGTCTTGAATTTATAATAAGTAAAGAATTGTTCATGCTTCAGAGGATATACTATGGAATTGAATTTCTCGATATTCTGGTTATAAGCGAAGCTAATAAAAAGACTCTTTTAATCTAAGATTTGGCGATACATAAAAAAAATGGTGCAGCACAACTTGTCGCATGAGTATTATTTTATCCCACATACGCTAATTTTGGGTAAATTGATCTAACGATTAATATGGGGTTTGATCTTTTTTTAATTCCTGATCCGTTTATTTCTATCTTATTAAGTTTCTTAGATAATGATTTACGGATATGTAACAAATTTTTATTCCATAAGCCATAACAAGTAAATTTTATCCTATATATGCCAAAATTATGTTGTTATTTTCACCTACTTCCATTGTCCATAGATTTGGAATGAAATATTATTTATATTATTAACAAAATATTTTCTAAGATGAGGACTTATATAAATATCTGAACTATTACCGGATAAAAATTCTGCTGCTCTTTCTTGATGGTGATTTTATAATAAATCCAGTTATAAAAATAAATATAAAGTTACTAGTTCTTGGTTCCAACTAACTTAATCTCAGTTCCTTTATTGAAAAAATTATCTATACCTAGTTGTACCACCGTAAAAACAAAATCTAGTTTTTCGTTATATTATCAAAATGTCAGAGGATTGCGTACTAAAACTAAACTCGTCTACGTTAATTCTATGGCTTTAGATTTTGATTGTTATACATTAACTGATACCTGGTTAACTTATACTATTAATGACTTAGAGTTGTTTGGTTCCTCCTTTAATGTGTTCAGAAAGAATAGATATCACTCTGATTTAGACCAATATTGCAGTGGCATTATACCGAAAGGTGGAGGGGTTTTAATCGCTATCAACGATTCATTTAATGTTAACGAAATTAATTAACCTAACACTGAGTCTATAGAAATTATATGTATAAAGGTTATTTCACAAATTAAGTGCTTTAATATTATAAATTGTTATATTCCTCCTAATAGTGACATTGATATTTATAAAAATCACTGTAGGGCTATTAATTATATTTATGATAACTCTGAGCAATCTGAGGATATCATCCTTTGTGGTTGATTTTAATCTTCCAAATATTAAATTGCATATCCATGATTAAGAGCCACATCTTGTACCAAATAAACTTCATAGTGAAATTGAATATATTTTTATTGATTCTCTTAATTTGAATTCCCTACAACAATCTTCACCGGTTTGTAATTTTCAAGATCGACAACTTGATTTAATATTTTTGTCAGATTGGAATAATTCAACAATCTGTAAATGTCCCAAAATTCTAGTAAATATCGACCCTTATCATCCTCCTATTCATATTACTTTATTAATATGAAGTAATATGCATACTTAAAAATTAACGCTTCAAAAACAGTATCAATTTATTTTACGAAAAAAAGGAAAGCCTCTCTTTTACCTTCTATACCATTAAAACTGCAAAATGACGAAATTAACTGGGCCGATACTATTAAATACCTAGGCATTACCTTAGATAAAAGGCTAACCTTTCAAAAGCAAACTTCTAACACTATTGATAAAATTAACAAATGTACTCGCATGTTGTATCCCCTTATTAACCGAAAATCAATTTTATCCACAGAAAACAAATTGATACTTATTAAGGTAATTTTTCAACCAATAATGTTATATGCGGCACCAGCCTGGGGAGATTGTGCAGCTAGTCATACCAAAAAATTGCAAATTGCGCAAAATAAACTTTTGAAACTTGTATTCAATCTTCCCAGATGGTATTCAACCAAAAAGCTGCATGATAAAGCCAGCATGAATACAATTTTAGAAAAAATAAGTTATTTAACTGTAAAGTTCCACTCGGAACTGTTCATGTCAGAAAATCCTCTGATCAGAAATTTAAATTAAGTTAAAAAAAAATTAGGCTAGTTTAGTTCGTACGTATAGATTTTACTATAGATAGGTTTTACTGTTTAAGTTAGCGTTAAGTTTTACAAAACAAAAATTCAAAAAGGTTTTTCATCTCCAATTTTCCTTTAAATTTATAGTATTAAACTCGAAAACTTCTAAATAAAAATAAAAAAATACAAATCAACTGTAGTAAAGATAATTATATATCTGTATCTAAGTAAATAGTTTTTAAAAGAATTAATTGTACAATATATGGAGCATAATAAATAAATAAATAATAAATAATTCATATTACTTACTTCATGAATTCTGGTAACATTCCCAACGCTACAGTTTGTTATCAATATAACTTTAGTAGAGTTAATTTTCAACAATTTGATAATTTCTATAGTTCGTGTGATTTCTCCCAAATGTTTACATATAACGATGTTGAACTAGTCCTAAGTAAGTTCTATAATATATTATTTAACGGTTTTAAGCTGCATGTCCCATCTACAAAAGTTCGCTCTAACTCAAGTCCCCCCTGGTTCCCCCGTGATATTAAACAGCTAAGAAATAAGAAAAATAAAACATGGTCTAAATATGTCAAATCCAAAAGCCAAAGTGATTATAATAGTTTAAGCTTCTCTTTGATCAATTCAAGTTGTTAGTCGAACAAAGTTACAATATTTATTTACAAAATATGTCATGTAATATTCTAACTAATCCTAAAAGCTTTTGGAGATATATTAATACTAAACGTAAGTCCGATCAATACCTTAGTTTTATGCAATATAAAAACTCCCGTAGCAATGATCCGTTGGTTATTTCTCAATTTTTCCGTGATTTCTTTGAAAACTCCTATTCTAGTTCTCTTGTTAATGCTAAAATTTTCTCATCTTGATGATTACCCTAAGACAACATTCTCAACTTTTTGCTTAAGCGAAGTTACCGTTATAGACTATTTGAATAAACTTGGCAATAACACATCCCCTAGCCCAGATGCTGTCGCAGAAATTATTCTGAAAAATTGCTCGAATTCCTTGGTTTCACCACTATCAAAAATTTTCAATTTATCACTTTCTAAAGGGGTTTTTCCCTCTTATTGGAAAAAATCCTATATAACTCCAGTGCATAAAAAAAATTTCAAAAATGATGTTAGTAACTATCTGCCAATCGCTAAATTGTCCACTATTCCTAAATTATTCGAATTAATTCTCTTTGATCAACTTTATCATCATTGCACTTGTTTTCTAATCCCAAACCAGCACGGGTTTGTCAAAAACAAGTCCACAGTCACGAATCTGGTTGAGTGTACCTCTCAGTTTATTAATAAAATGGAAAAAGGTTTTGAAACTGATGTCGTCTATACAGATCTTAGTAAAGCCTTCGATCTTCTTCCACATTGCGTCATTCTCTTAAAATTAATTAAACTTGGATTTCCACCGTCATTTGTGAAATGGATTGAATCTTATTTGGCTAATCGAAAGTATACTGTACGACTCAGAGCAGCTACGTCAACATCATTCGAAGCAAATACAGGAGTTCCTCAAGGAAGCCATCTAGGTCTCCTTCTATTCATAATCTATATTAATGACATTGTATCAGTAATAAAAAATAGTGAAGTTCAAATTTATGCTGATGACATGAAAGTTTTTAAGAAAATCACATCACTTCGAGACTCAAGTTTGCTTCGAAATGATCTCGATAATTTCTTTGCATATTGCCTATTGAATACATAATTCAATTCCATCTAATTAAAGTAGCTCTTCAAATTGTATTTAACAAAAAATTAATTAAATTAAATCTAATAATAATTAAACTGTACAATTTAGATACATCAGCATTAGTCGGTTCGAAAACATAACAAAATAGGGATATATGGAAATCAAACATTAATAAAAATTACGTTAAGCCGGACAAGCGTATATACAAATCATTAAAACAAATATTTTTAAAATTACTTGAGACTTATTGAAAATCTATTTTTTTTTTAGGGATGGCGAACCTATGGCACACGTACCCAAAGTGACACGCAAATAAATTTTCATTGGCACATACATATATATACATTCTTTCATACATCTGTTAAACCAAATGAATTTTTAATTTTGAATAAAATTTAACTCTATATTCAAAGCATATAATATTTTAAACAACAAAATAAAGAATTTTCACAGATTCCTGGGGCCTTTATTTCAACGTTATATTATTTGTGGATGTAAGTGTACAAATGTATACATGTCAAAAACTCAAAGCATGCTATAATTGAAACATACACTAAATTTAGTCAATTACGTAGTCTGGATTAACAGCAATTGATGATATATTAACAGAGCCGTCTAAAACCTTTCGCAGGCCATAGGCATATTACAACATATAATCGTATAGTATGGAAAAAAAACGTAGTACGGCAGAATAATTTTCTGAACATTTTAATTTGTAAATTTCTCTATAATTTATTATTATTTATATATAATTTATATAAAATATATAATTTCTGCTAATACATAGAATATTGAACAATAATAATAAAACCTAATTGACTTACGATTTTTTTACTATAATTATTGGTCATTAATACTCATAATCATTTTGTATATTTAATTCTGTATATTTTGCTTGTTGTTATTTTTGATATGAATAAAAATATGAACATATGATCGTACATACGTAAAGAATAAAGCAGTACAAAAGCCGGGAATTGAATTCTGTACAATTGTGAATTTATATTGTCTTCTAACATTTTTGTCAGATATTCGAAATAAATTTGATGATTTTGAAAATATGGCTAAAGAAATGACAAATTCTGATTACAAGGATTGTGTACAACGAAGGCGGAAACGAAAACAATTTTTCGACGAAGTAACAGAAGAAAATTCAGAATTGTTTGCGAGAGATACGTTTCGAATACATTATTTTTATCCTATTGTTGATAGACTATTCACCGAAATGAAAAAACGACAAGGAGCATACAATACATTATACAATACTTTCAGTTTTATTGTAGATAAATCTTTATCCAACGATGAAGTTAGGTGTAAAGCTAAAGATTTAGTTACAACATATTCATCAGATTTAGAAGAAGAATTTGTTGATGAGTTTATAATGTTTTCTTCTATGTATAAAGATAAGAAATCTGTAGCAGATTTAATTAAATCACAAATTCAAGACAAATTATTGACAAGTTTTCCAAATGTCAATATTGCATTTCGAATTTATCTATCTATTATTTTGGAACAAATGCAGAAGCAGAACAATCATTTTCCAAATTGAAACAAATTAAAAATTATATTCGTTCAACAATGAATCAAAATCGCTTATCATCATTGCCTGTTCTTTGCATTGAGAGTGATCTTACTTGTGATATGAATTTTGACGATATTAATCAAGATTTTTCCAAAGAAAAATGCCGAAAAAAGATTATTATTTAAAGTTTTTCAGTTCCTTTTTTTATATTTGAATTTATTTAATTCGTTATTGAAATAAACTTATTTTATTTTTCTTTATATATATATATTTTTGTATTTTATTTTATTAATTTTTCTTCATAGGCCACCTAAAATTTTAGTGGCCATAGGCACAGTGCCAATGCTGCCTTTTAGACAAGACGGCTCTGTATTTTAAGTATTGTTTCCAACATAATAAATTTTATAGCAGCCCGAGCTTTGAATAAGCGGCAATTTGAGTTGCTTTTAAAAGAAATTGCTTCAAATTACCATGGATTGCTATAATGAACAATCACGTACGCTGGATTAGTCACAACTCTATGTTACAATGTTTTGTAGAATGTTTTGATGAAATTATAACGTTTCTTAATGACAAGAAATTTGAATTTCCTCAACTTTTTGATAATGACTGGATCACAAAACTAATGTTTTTAACGAATATTTGCAACCATTTAAATGAATTAAATATTAAATTGCAACAACCGCAGAAAATCAATTGATGTTATGTTTGGTATTATTAAAGGTTTTGAGGCCAAGCTAGTAATATTTAGATGTGATATTGACAACAATTTCTTTTAAGTATTTTCCTTTGTTGAAAGATCATTTTCAGAAAATTTTCCATTCATGGATCCAAGGAAAATAATATAAATTTTTATAGCCAAATTATAAATGACATACAAGACAATTCTTTAAAGAGATTTCAAGATTTCAAAATATTTGAACCGTTAATTAACTTTATTAAATATCCAGACAAGTTCGATTTGAAAACTACTAAAATTGATCAATTAGAATGGCTAAAATTACAGAATTTAGAAATGCAGTTGGAAGAGTTTCAATCAAGCGGTATTTGGAAGCAGAAATTTTGTAGAATTGAGCATGCAATAGAAAATAATGAAAAAAAAAAATATTAAATGAAGAAGAATACGAAAACATGTTGTTGAAGATATTCGCTTCCAGAGACATTTAATGCGATGAAGAAATTCTCTTTAGCTATTCATACAATATTTTCATCAACGTATAGCTGTGAAAGCTTATTTTCGATAATGAATCACATAAAACCTGATGTATGAAACAGATTTCATGATTGTATTTCATGAAAATTGTCAAACTATCATCCTGATATGGATTCATTATCGAAGACTATTCAACAACAAAAATTTTATTAAAAATTATGTCAGCTAATTATAGAAATGAATGTATATATAATTTTTTAATAAGGCACGTCACGTATGTATTTTCATTTGATCAAAATAATTTGTATTGCCACGCAGTCAAAAAAAAGGTTCGCCATCCCTGAGAACTACCATTTTAATTGTTCAATACATTTTATTGAATATAATTGAAATATCAATTTTTCCGACTTGTTTCAAATTTAGTTTTAAAAAAAATTCATATAAAATTACTTTGTCCCAATATCACTTCATAACCATTATTTTAAAAAAAATTACTTCTTATATTTTATAATAAAAAAGAAAAACTATGTATAAAGTTAATAATTTACTTTCAATAATTAAATTTGAGTGCCAAATTAATCAACTTAAATTAACAATGTAAAAACTTTAAATATTTTTCGACTGGTTTTTTTTGTATTTTCAACCTAAACATTCGAAATCGATATACTAAAAATGTATTAAATGGCGTATGGGATAAAATAATACTCATGCGATGATTAGTATTAGCATTACCTAAACTGATATCAATACCATCACATTCTCAAGAAATAGCATTCACCAACTCATTTTCTTGAATTGACAAACGCCAGGCCAGGACAAAGTTTTACCAAAAATATAATTTACCGCACTTTATTGGCTTTTCTGAGGGAGATGTTGTATCGGCGTAGGATCTAATGACCATATCCCAAAGATAGCTGGAACTCCTAACTGTACCAAAATATATGTCTTTAGTGGCGCACTTTATCCATTAAGGGCGAAAATGACATTTGAAAGTATCCTTGATGTTTTGATGTTTTTGTATAAAAACCGGCTTGGAGCATATTTTAACATTTATTTGAAGATGATTGGTGCTGCCGTTGTGGAGATATTGTAGTTCAAAGTAGAAAATTTTGGAAAAAACAAAAAAATTATATATCTGCGTCGAATAGTTTAGAAGATTTTTTTTTTTCTAACCTTTTTCTATATAAAACTAGGAATGTGCCTTTTACGAAGTAACAATCTTCTGAAGTAAATGTAACACAAGCTGGTGACCAAATCACTGTATCTCGATGTTGTTATTGCAAAATTTTAAAATATTAGTGCATTTAGTATTTTAAATAAAAAAGGACATTCGCATGTTAATTGCTTGTATGCTTGTTAATTTAGGGTTTTTGTATCTATATAAGATTGTTGATCTAGTAAATATATAGTATATAATATTATATGTGTTCGGTGTTATCTAGCAAGTAAGATAGCAATCTGAAAAGTATTGTAACGCTTATTTGATGACGACAGATGTTGCCGTTGGGCAGCAAGTGTTGTAGTTCAAAATTGTAAATTTTTGAAAAAAAAGCAATCTTTCGTACCTTTTCCAAAAAACCAGATATTTCAAAATTTTGCTAAGGAAACGTTTAATATTTTTGTCTCATTATAAGAGTCTGTTCTTCGGTTATATATAAGCTTTATTTAAAGAAAAAAAAATATCTATTTTATTATGTTTTTATATAAACAAAAAAATGTTACGCCTTTTACAAAGTAATGTAATAAGCTGGTGTAACATTTACTTCAGGAGATTGTTATTTCGTAAAAGGCACATGCCTAGTTTTATATAGAAAAAGCGTAAAAAACAAAACATTTTTTTTTAATAAATGCTTATATCTTCTAAACTATTTGACGTAAATATAAAATATGTATGTATGAGTTATAGAAAAAAAAGAGACCTTTCCAACAGTAAATTTAAGGGGGTTTTAGTAAAATTTGAAGTGTTTGGTTTGTCAAGGAAGAAAATAAAGATTTTTGTTTTTTTTTTTCCAAAATTTTCTACTTTGAGGTGCAATATTCCCACAACGGCAGCACCAATCATCATCAAATAAATGTTAAAACAAACTCCACACCGTTGTCTTTCTAGAATATATATATATCTAATAGATCAACCGATATAACGGTTTTTATACAAAAACATCAAAACAACAGGGATACTTTCAAATGTCCTTTTCGTCCTTAAAGGCTAAGATGCGCCACTAAATATATATATATATTTTTGGAAAGCTAGCAATTCCAACTATCTTTGGTATATGGTCATTAGGTCCTACGCCGATACAACATCTCCCTCAAAGGAGCCCAAAGTTTTACCAAAAATATAATTTCCCCACACTCTTTTAACAATTTTAAGTGACAAATACTAACCTCTACTTTTTGCTTTAATTAAATTTTCAATTTATACTTTGAAGTCTGAAATCCATTTTATATTTCCAAAGAAAAGAAAAAAAAATTGTGGTGAAGGTTTATCAATTTGTTTAACATCAACATTTTTTACATACCTTCTTCAAAAAAAAAGCTAAATCCATACAATAAAGAATATCTTTACATCGCAATAAAATAAAATTAAAATTACACTTACACATAAATTTTATCACATTTTTCCATTTTCTAATCATTACGTGTGATTTTTCAATAATAATTTTATTGAATTTTCTTTGAAACTTTTCTTGATCTCTCGGAAAACTAATAACGGTAGATATATTTAAAATATGTTTTGCTTCTTAAGAAATATCAAAGTCCTTAATTTGGGTAAATTTAAATTGAATAAAAATGAATAAAAAAAAACAAAATTCAAATAAGACAAAAATCTAAATTAAATTTTAGCTCCCCTCTTCAAAATAAAATTTTTATACAACTACAAAGAGACCTAAATTTTGTCATAAGCACTTATCAAAACCACCTTAAGGATATCATTTTTATCGTTTTAAATATAACAAAAAATAAAAAATCATAAGTTAGAAAAGATGAATTTGTATTGGTGGTATTCTTAGATAATACAAAATTTCTTTTTTCCTTTCTATAGAATAGACTCCACCTGAACCGCAGTTTTATTTCGCGATATTTTTTTTTTTTTGTTTATTAAATTATGTTGAAATACCAAACCAAATATCCAATATGATTTACTAAAAAAAATTTATCTGTTTAGAGATTAAAGAGAGGGAGAAATTACAGAAAGAGAGAAACATCAAAGGTAAAATTGTTTGTACATGTTATAATGTGGCGACATCAATGGGTGCTTTTTCTATTTATTTTTTTCTTTTTTTACAAATTTTTTTAATTTAATTTCAATTAACGAATTTGAAATGAATTTGGGGGGGATTAAAAGGTAAATCTATTAATCTGTAAAGTATGTCAAGACAATACATTTTCAATGACACTATATTAAAGTAATAAAACTTATATACGGTCGATATTTCGAAAATCATCTAATCACCTTGATTTTAGCCTGTTTCTTACTCTAATATTGTACGGAACAGTGTTCAGGGGCCTTGCAGTATAAATGGTAATTTTGAAGATATTCACAAACAAGTTCAGCCTTTGTGTCTTAATAAATTTTATTCGCTTTTTATTTGATCTATTTGGGGGTTAGTAAGCAAATCCACAAGCCGAAATCCAGAAATAAAAATTAACAAAAAAATTCATAAATCCAAAATTCATTTGTGGCCAGATTAATCCTGGAAAAAGGCGATATTATCTTTTTTGTACCAAACAGCGGTATCAAACATGTAAAAATTATTTAGGTAAATATTTCGAGAAAATGAAATGAATACCAAAACATTTATACTTTACCCGGTCTTATATTTTACCCTTATATTTTACTCGTCCAAAGCATTTAAAACCACTGTGATTTTTACTGACGAAATTTCGATACGCTTCCGTTGATAAGCCTGACATTTGATAAAATAAATTACTGGAAGGCGAACATTTTAGTAAAAATATGATTTTTATGGATTTTGGGACTAACCCTATTTAGGTATTTATTTTCTTTTATAGCTATTTTAGCTATTTTATTTATTTACGTCACTAATTGTTATCGCTAAGGCTCCCCTAACATAAGTTGAAAGCAGTTTTAATACATTCTTAAGTTAATTGTTCTGTTTAATAGACTTGGAAACTAAAGTTTAAGGTTATTTGTTATTAATAAATAAAAGAGTAAAGCTGGGTATGAAATACCCATTCCATAATTCTCATGACATAATTCCGATATCGTCATGGCAAAATCCACATGGACAAAATGCTCAAAAACCAAACCCCCCATGGACATATTTTATTTTTTTTATCCAACAGGTGTTACGTAAAACGAACTTTCTGCGAAGGTTTTTTTTGGGATTTTGTCCTTCTGCCAAAAAAAAAAAATTAAATTAAACTTATATTTCTGATTATAATAAAAATTTAGGTGGATATTTTCAGTGCCAATATACACTGTCAGATTAATGCTTAGAGCAAGCACATCAGATTGCTATTAGTAGACGAAAGATTGCTTCAATTTGATTGTGCACATATATTATTGCCCAGTAGGGTTAGTCCACCACCTTTGATCAAAAAAAAGTAAAAATAAACTAAGCCAGGTACATGCTGTCATTAAACAAGTAGGGTAGAAAGGAATCTGTAGGGTGGAAAGGAATGTGGAATAACTCAATGGGTCTGAGATTATTCCAATTGGTTCTTTCAACTAAATAATTTGAAATTTCAGAGGATAGCGTTTTACCCGAAAGAATCTGGTAAATAAAAGATATCTATAATAGGCAATATATTTGGTTACAACTAATTGGATCTTAATATTATATAAAAGGGTATTTTTTTTATGAATTTAAAAATGGATAAATTGAAACTAATACTCAATAATTATTTTGTTACTTTTAGTACTATTCGTAAATATACTATAGATGTAGCTTTCCATATTTAAATTAGTTGATATACCATATTAAACAGAAAAAACTATTGTATAATGTATATATATATATATATATATATATATATATTATTGTGTGGGCCAAGTCTTCGCGTAAAAAATTTAACAGTGTTAGGGTGTTTATTCCATAGTCTTGTTATTATAAAAACAAAACAAAAAATATACATTAACGAAAGGTAAGTGGCCGCAGACTATTACTTTGGAATAATAGTTTGAAATATCAATGCAAAGGCTTATGATCTAGCAAATATACTCATTTCATCTTCCATAAACATTTACTTTCTTTTAAATATGACATTATGACAATTGCTGTAAGCAGAACCAAAGCAATGTCATAAACAGGACAAATGTATCTATCTATTTTTATTAATAATAACAAAAGAAACAACAAAAAACACATGTAATTCATCTAGATTATATCTTTCGAACCAAATTAGCATTACGGTAAATTGCTGCAGTTGACCAAGTAGTTTAAGTATGGGGACCCAGGATAATTGAAGAAACTGATCAATTAATTTTCCCAAAGAAAGCATTTAAAGTCTGTGAAAATAATAACTGTATAATGTATATTTATTTATTTATTTCTTTAGCCAATTATTTAGCGGGTTCTGCTATATGGTTCTGAATCGTGGACATTACCAAAAACAAGGGAGAATGCACTTGGTATTTTTGAGAAAACAATTCTCGTCATATGGTCATATTATGGTCGCCTTTTCAACAATTTGGACCTAGCTAAATAAAAAGTCCAAATAAGACGTTTCCATTGGCTAGGCCATGGAGAGAGATTCGTTTTGTCAACGAAGAAAGACAAAATTCGTATGATCAATAAATAAATTTACCTATGATTTAGATTTTTTTAGTTAAAATTCTTTGTTTGAGAGATGAAGTCAGTGGAGTAACCGAAGTCATTGGAGGACAATTTTTCGCCAGGACATTAAAGGTTTGCAGCGCCGAACAAGTAAGTAAGTATTTTTTTAGCCAAATAAGGCAAATATAAAAAAAAATCAATATATTTTCAAAATCATAAACAAAAAATAGAACGTGTCATACATTTCGTCCCGTTATTACCTACTCGAATATTATTGTTAATTTTTAGTAAAATTTAAATTGTTTCATTTCATAAAATTTCTTCAATTTAATTTGTAGATTTGTTTTGTTTTTAGATTGATTTGACACTGCAAAATCTATTTTGGGAAGCTCTGGACATTTGAAAAGTGATTATTGTTGACAAAATTAATTTTTACTTTTGTTTTGTAAATATTTTCACGCATTATAATAATGTAGAATATTGTTTTTGATATATATTTATATGTGATATATATATATATATTTATGTTTTAACATATATTTTGGCAGATTCAATTTATATTAATGCAAGAATATAATTATTACTCTGTAAAGTTATTTCAAGTGTATTTAAAAAATACTAAAATGAAATACGTTCTTATGGCCTTGGAGTTCAACATTTAACTTTAGCACATACTATCCGTTAATACAAAATTAGAATATTATAAAAGAAAAAATAACTTTGTCCGTCAATATAGTTCTTTTTTCTATATTCAACAATAATAAAAATTTAAATTCAATATATATATATATATATTTTATGTGCATAGTATATCTATAGTGTTTATAATCATTGATTTATGTAGACCTTATAGCCAAAATTGAATGATCGAAATGCTTACAATTTCACAGTTTAATTTAACATGATTGTGTGTTTTTTTTGTTTTATTCTATTTGCAGTTATCATTTAATTATTTAATTACTATCATTTATATTATTAGTAATTTTATATTTACAATACGTTGTTATAGAAAACTATTTAAATTTGTATTTAAGCAGTTTAACATTTTAAATTAATTATTATAATCTCTAGTTATTTTTAAATATTCAGCTGATTTAAAATAGTGTAGAGGGAACCAAAGAGCGGATATATCGTTATTTACTATTATATAAAATTAATTTATTATGTATATAGCAAAATAAGTAATTTTTGGCAATACCATTCAACCTGATAGTATTATATAATAATATATAAATACATAATAGTATATACAAGTAAGTGTTTTAATTTGTTTTAAAATATTCAATTGCAAATTCTATCATAAAAAATAAAAACCATAAGATTGGATATATTTTAACATTCAAATATAACGGTAATCGAAAATAATTCTTTTTATAATAATTAGATTGCATTATCGACTAATTTTCGTTTCTTCTATTTTACGCTTTATAATATAAGCGCTTATGTAGCTTAATATATTCATGTGACATCTGGGTGTGATTTTTTCAAACTTATTTATTTTATGGTAATAGAAGATAAATAAATAAGCTTAAGAGAATCATCGCTAGATGTCAGTAAAATATATTAAAAGGAAATTCATAATTTATCTGTTATTTTACCGTTAAAAAGTCAAAAATAATAAATTCAAATTGTTCAATATTAACGTGTTATCTGGTTTTATATTTTTTAATTATTTTTAACAAATTTACAATACAAAATGTGCATAATCACGATTAAAATTAGAAAATAACTCCTGTTTCAAAATTTTGTCATATTTTACTCAATTGAAGACTGATAAATATTTTGATAATAAATATTGAAAATATTTTCATTTATTTTTATATAGATTTTACAGGAAACAATTGAATTTTGAAGATTGCAAAAACAATGCAATATGGTAAACAAATAAAAATGCCACTAAACATAATATTGATGAAAACGTCACTTAGTTCACGTTCACGTTAATTTAAAACATGACATAATGGTAAAACTATTCCAGCTGGTGTTTGTCAAAATATCTTAATTTTGAAGCTTGCATCTCAAAACACGAATTGGGGAAAAAAAACCATCCTAACTAAACCGACAACACATGAATCTGATTATATTAATCAGCACAAAATATACATGGTTTGTAGTGCTGAGAAAAAGAATTAGTTAAAGTGGCTAAATTCCATTTTTTCGGCTCTTACCTTTGACTTTGTTTAGCTTTTTATTTCTTCTTAGTCTTCCTCTTGCCCGATTATTATACGAAATTTCTTCAAGCGTTTTCTTTTTGGTATCCCTTTATCAGACAAGTCTAAAATGTCAACATAAAGGCAAAATATTTTTATTCTACTACCTAAATTAGAGTAGCTCAATCATCTTGTCTAGAAATTAAAATTAAGTGACCGGAAACAAATTACTTTTTAATACACTACAAAGTCATTCATCAAATTCAATAATAATTTAAAATTTAAACTACGTTTTTGAGAACACATAATTATTTTTTTTATTTTTTAAAACATTTAAATTTACTTAAATTGAAAATTAAAAACATTTAATCTAAAATTCCCAATTCATTAAATCTTATCAATGAATACTTCATTGTTTCAATGTATCGTTCTGTTGAAAACATCACATTTCTTCGCCACGCTAATATTTCTTCTGTGGCAAATTTGTCCACATTTGCTTTCTTACAATAATCCGGATGCATAGATATTGTTGGTAAAATTCCTTCAAATGCAAAAAAACCAAAAAATTCTTTTGATCGTATTTCATTTTGAACTGATTCCCATGAGGGTAGTGGCTCATAATTAATTGCACTTAATGTTTCTATTAAATTATCAAAATAAAATTTTAATAATTCATTTCGTTGATCTTTTAAAACATCAATTTGTAAGCTTGTATTCAGAAAATAATTTAAATCAAGTCCCAAACTTGCATAATGACACATTTGAAAATCCAGCTGTGTGTGAAAAATAAGTTAATTCAAATTAAAATTAAAATCAAATAACTTACTAATATTACATCGTCTGGTTGATTGTTACAATCATATTTGAACATAAAATTATTCAAATGTAAATCACCATGATTCAAAACTTTTAATTCACCATCATGCGGTTGCTCTATAGCTAAACATTTGTCAAAAAATTGTTCTTTAAGTTTTTTTAGCTTTTTAGAAATTTCGAAAAAAATAGGCGAATTTTCTACAGAATGAGCAATACAATCCAAATTTCCTTCGAAAATATTTTTTTGTAAAGTTGTATTACGATTATCCTTGTGAAAAAATCCTTTATTGTATAAATGCATTGATTGTGGATCCTGGAAATTTTATAAGTAGTGATTACTAGACAATATAAATTTATTTACCTTTTTAGCTAATTTCATTGAAGCTGCATGAAATTTGGACAATTTTTTTAAAACTAGCTTAGCATGCTCTCCATCAATTCCAATTTGTCGGTTTGCCAATTTGTAATTAGATGCCATAAGATCTTCAAGTATAATTATTCGCACTGGTTTCTGTTGTATAAGATAATGCCTTTAAATAAACAGAATTAATTAATTTAAACAAATAAAAATTGTTAATTCAAATCATTAGCTTTTGAGCAAAAAAAAAGTAGCATTACAAGGTAATTCAAAATAAATTCATTACCATTAAAATTACTTGTAATTCAAAATAAAAGAATTTTCAAAAATACTTCAGCGCTTCAAAAGTACTTCAACAAAATAGTAGTGCATTACTTTAATGCTACTTCTTTTATTTTAAATTTCTTGGTAAAGCAGTACAAAATTAATTTGCAACTCTGATATAGCCGATAGCTTCATGGTTTTATGTTTTTATGCTTTTCTTATATGAACAAAATACTTTTATTATTGTTTTTTCTGATAAAACGATTTTATGATATAGAAAGTCTAATAAACAGAAAATACCTTTGGTTTAAAAAAAATATAGTCAGAATATTTATATGAACAAATGTTGTCTTCTACATCCCATCCGTGCGCAGCTCACTAAAAGTATCACCGACGCGCTAAATCATACTCATAAATGTCAATGCGTCCAAAACAAAGCATATTCCCAATTAGCAAGGCTCCATTTAATAGGTTCACTGCTGGTGCAAATGCGTAATGCTTATAGTCGAAGCATCAATTGCATTCATGGTGGAGCTTATCAAATTTAAGAATTATTTTCTCATTCAATCAATTAAATATATATAATTATAAATATGTATATATAAACATCAACAATGAGGTAATGGGCTGACAGTTACTACTCTATTGCCAAAAATAAGGCACACTTTTAAACTTTTTATTTGTGTAGATAATTACTATCTATAAAAGATTTGATTTTATATCGCATCTAATCAGATTTTATAGGAAAAATTATTTAAAAAAAATGAGAAAGCATTATATTAGTACTGAAACGGATTTCAAATACAAATACGATATAGCCCAACTTTTTTTGCAATATAGTACAGACTACAGACAATAGTTCAAATAAAACATACAAACAAACTCAGCTTTATAACAAATTTTTACCAATTTATATAAATAAAATTAGATTAACTGATAGTAGGTAGACTCTTTTTTTTCAAAATTAGTAAGTTGTAACAAAACTTGTTCTGCAGACTACGTTGTAGCATTCAAACAAATTTATTTAAATTCTTATTTGCATTTTTTCAAAATAATTTGGAAAAATTGTTTTAATTTTAAAACAATGAAGTGTGAATTTAAAACGATATCAAAATTCTTACACTAATTAATGTAAAATAATGTCTTAATGGAATCGTATTTTTGGAATACGTACAGGGTTGCCAGGTGTCCCGATTTCGGCGGGAATTTCCCGATATTGAAAGTCTATTCCCGATTCCCGATATGTAATCGCTAATTCCCGATTGTCCAAAAATAACCCACTAAATTTGTTTTTAACAGAAAAAAAAATTATTTTCATAATTAAAAAAAAATCGTTTTTCATTTTAACCTCAAATGAATACATATTCCAATTCCAATGTTTATAAATATTTTGTTTCACTTGTCATGTCAGTAGTGCGAATTGCAGTTGTCGCTTAAGACATTAATATGAAAGTGGTCGCAACAAGTTAATATTGAAATCTTAATAGTTTTTTTCTTATTAATTATGGACATTTTTGGTCACACTTACGGTTCGTTTTTAAAATTTGTAACTCGGATATTTTATAAATTTCGGTGCTTGCAAATATTTTAGGTAAATATATTATATATATAAGTTAATTATTATAATTGTTAAATATTTAATTAAGTTTAATATAGCCACTTTAGGTGAGTACTCCTTTTAAATAAGTATTTTTTTAAATTTTAAGTGTAAAATGTCAGAATATGAAAGTGAAGAAAACAGTAATAGGAGAAAAAAAGTAAAACAAATGGTCAAATTTAATCAGGAATGGAGGAAATATGAGTGGGTGCAACAATGTGGAGAACATCACATTACATGCACAATTTGCAATAATTTAAAAATTTCAATTGGACATGGCGGTGAAAATGATTTAATAAAACATATGAGAACTGATGGCCATAAATCGAATATGCAATCTTCATCTAGTTCAACAAAACTTACAAAATTCTTCAGCAGTACAACAAGTAAAGATGATGAGCAAGTCATCGTATCTGAGGTTGCTTTTACATATCACACCGTTATGCACTCCCATAGTTATATTTCTAGTGATTGCGCAGGATCATTATTTCCTTCGATGTTCGGTGATTCAAATGTAGCACAAAAATATAGATGCGGTAGGACAAAAATGTCTAAAATCGTTTCTAATGTGCTCGCGCCAAAATCAATAAAATTTATTTTAGAACATTTAAGTGGCAACGTTCCATTTTTTATTTGTCCTGATGCCTCAAACAAAGGAAATATTAAAAACTTTTCCTATTATTCTGAGATACTTTACTAAGCAAAAAGGAGTACAAAATATACTACTTGCATTTTATGCTTTAGATAATGAATTATCTCGGAATATTGCTGAGTCAATCAAAATAAAAATTAAACAGAATGGCCTGAATATGAAAAATGTTTCGTCGTTTTGTGCTGATAATGCGGCAGTAAATTTTGGGAAAACCCAAAGTGTTTTTACGGAACTAAAAAAAATAAATAGTAACATAATACCGGTAGGATGTAACAGCCATATCCTGCATTTTTTTTTTGCTTTTACTAAAATCCCGATATGCCTTTTGGAAAAACTGGCAACCCTGAATACGTATAACCATCAGAAAATATTTATCTTTTAATTTAAAAATAAGGTAACATGGAGTTAGATTCGATTTTGATTATCTGAAGATGGGCATTATTAACTTTTTTTCTGAGAAAAAATACCAACCCTTGATATGTTTAAAATGTTTCATATAGGACGGAAACTCTAGATTACATTATATACTGTATTATATAATCTAGAGACATTATACACTGATAATAATCAACAAAATTTTTATTCAATATAATAATATTTCTCCTCTACCAATAAACGCATTGTTGTTTTATGAATAATGAAGGAAAAATTTAATGAAACATCAAGCTTGATTCGACCGGGATCGTCTAATTAATAGTAAAGAACATATTAAGAAAAAATCTCATCCCATAAAAATTTTTAAAATATTATTTTTATATAGCGGGATGCAGCACAACATCCTGCTCTCTCATTTTATCTTCAAAACAATTTGCTCTTTAATTTATAATTTTTTTTTATAATCTTATATCTCTGGCCATAGCAATTTTTTTATTGTAAATCTTTTGATTTTTTTTCACATAGAAATTAATAGAAAAATAATACTTTTTATAGGTAATGCAACAAGCCATGATACCATCAAGCAATACTCAAATGTGGTTATTAAAATTTTACCTCCCAATTTAACTTCTGAAATTCAACCTTTAGACCAAGGAACTATTCAAAATGTAAAAATTAAATATATAGGTCCAAAATGTTAATTTATTTTCTATCAAAAATTTAACGAATGTGAATCCTGCGCTGATCTTTGCACAAAAAAAATAACGTTTTGGATGCTATGAGATGGATTGTTTCTGCGTGGAATGAAGTTGAAAGTTCAACGATTCAAAAATGTTTTAGTCATTCAGGATTTAATAGCAACGTTCCTATCGAGGATATATCAGAAGAAAATGAAATAGAAGAAATAATTTCCAGTTTTCCAACGAGTATACAAAATGAGCTTGTGATGTTTGTATATGACATGTTAAGAACAGACAAAGCTATTGTTGTACACGAGACACACCCAATTCTGTTGATGAAATAATGGAACAAGTTTTAAATGGATTTAAACAAACGGAAACCTTGGATTTAGAAAGTGAATCTGAAGATGGTGAAGATATCGTCGAATCAAGCAGCATTCCGTCTGTAACAGCAAGTAATACTATATTCTATAATTTGAATATAATTATTTTATATGTTTCTAAGCAGCAGTTCGAATTAACTGAAGAGTACAAAACACTGAAGAAGTTTGCAAGTAGTAGACGAAATACGCGTATCTGTCTGATAAGCTTATCAGTAAAATTAAAAGGAAAATATTCGACTATTTTCACTGTTATAACTGAAGAAGTTCTTAATATAAAAATCAAAATAGAATAACATTTAGGGAAAAAAGAAATTTCAAACAATGTCCTTTAGAATTTTTTTTTAAAAAGTAAAAATTACATTGAGTTTAATAACTTTTTGTTAATTTTTTTTTAATTTATTAATTACATTCATGACATGTAGATATTATATTCGATGTATGTTTTAGTTTTTGAAATATATATTTTATTTTATGTTTTGTTTAATTTTTAGAATTTTTGAAGTTTTTTAATTTTTAAGTTTGAAAAATTTTAATCCTTAGAAAACCAATTTTGAATTAATAAAGTATGAACACACATAAATATTACATTATAATAAATGGTTACATTATAATAAAAACTTAATTGCCTTTTGTTTCCAATTAAAAAAAAAAATTTTAAATTTTCTTACAAATTGGCCAACTGTAATTGTTAGCCACAAATTTTCGAACCGTTGTTTGCTAATTTATACAGGTTTCACTAGTATTTAAAATATTAAGATTTTTGATTACTATTTTAATTTTTTCATTATATATATTAAGTTTTTATAAGCAAATAATAAAATCAGTAAATGAGTAATATAATAAATATTTTTTGATAATACCCAGCCAGCACCAACGCAATCGATCATGCAAAAATATGTAAATAATGCATTCGCTATCGATTCTATCGTACACGAATGTAATCGATTACGGCTCTCTCTTTTTTTTTTGTGTATAATTTTATGTTTAGTTTAATGAAAATAGTAGTGAATAAAAGTGATAATCCTTTTAATTTGATAAGTAATATATAAAATAAATAATTATTCTGTGTTGTTTTTCTTGTTGCTTCTTTTTTTTAAGTTTCTACTATGAAATTAATGTGCATTGGCTTAATTGCTAAACTATGTGCTTTTACTGTTTCTATTTTAGAAATATACTAGCAAAGTTACCCAACGTTGTCCGGGTCGACCACAAAATATATCGAATTTATTTCAATGAATTGTGATTTAGAAATCGAATTGAAAAAAATTGGTTTATCAAAAATATTCTAATTTTTTTATTCACTACGATAACAAAATATCAACAATACTGCAACTTAAACTATACTTATATTACAATTATTTCTTTGTAAACAATATTTCGGTGGTCTTTTCTGATGAAGTAAAAGCAAATACTTTCCTTGCTGTTGAGGTATTTTTGAAATAAAGATATGTTCGCCTTTTCCACAATCAATTGGAATTTGTACTTAAATGAAATGAGAATGCCAAATTCTTATTCTTAATCAACTGCCGTAGTTTTGGCTTCTTCAAGTTTCGTAGAAGCAATATTGAAGCTACTAACTACTTTTAATTCCAATTGATGAGGAGGAACAACTTCCTTTTCATCGATAACTGAATCTATCGATTTGTACACATGGACCCCCTGGAACACTCTGCAGTATTTTCTGATTAATAAAACGAATCGTCACATTTTTGTGGCTAATTCACATAGTCATGTAAAAATTTTATACTGATTCTTAACTTCGAAAATACATGTTTTTTTATTTTTCATAGAGTGCCTATGAATAAATTTTAAAGTCTGTAACACAATCTTTTTTTGAAACAGTTCTGATAGAGTATGTAAGTGTAAATTTTTATGCCTGTAACACAATTAGTTTTTGAAATATTCCTGAGACGTAAGTGCTAGGAGTTGTACGGCACAAACCTAACCTGTCATCTGATGGCTTTGTAAAGTACCACGTCCGGTACCTTATTTGACCATGAATAACTGTGCAAAAATTTTTGTCTGGCTCAAAATATAAGTCTCAAAATGTTGGGTTTCAGCTTGCTACGTCTTTGCTTGAAACATTGAATATTGATATATTTCTAATTTCATGATGGTTTTGTAGGATGTGTAGTTGATACGTTTTATGCAGTCCTTTTTTCTACATACTGAGCGCATGTTAGGCATTTCAGAACTCTATCTTTAAAACTGTGGGCGTGTATAGCGAACAAACAAACAAACAAACAAACCACAAACTTTCCCTTTTATAAGTATAGATTCTACAGGCATATAATTACAAAAATTATTATTTAATAGTTAGTTAAATAATTAATTTCGCGAAATCAATCCATTACTACGCATAACCTAGTTTATTAGTTCTATTTTTACTTATTTCGCGAATTTTAGAATTTTCTTCATTTGGATGTGGATTTAGAATAATTAACATATAAATTCAAGAAGAACCCAAATCTTAGTTTTTTTTAGATTTAATTTTTATTAAGTTCAATACTAACTCGAATTACTTAAATATTTTTATATCAATAGACTCGAAAAAAAACATGTGGTATTTCAAATCCCTAAATTATTGTAACTGGGCATGTTACAATGTAAATTTATTAATTTGAGTTCTATTGAGTTATAATTTGTGATTTTTATTATACTAATATCTGAAATAAATTTCTTTTTTTGTCTTTTTGAAAATGTGTAAATATTTAAATTTAAGTTTTTTGTAACAATTTTTCATAACTGTAAAATTTTGAAAAAAAAAATTAATTTTACTTTTATTATCACTATTATGAATACATTTTAAATATTTTAAGTATTTTAAAATTGCATTTAACTATATTACGCAAAATGTATTCTGAACAGATTCACAAAATACATTCCGAATATATTCGCAAAACATATTCCGAATATATTCGCAAAATATATTCCGAATATATTTTGCGAATATATTTTAAATGCATTCTCAGTATATATTTACATTTTATTTTAAGGGGAAATATATCACGAAAGCGGACATCGTCATCGATAGGTACTAATAAAACGTGATGCATTTCTCTGAATGTATTCTAAATATATTTTGAATGCATTTATTTATTTATTTATTTCAAAAGCAATGTCTAAAGAGAGTTATCTCATTACAGACTATATAAGTTTACATTTAGGTTTTTAATATAACAATAAGATAATTAAAATTATAAAAATATTATTACAAAAAATATATAATTATAAAACTATAAAAATAAAAAATAAAAATTTAAAAAATTAATGTAACGAAAAAAAATTGCAAAAAATTTGCGGAAATTGAAATTTGTTTAGTGCAAGAATAAAAATGAAAAGCGAAGAAGAAAAATTTTGCACAATAATTGATATGTCTTAAGTCTATCCTATACATTTAGAATAAAAAAATTTATTATTGAGAAATTAAATATTGATGATTACTATAGCTATTTATAAATGATTCTATTAATTTTAATTTGTTGAATTTTCTTGTTTTAATTGTATATCTAGTTTATTGTATAACTTGGTACCAGTGTATAGAGTTGTGGAAGATCCAAATTGTAAAGTTCTTATTTTATTCAAATGGAAAAGATGTTTACTTCTGGTGTTGGCACTATGTATATCCTTCCTCTGCGTAAGAGCAGACATTGTATGGATATTATCATTAGCAATATCATGTATATATATGCATAATTAGTTTCATTTCAATAAAGTCCCTGACTTTTAGAAGTTTATTATCTTTGTGTATGAAATCTGTTCTTTCTCTCCATTTATACAAATTTTTTATAGCTTTGTTTTGTATTACTTGAATATTTTCAATATAATTTTTTGAATTAGTACCCCATAGTTTAACACCGTAGCTAAGATGACTATGAAATAAAGCATAATAAACAGACTGTTTGATTTCACTGTGTAAGAGTTTAGAAATTTTATAAAATATTCCTGCAGTTGATGATAATTTTCCATTTAGTACTTCTATATGTGTATTCCATTTCAAACTTTCATCAATCCATATACCAAGATACTTATATTTTCCTACTTTTTCTAACTTATCATTAGAAATGCAGACATTGAATTCGGGTGTATTACTACCAATTAAAATATATTTACTTTTCATTGTATTAATAGTTAGTTTATGTGTTTGCATCCATTTTTGTATCTTTTTAATCTCTGTATTCATTTTATTTTGTAATAATACATAGTTTATATCTTCAAATACTATGCATATATCATCTGCAAATAAAAATATTTCAGCATCTAAATTAATTTCTTGAAGACTATCCATATATAGCGTGAATAAGAGAGGTCCAAGAATGCTACCTTGTGGTACCCCATAATTTATACTTTCTTTGTTACTTTGATTATCTTTGATTTGTACAAATTGTGTGCGATTGCTCAAGTATGACAAAAACCACTTATAGGCCGGTCCTCTGATTCCAAAACTATATAATTTTTTAAATAAAATATTATTCATCCTGAGCTGGCTGGGTATCTTTATCAAAATGTCATAATTATTTTACAAAACAAAAACAAACAAAAAACAAATTAATGGATAATAAAAATAAAAACAAAAATTACAAAATTAACCTTGGTGCTAAAAGAAATTCACCACAAAGAATTTCCTCAAGTTGTGGTATTATTTTTTCAGCCATATGAATTTCTTTTGAAAAAAAATTTAAATTTTCTCCAAATGGTCTTCTCTCATCAGACGGTAAATATTTAATTATAAAAGAAATAGTTTTTATTATTTTATTTTCACATATACATTTTAAAATTACTCTCAAAATTTTACTAAAATAATTTTCACCATCTTTACTACCACAACTAAATTCTATATTTTGAATTTTCAAATCATTTGCTTGAGATGAATATATTTTTAAAAGTTTTTCAAAAAAAATTTCATTAAAACATTGAGGTAAACAAATATCACTTTTATTTAAAATTTCAATCATAATTTATAAATTTTCTAATTAAAAAAAAATTCTAAAAAAAATGTATGCAAAAACACGTGTATGTTACTCTCACTTAAATTTCTAAGTGAATACTAAATGAAAATGACTTATGTACATTTGTGTATGCCGATATTTTTGTTAATATGACCAGTTAAATGACCACTCTATTCAACAACTCAGCGACACATCACTTAGCAGTCGAATCAATAGACAGCAGTCGACTCTGTATCACTATTATGAGATTTGTTTTATAAATAGTAAATACATAAATTATCTTTTTCTGTTTGTGAGGAGATGTAAAAAAAAAATTTTAAATTGTTGCAATGAAAGCTTATTTACTGCATAATTACTGATTAATTTAATATTTTTGTTAAGGTTGCCATCTTGTTTAAATTTTATTCTATTGTATGGTAATGTTTTTTTTATTGAAGATAGAAAAATTGAATAATAAATTTAATAACGCATTTAAATTGAAAAATATAGTAGCGCTAAATAGGTAAATATTTTGTACAATACCAAAGTTATCAAAAAAGTATTCATTGGCAAAATTAAAAATACATCAAAATGTTTTATAAAATGGTGGTTTTGTTTATTTTTTCATGAAGTTAATTAACTAAAACCGATGACTAAAAAAAATTCAAAACTGTTTAATAACATATCAAGAGATAAACACCTTCAATTACATGGATGTAAAATTATATTGATATACACAGAACGACATTATGTGTACAAAAAATCAAACAGAATTGAGAAGTGTATTGTCCAACAAATGAAATATACAATGGTCAGAACAGCCATGCACAAACAAACTTCGAGCAATTAAAAATAATACTATCCATTAGTTAACCATTATAGATAACGTTATTTGGAAAGTCTGGATAATACTCATCTGAATTAGAATAAGTCACATAAATATAATAAAGTGGTATACGCACCGAGGTAAAAATTCTTTAATAGGTTTTTATTTTTAATTTTAGGAAAATTAGGTAATTTTTTGGTTTGTTTTTTTAATTTTATGAAAATTTGTTCCAGACAAGGGTCTATTTAACCTGGGCTATAGTAGGCTTAAGAAAAAATGTAAATGTCTAACAAATATCATAAAGATATGCAAACTGTTTATTTTTTAAAATTGATGTCCCTAACTAACGGTACTTATTACTAATACACTTACCATTTTCGATTAATAGCTGTCCAAACTTAAGACTTTGGTATATAAAAATTTTGAGATAAATGTTGATTATCTCGGATAAATTTACTTATATTTTTTCATTTCAAATATTTGCTCATCATAAGTTCAACTGAACTGTCAAAAAATTAAAATAATTTGTCAACCAAGTTCAATGTCTTATTTTTATTTGATTTTATTTTATTTTGTTTAAATAAAACAAATTACAATAATTAATTGAGATTACAATGATATTTACTATTATAAAAATAAAAAGAAGTAAAAGAATAAAACAAAAAAACAAGAAAAATAACAAATAGTAAAAATAATAATAAATTTAACAATAATGAAGAAACAAAAAGAATGTAACTAAATCAAAACAGGTTTTAATAAATCGTTGGAAAGTTAACTGAAACAATATGTAAAACTTGATCTAGATTAAATTATTTATTAATTAATCCAAAAGCAGGGCTCGGTAACAGTTGGTATGTATGTTAGACATATAGAAGTCATCACATCTATTTTGTTAATAAATCTTAATAAATCTTAAATTTAAGAATAAAGTGCAATTACATAATATTGTAATATCAGTAACTAGAGAAAAATTAGTAACTACAAGATGAGTTAAATTAGAGGGATGGATCATATTAAGTAGATAATTCGGAATAAATGCGCTTCTTTAGGGTATCTTTGGAGAGGGAAAAATCAATAAAATTCTGGTATTTATTACCCATGATCATCATTCTATGGATTGGTTCATTCATTCCATAGTTGGTTCGATGAAAGGTAAGGGTAAAGAGGGTAGAAGACCGAAAGCACCTGATGGTATTTATTTGGATTAAGTTGGAAATGTAAGGAGAACTAATATTTCCTTTGACCACTTCAGTGACAACAAAAATCTTGATCGTATAGTAGCCCTAAATAAGTAAGTAAATATTTACAAATTAAATTTTAAAAATCTGACGATTGTCATTGTTTATAGTGACTTTCTATACAAAATTTTGTAAAAAAATTATTAATTTGCTATATGTAATTATCATCTTATAGATAACAACTTTATTTAAATATTGATAATTAAAATTTTAAAAATAAAAAAAAATCTATGATATAGTGAGTATAGTATGGTGACAAAATGTAAAGAAAACACAAATAATTGGAATCAATCGCATTAAAAGGCTGGCAATTACATTATATACATATTATAATTATTTTTATTATACTTAATGAATATAAGAGTGCATACATTATCAAATCAATATTTAAATTATTATTATTTTTTATACATATATAAATAGGATATAAATTTGTATCCCAAAATTTTGCTTGGTGTGCGCCATCCAAATAGACTTAAATCAGAAAATAAAAAAGTATGTACTTATTTTATTACTGGTGTTTTGGTTGTCTATGATACGGTTAGAATTGGTCATATTTCGCGAGTACATTAATTTCATGTTTTAATAAAATTTTATTTATAATTGGTTATTTTTTTTATAATTTTTGTTAAGTTAAGAATTAGGTTTGTTAAAAAAAAAATAATAAATGTATGGTCAAATTTATTGCATATGGTGGTAAAAGTATCAGATAATGCCGTTATTTTAAAAAAATACTAGAATAAAAAAATTTGAATTCTAAGGCCCCTATTACACGTCAATCATTGGTTAATCAATCTTCAATATATTGTTAATATATTGACTGTAGATTGATGGTGGTTCTATTCTTATCAATCATGCTGTCAAAATCAGCGGAAGTAAAAAAATGGCTATTTGGGGAATGTTCAGATAAGGTTATAATATTAATTTATAATGTAATTCTAAAAAGAACAAGTTTTAAATTAATTTTAATAATTATAGCAATTTATGTAAAAAAAAACAATTGATATATTATCCAAATGTGCAAAAAAATATTTTGTTGTTTTTTATACCCAATATTTACTTTAAAAATTCAATTTAAACTGAAGTCGAAAACATTCCTCCTGAAATTATATTTTCAATATGCATACATGTTTCGAAATTATCAATTTCCACAGTATGTCCTTGCAAAATATCAAAATTTGGATAAAAAATTGATGAGTGCATGATTGATGTGTAATCGGTCATCATTCTTTTCATCATTATATTGTCAATATATTGACGAAAAGACTGATGAAAAGAATGATGTGTAATAGACACCTAAAAGACAAAATTCTCAAAATCAAAATTCAAAATACAATATTTTATTTAATATTAAAAAATTATACATTTTATTCCAAAATTTAATTATGTTAGGCTTGCACCTTTTTTCATTATACTTTGATTTTTGCCATTCATCATTTGCAGCCTAAGTTGTTTTCAGCATAAAAACAAATCCCAAACTTTACATTTTTTATAACAAATAATTTATTTTCAACCTTAAACTTAAATTATCTTGGAAACAAACATATTATTATAATTGTACTATTTATAATTAATTTATTTAAACATAACAAAAATTCAAAATTCTAATCAAAGAGTTTTAAATCATCACATCGTTTGATTGTTGTTTTTAAAATTTCAATAACTCTTTTATTCTTTGTTAGAACATTAATTAATTGTTGTTGAATTTTTTCTTTATCTAAGAATGTATTAAATGAATTATCTTTTGATTCATTTCTATCAATTGATATAACTAATAATATTATTTCAGCTGCCATAAATCCAACAATTTCACATTCATTTATTTCTCTTTGTACATCATTTAGATTTGGTATTGTTCCGGTATAATTTAAATCGTTTAAAGTATTTTGTAATTTTTCACAATAAAATTCAATTAAATTATTACGATTATAATGTTGATCAGCTTGAAGACTTGTATTCATAAAATATTGTAAATCTAATCCTAAAGATCCATAATATGATATTTGAAAATCAACCTGAACAAAAAAAAAACAATATTTTATTTAATTTAATTTAATTTAGTTTTTTTTTTTACTCACAAATACAGCATCCTTTGATTGAATTTCATTTTCATTCAAAATAAGTACATTATTTACCCACATATCACCATGATTTAATACTTTAATACAATTTGTTCTATTAATTGCATTATCAATTAATTTATACATTTTTTGTATTGTAAGTTTTTTTAATTTTTCCATAATTAATTGAAATTCTGGAAATTTTTCAAATTCTTGAATAATATGTTTAATATTACCATAAAATATATTATCACGAGCTAATCTTCTTTTTTCATCCATTTCTTCCTTACGATCTTGAAATAAAAACATTTTAAAGCTATTAAAAATTCCTGGATTCTAAAAAATAAAAAATAAATAATTTTCTTAATTGAATTTGTTTTTCATACACTCGTTAATATTTTGAAATTATTTACTTTTTCAGCTAAAACCATTGATCCTGCATGAAATTTAGCAAGTTTATGTAATACAACTTTAGCTTGTAATTCATTCATACCAGTTAAACGATCAGCAACAATAAAATTTAATAATCCTAAATCTTCCATAACTATTATTGGTACATTACCTACCTCAGAATGAAAATAGTATCTATGTAATATAAAAAATAAAATTAATATTGAAAAATTAAATGTGGGGTAGAATTTTATTTTTTTACTTTGGACCAAATTTGATATCTTCATTAAATAAATTTTCTAAATGTGGTAAAACTTTAATATAAACATCTAATTCATTTTTATAAAATTGATCTAGTAATGATGATGTTAACATATCTGACATGTATTTTATAATAACGGTAAAAATTTTATTAATTGATTCAAAATGATCGAGCTCAATTTTCACACGATAAATTTTACTACAATAATTATCACCTCCACTACTACCCATTGTTAGTGTAATTTTAGCAATTTTTACATTTGAAATGTTAAATCCATTTTTTAGAATTTGTAGAAAAAAATCTTCATCAAATTCATCCGGTATTTTAAAGTTAGTTTTATCTATAATCATTTTGTATTTTTTTTTATATTTTATGTATTATTTTCACAATGATTGTTTTGTTTTTTTTTTGTTGTGCCTTATAAACCTTACACTAGAACTGTTTAAATTAGACTATATGTAAAAGCGAATAGTTTTTGTGTTTTTATTATTTTAAAAGTTTTTCAAAATTAAGTTGACAATGACTTACAAAAAAATTTAATATTACAGATGATGGAAAGTATTTGAATAAGATTGTGATAATTTATGAAATATTAAAATTATTTATTTGATAAATATCTAGATACAATATTATCTATACACAATATATATAAATAAAAATATTTACAATAAGGTATTCTAATGTTAAAATAATGTTTATAATGTAATTTTAAACATTATTAAAATGTTAGCTAAACCGGGGAAAGAGCCAAATGATACTAGTTTATATAGACCAATAAGTCTTCTGCCAGTAATATCAAAATTAATCGAAAAACTAATAGCAAAATGATTGATTAAAATAAATAATGAACGAGATATCGTACCAGCTCGTACCAGTTTGACTTTCGTCACAATCACGGGACAATCGAGCAAATACATAGAGTAGTCAACCATATAAATAATTCACTTGACAAGAAAAAATACTGTTCTGTAGCTTTTCTGGACATTTCGCAAGCCTTCGACAAAGTTTGGTAGAAAGGTCTCCTTTAAAATCTTAAAAAACTACTTCCTCACCACTATCAGCAACTTTTGTCAACCTTTTTGTCAGATAGGAGGTTTTTCGTTAAATACAACTGGGAACAATCGACACTAAAAGAAATTAAATCTGGGGTTCCTCAAGGCAGCGTCTTTGGCCCACACTGCTACTTTTGCTGACGACACCGCGGTCTTAGTGTCTCATACTAATCCGAGATTAGCTTCAGAAGCTCTTCAGAACTACTTATTGGACATTCTGAAAAACTGGCTGAAAAAGTGGAGAATACAGGCCAATGAATCGAAATCCCTTCATATCACCTTTACTAATCGCAAGGGAAATTGCCCCGCTGTTCACCTTAATGACATGGAATTGACACACCAAGAGTCGCTTAAGTACTTAGGTATGCACTTGGATAGACGCCTCACTTGGAAAAGTCACATCATCAACAAAAATAAACAACTACGATTAAAATTCAACCAATTATTTTGGCTAGTAAGTTGCAGTGTGCAAAGCTATCATCAGGCCAATCTGGAGCTACGGGTTGGAACTATGGGGAACATCTAGTAACTCCAACATCGAAATAATAGAACGCTTCCAGTCCAAAGTATTAAGGTCTATAGTCAATGCGCCTTGGTATGTCCGAAATGACACAATTAGATCAGATTTAAATATCCCATCTGTTAAGAAATTCATTAAAAAGAAAGCTGAAAAATACTATGTTCGACTGGAAAACCATCCAAATTTACTTGCTCCTCAACTCATCAATAATGAACGAACAAGCGAACGCAGATTAAGACGTTTCAGACCGCTGGATTTATCTACTAGATTCACTTTACCTGAGACTCCATAAATATAAATTTGAATATTAAGCCAAGAATCTACCACTCATTTAGTTGCAAAAAGTTTTTGAAGAAGTACTCTGTTTCAAATATTTTGGTGTATTGATTGACGAAATTGAAGCTGAAATGGTCGGATCATACCTCTCAGTTAAAGCAATATTTTTTGGCTTCAACCAGGAGCATGTTTTATTTGGGTAAAGTTTGTTCACAAAAGGTATTGCTTATGGTATATTATGCTATTTTTGAATCTAAGCTCCGTTATGATGTAACGAGTTGGAGAGTGCTTATTTTAATAAAATCAAACCATAATTGATTTCCCAAAAGCATTTGATTAGACTAATCAGCCGAGTGAATTGTTTTTGTAATATTTTTGTTTTATTTCAAAGGTTATGTACTCATCCCATTATCCCATATTTATTAGACATCTATATTATTATAAGGTTTTAAAAAAAATTTTCCAGAGAGGTGGTTATTGGCGAACCAGGATTTTCTTTCATCATAATTTACGGGCTAATGCTCAACTAATGGTTGTCGTTCCTTCTTACAATACCACATTTGACAAAAAAATCTTGATATTGTTACCCCTAAATTGTTTAACTGTCTTCCGGCACCTCTTAGAATTATTAGAGCACTGTCTTTATTTACTAAAAATATCAAAGCTTGGATTTTGGGTTTTGGCTATATAATCATGTTGAAAACTTGTTAAATACTAGCTTAACCTTTGATATATTTTTTCTTTTTTGCTGTTTTTGTATAGGATTTGTTCTTGAACCTCTAATATATTTTTTTTTATATTTTTTGTTCTTATTAATTTTTTTTTTGTTCACTCTTTCTATTGTTATTATATTTTATTCCTTTGAGATACTTTTTATTGTTTTTTTTTGTTTTTTTATAAATTGTATACTTATCAATTTATTTTCTTTACATTTTTTTATTTTTAATTATCCAATTTTTTTTTTCTCTTTCAATTTTTTAATTTTTAATTTTAACCCTTAAACGCATACTGTAACAGATCTGCATCATGTTCGTTTTTAGCTTCAGTAGAGTTCTTACAAAGCTTCAATTTTATTTTTTAATTACATTTTGGGTTTCAGTAAGTCGAAATCTACCCAAAAATATCACGCATTTAAAAGGAAATCATGCATTTAAGGGTTAATATTTTAATTTTCATTTTAAATTTTTTTCACTAAAATAGTTATAAGCTTAGAATTTTTCTATTAATTAATATTATTTTTATACATTATATATTATTTTTAATATGTGTTGTTATACTCCACAATTGTTTGAATTTGAATTTTTATAACGAACTGTATTTTTTGTTAATTTATGTTTTTTTTCTTGAAAAGGTGCATTCAACACTAAATTACTTCATTTAAAGAATTTTTCCACTCTCTTTTTCTTATAAGCTAAATGATAATAGGTGAATGTATATTAAAAAATTTTGTTTACTCGGCAATTATTTTTTGTTAATATCATACTTTAAGAATTAGAATAAAAATAAAAAAATAAAAAAACTTATTTACAATAAAGTTCAATTGAATTTCATCATTATTATTTGATTTACTGCTACAGGTCATATTGAGTTCTAATTTATTTTTTACAATATGAGTTGTATTAGGCAATACTATCCTCAATGCGTTAATTCTAATATTTTAACGGTTTAATTTTACAATTTTTTGGCCTTCTCAATTAGTATTTCTTAACATTATTACTGTTTAGAGTACAAGCATTCAGTTACTGAAATCAAAGAATAATAATTGTTATTATAAAAGGCTTCAGACAAAAACAAAATTAGTACAAATAAGACATATATATGTTGCGGTTAAAGTAATAAATTGGGAATTATTAATAATAACCGGTCGTTATTAATAATTACCAAATAGAAAGGTTAAAGTGATTAATTTGGATAGAATTTATTTAATTTACCACATAAACCGGTAATTATTAATAAATCCCACCCATCTTAGGTAAATGTAATAAATATTATAAATAATTTAAAATTTTTTTTTTGATAGGTCCAAGGGTCCGGAAATCGGGAACAAAGGCCTTAAATTTTTTTTTTCATCAGTACAATGGCTCTTAAATGCGATGAAGGAAATAGGTGCGGGGTCCCAGGAATTGAGCCGAAACTCTATATCACGTGTTCAAATTGTATTTTTCTGAAAAAAATTTTAATAATTAATTTTTAAAACTTTTTTGGATAGGTCCGACGGTCCGGCAGTCGAGATCAAAGACTTAAATATTTCAAAAAGATGTTATGTTTCACTAAAAGCCTGCCGTCTGCGAAAACAAGTTTTCAATAAAAAAATAGCGGGGGTTTATGGGCGGTATCCCCCGACTTTAAAATTAAATAAATTTAAATCTAGGTGGTCAATACTGTAGTTGTAAATTCGATCGTAAATTCAAATCGCTGCAAATGTAAAAAATCAAATATCAAGTATAATTCCAAATGTCATAAAAGTTCTTCATGCTAAAATAAATAAACTAACATCGTAGAAATAAATGATCAATTTAACCATAAAAATATAACTTTTGTTTTTTAGTTTTTCATAATTTTAATAGCAAATATAAGAAAATTAAAAGAAATAAAATTTTAATCACATTGACCAATCCATATAGGTAATCATTAATAATTACCGGTAAATGTAATAAATTCCACTCATTTATCAGATTTACCTAAATACGCGGTTATTATTAATAATTACCGGATTTATCACATTAACCGTAACATATATACACATATAGCAAGGTATATAAATATTATATAGAACAAAAAATACATCAAATTACATGCCGGATTAAAGTTTACTATTCCCATTTTGAAACTAAAATGGTATATACTTGTATTATCAAATCATTCATATACTGTCATGTTATTACCATTAACACTCATAAAGAAAAGCGATAAAACTACTAATAATTTTACTACATTTTGCCACAAACATTTTTGTTATTTGATACACTAAGTAATGTTTTGTTCTATTTGATATGGGTTAAATTCTAGTTAATAATACACAGGTACAGTACATTAATAGAACGCAGTAGTACTTTCTGCAGGTTTTTTTAGCACCCACTTTACCAGGTATCCTGGGCAACTGAACAACTTGCACATATATAGAAAGACCACCCCTAACTTCCGAATCAATTATCTAGTTTAAATTGTATCCTACTTGACGAAATATACTTCCTGTATATCTCATGCTCACTAAGAACCCTATAGTTGCAATAAAATAAAAATTTTCTTAATTTCTTTATTTTTATTTTTAATTGTATTTGATTGAAATGATTCAAGATATATTTATATATTTACTTACATCGAAAGCTTGCATTAAAAAAAAAATGCCGACTAACAGTGATTGCGTACAAACGTATATAATTAATTAAAAATATTATATTCATGACAATTAATTAAAAAAGCACAAATTAAAAAAACAACAACAACAAAAATTAAAGGAATAATAGAAATATTATTCTTAGATTGTCTCAGTCCCTATTCAAATTTTAAATTCATCTTACAACTCTATTATATCCAATGAATGTATTTGTAAATTAGGCTTAAGAGACATATGAATATAAAACAACGCTTTTATTTTCAATACAATTAAAACTGATTTTAAAAATTTACTCTTCTCTCCACCATTTTGTAAAGATTAAATTGAAAAAAAAAAAATAGGAAAATAAAAATTTTGTAAGTGCATGTTTTGAAATTGTTTGAAGAATTACTTCTTTGAATAATAAATAAGCTCAATCTTCCTTTCCCTCCCAAAAGCTAATAAAAAATAACTGAATTGTATTTCAATTGATGAAAAAAATTATTTAATAGAATGTTACACATTCAGTTAATAAAAATGACAATTTTAATTTTTCAATTGCAAAAAATCAAAATAGAAAATTTCAAAAGAAAATCGCTTTTTCTATAATTTAAAAAAAAGTCTATTGAGTTTTAAGATTATGGTCACTTAAGTAACTTAAGATAAGTTCAACTCGTTATTAAATTAAAATATTCTCGATAGATTAAACAGAGTAAGAGTTGAAAAACTTTACTAATAATGTGACAGTATTCTGATTAACCAAACATAAGATCTTAGATTATTATTTTGTCACTCATTTTCACCTGAAATTCACCAATAGCTGTAAAGTTTCATATTCTACAGCCGTATGATTGGCTCATTAACTTCATTACTTGACTTATGAAATGGTTACTATATGTAATCGAATTTCTTCCTGTGAATGGTTGTGCGGTATCTTAAAACCGAAGAAAATCTCATAAACGTCAATGTTTGATTTCGAACGCTTCTCCAAACTCCGCGTGTACACAAGTAATAAATTAACAACTAAATTTTACGTCTAACTTCAAAATCACAAAACAGAAATAACTCAGTATCAGCTGCAATGCAAAATTTACAAAAATAATTCTTCTTCACAGAATACCCATCAAGCAACCATGTCACCTCACAATATAACTTCACACCACTTTAAATCCTACAATTCCGAAACGAATTCTATTTTTCCCTAATCAAATCACTCCTCACAGAATATGGAACGAAATTTAGATATTTTAGTTTTTTTTTGTTTTTTATACATAGTTAAAGCATCTTTTATACCGATTGGTACGTTTGGCTAGGGTGGGAAAGGAGGAAGGTAGAAGGGAAGGAGAACAATTACGAACGAAGGTGTTAATGTTCATCTTCCATTTATTTAGATCATAAATATAGAATTTATCATGTTTTAGGAAGACATAAGATGGAATTTGGTTCCACATTCGGGATGTTGAGGTTGTAAACGAATTTCGATAACTTTTGTCTTCTGCCATCTAGGGGTTTCTATGATGTAGGGACGAGCACATGCTGCTCTTCGTGTTTGACGGGGAAAGAAGCGCTTAAGCGAAGAAAGTATAGATTTAATTTCCTGTGCATGTGCCAGGGCCTATGAGATATTTATAAAAAAAAGTTAGAGAGCTCCGACTATACGACGATGTCCAAGAATTGATTGATTAGACAAATAACCCATTTTTGGATTTTACCCAAATGTTTTATCGCAATGCTAGAAGCACCACCTCATATGTGATAATTGTACTCCATTTTGGGTCGTATGAAAGCATTATAGATTTTAAAGAGGTCACAAGCGAAGAAGTTAGCCTTACAGCGGCTAAGAAACCCTAAACATTTGGCTGTGTTTTTTGCAACATCAAATATATGATCATTCCAGATCAATTTTCGATTTAAGTGCACACCTAATATACTTAAGCTTTCAAACCGCTGAAGTTTAGCTTCCAGAAACAAAAGAGTATAATCAAAATTGGAAACTTTTCTGCAGATTGTACCGCTCTGAATTTTAGAAATAATAAGCTCGATTCGGTTTTTTAAGTCCCAATTAGCTATTGCGACCAAATTATGGCTGCGGGAACTGGCCATAATGTCTCTTTTGGTTGATACAGCGATAGATGTAGCTTCAGATTTTTTATGAAAATCGTAAGAGGCTCCTAGAGTATTGTCGTCCGGCTGTGGATTGGATTGAAATTGGTTTGGAGCAAATCATTTATAAATATAAGGAATAGGATAGGCGAAAGAACTGGTCCTTTGGGAACACAAGCGTTTACTTGGAATTGATCGGACTTAAACCCATCAACTATGACTTGAATTATACGATTCGAAAGGAAATTTTCAATCCATTTGATAGAAAAGGAACCCACAGCTATAGCTTGACATTTTACTAATAATGCACTATGTCATACTCCATCGGAAGCTTTAGGTAATAAATAAAGAAAGAAATAAAGAAAAAATAAATCATTAATTAAATTGAAATAAATGAAATATCCAGAGCCACAATATTTACTTCACCCGAAACTGATATTTAGCTTCCCGTTAAGGTGTGTTATTAAATCACCGGTGGACCAGTGGGATCTAAATTCATATTGCTTATCGTGTACAATTCCTTGGCTGTCTAGATAGGCTCGATATTATAGCTATAGATCTATAGTTGGACATAAACAGCATATCAAACTAAAATCATAATTACATAGAAACAAAAAGTTGCAAGCTCTTATACCTTATGATAAGAACGGGTAGAAGAATCTTATACCAATGGTTTACCTGTATATCAATATATATGTAGTTAAGACTTCAACCTTCTAGTCTGAGTTTTATAAAGAAATCATTTATTATGATAGTATACATATGTGCTAGCTCTTAAGTGTTGAATTATTATATGAGTAATTGGTATATGATGTGGGCCACATTCCACAAAACGAAAAGTACGTATGGTTGGTCTGCATATATTTATATGCAATTTTTGCTATCAAATATATAACTGATTATTTCTTAACTGAAAAAGTAGGTAAAAAAATTACAAATTTTATAAATTGAACAGCAAAAGAGGAAAAATAGCAAATACTACTGCAATTACAAACTGCACTTTCACCAGCACCATTATGGTACCTCAAATTCTTAATATATAGAATTTCTAGTAAAAATAAATATAAAGATTGTTATGAAATTAAATAGTAGTACAATCTACCTTTTATTTTTCTATATTTTTGCGTGGAACAACAAAATCATTTTTCAAATTATTACGCAATACTATTATTATATCAATACTATTATTTACACATATACACAAACAAATTCAAATCTATTTTAAGATATTTCCTGAAATTTAATAACAGTGATAATGTTTGTTTACAAAGTTTACTTTTCTTTTAATTATAACACATTTTTAATATTTTTATCCGGTGTAATATTCAATTATCTAAATTTATTATACATATGTATATTACATACTATTTTATGAGATATTTCAATGGAAAAAGCTTTGATGGGACCAATTAAAATGTAAAAACGAAGTAAATGTTATAAATATTAGAAAATGTAAATATTGTAACATAAATTAACAATGACGTATGAACATGAATTAATTTATTTATTTATATATACATACACTATTCTTTATATACATATCCATTATATTTACAATATTCTTTATGTACATATTATCCTTTTTCCTTATATGTTGTCATTTATTTTATCTCAATGACAAACGGGTACTGACTTAACCGGATAAAAAACCAGACGATAAATCATTTAATTTTCATCGGAAATTGAACTTGGGACTAGTCGAAAAAGAAAATTTGGAAATCAAAACTTGATATTATCGTAATAATGCTTAAAATTATGTATTTTATTATATAATTATAGCATTATATCTGATTAGAATCAAATATGACATTAATATTAAGTCCTAAGCTTTCAATTACATTGAAAATTATATTTTACAATCATCATTCATATGTTTTCAAAAAATAAATATTATTAGAAAGTTATGCAGTTTCTATTTAGTTTTCAAACAAACCGTATTTACATTATATTATTATGTACATATAATGTCAATCAATGGTTCGCAAAATAGTAAATTTCTTTTTATACCATTTCAAGTATTTTGATTGATATGTAAATACTTTTTGTAACCTAAAGTTCAATTGGAAGGGGCTTGGATATTTGAAGGGGTAAAGAAAATGAACAATCACTGGTATATATTATTTAATGCATCAGGACTATATAGCTACACTTCACATCAATAACTCTAACTAGTACTTTGTCTTTGTTTCTAACATTTCTATCCAACTCTAACTACTTGGTCTTTATTTCTTCAATATCTACCCTTGTTTTATTTTTTTCCTTCTACTATATTATATTTGAATACATGCATTTAATTATATTTCATTTTATCTTTTTTTTTTAATTTTTTATATTTATTTTAATTATCTACAAATAAATTTTTTGGATTCGCCTAAATTTATGCTAGGAAATGTATCAATATTTTTTACATAGATTATTCTATTGAATATTTTATTTACCGATAAAACCACAAATTAATAATATAAAAACCATTTCAACCCGTCGAAATGAAATTCTAAAGTTGCTAAGAATTGTCGTTGGGGTTCAATACATACATAATTTTAATTTAATAATTTGAAAATATTTATATTCGACCATATCCGAGTTGCTGAATAAATTGATTGATGTTTTCAAAAATATATCATAGATGGCTCTTCACTGTATAATTTGTTTAATACTGTAAGATTTTTTTAAATTTTCAAATTTTTCAAATTAATCTATTTATTTTCAACAAAAATGATCTTTAACTGGATATGGTCCTATTTTTCACTAGAAATTCTAGTAAAAATATGTGAAAGCAGCTAAATTGCTCATTTTGACACAGATTTTGACGATTTAAAATTAAATAAATTATCCATAGAATGTACTAAAATATTCTACCTATTTTTTTAAACCTGGAATATTTTAACTTTTCAAAAACTCTGTAACCTTTTCAAAAAACTCTGTAAGACTATTAAAATTTTGATAGTTCGAGATGAGAAACTTCATTTTACTAAGCATCGTACATTCTGCCAAATTTTGAATTTGTTCGTTTGGATTTATCATAAAATTGGATTTATCTACAAAGTTATCAACATTTTATATTAAATTAAAATTTAACGGTTTTTAACGACAATAAGTTTTTAATATAAGATAATTCTATACTTCAGAAGATGTATAAAATCTTATAAAATATTGAATTACTTATTGGTCTGAATAAATGATTGCTTTGTTGAAATTATTATTGACTTTGGTTATTATATAAGTATAAGAGATAAGTAAATATTTATAATACCTAAAATATAAATATGTATATATATATAAGGTTAATTTTTTTTAAATTATTATACCCCCACTTAAACTAAGAAATAGTTTTTAAAATATTCTAGAAATTTAATTCGATTTCAATTCCCAAATAAAACCAGATAAACATTTCCTTTTCATATGAATTTTGATAAGAAAAATTTGTCCATTAATCATAATTTATAATCTCAACCCAACAAACCAAAGCTTCCAATAAATTATTTATTTAAAACAAAATAAAATATTTGTTTTGAAATTTTATATAAGATACAAAAAATTATAAAATAAAAATTAAAAACAGAAAAACAAAGAACCTCGTCCCACTTTTTATCAGCAATTTAAAAACCAAATTCTAATCTCTATGAATTTCATTTTCTATAGGAAATTTTACTAAGGAAATATACCATTCTGATCAAATCACACATACATACATAAAAAAAAATTTGAATCAACGTTATATAAAATAATTATTACTAATTTGTCATACGATACCATCTAGAATAACAAATATTTTGGAACGTTATTTTGACTTTTTTTTGTATTGTAGCTCTATGTTTAATGGCTTCATACTCAGACCAGGATGTACAAATATGCTTGACTATTATTTGGCGATAGAGTTCAAAGTTATGTCTACTCATCTATTTAATACTTCTTATGTAATTTTGCACTTACTTGAAGAAATAATTTACTTTTATGTGATGTCTCAAAATAAGCCGATAATAGTTTAGATTCTAGTTGTTATATATTCCTACATAAGATACCAATAGGTCTAAACACGTAGGTAAGTACTTATTAGAACTTAATCATGTCTTTTTAATGCCAACACTCCAGTGATTGTTGTTGGTTGTTAAAACATTGTTGATGACTATCCGAATATAACTCTCCAAAGAATTCAGTACTAGGGGCAACCTCTGCACAGTTGAGAATGTTGAACAGTTTACCAATTTTGCTTCCCACAATAACTTCTATATTGTATCAGCTAAAGTTCGGAATCGGGATCTAGCTAATGCTGAGTAGCTGCAACAATGAGGATTGAATAGCTAGCTTGGCAGTGGGACTTCTTATTGCCTGTACTGATTACTAAAAGTAATTTAGTTTTGTTGGTGCTTTAGAGTTTGCCCAGACAGTTAGCCTATGCCACCTTTCATTTGTTCTGGTCAGATAACACAAATGAATATGTACCTATACGGCTCCCATTGGAGAGTTAACATTTAAAAAAAAGTATAAAACTTTGCTTGATCAGTTCATCGGTTTTGTCACCCCTCTGTGTATTACTGTGACCAAGAATCAATAAGATACCAGTACCTATATATATGATACAACTCTTTATATATTACACTATTGTTCCACTACACTATTCTAAATACACTCCTGCTTGAATTGTATGATGGGTTTGCAAACACTTTTGGTTCTACTGCGATCAGGAAGTATCGTTTAAGAAAATTAAGTCAAAAATTGTTAAATATTTCAAACATGGTTCTACTATGGCTCTAAATACTGTTGAGTTGCTTAGAGTTGCTGTTGAGTTGCTTGCTATGGTTCTAAATACTGTTGCTGTGATATGCTTAGAAAATGTTTTCTTTCTTCCTTATCTTTCTTGGGAGCATATACAGAACTTATTTTAGAATGTCTGTTTATTCAGAGCATCCATTCATCTTTGACTTAATTCGATTCCACTTTTTTCTGCGCTTTAAAAATTGAACTATAAAGAGATATGTCAGAGAAGAATACTCGTCATGTTTCATTCTTAATGGTCTACACTACAAGTCAGTTTTTTATAAGTCTATCCAACAAGTGTCTAAATCTGTTATTTTGTAGGCTTGTAGGAACATAGAAAGTTTCAGTAAAGATCACCATGAAACTCCAAGCGTACATTAATAGATCTCGCCGACGCATCCTAAACATTCGTTGGCCACAAACCATTTTCAACATTATGCTGAGGCAAAAAATTAAGCAAAAACAAATAGACGTGGAAATCCGACAGTGGAAATGACATTGGATCGGAGGAAAGCTGATAACAACATCAAACAGTGTTTCGAATGGAATCTTCAGGGTACACGTCGCGTCAGAAGACCGAGGAAAACATGGATAACAACTTTCTTAACCGAAGCAAACACCCAGCAAAGAACGTGGCCACAATTTATTTATTTATTGGCTTTATTCTCAAAAGAGCGTTAGCTCATACAGAGTGATTATTAGTACTTAAATCTTAAATTAAATGTTAAATATACCGGGTGTTTCAGAGCATGCGTAACACCTTTTTAAGAGGGGAAGGAGCCGTTATTTTAGAATTAAAAAATAAAATTATTAACTAAATCGAGGGTCCTCTATTGATTGGTGAAATTTTCAACTTACGGGAATGAACGGAAAAGGGTTTTTTAAGCCCAAAAACAGCCAAAATTGGCCGAAATCGATATTTTCAAATGGGAAAAAACCGATGGTAGTAGAATGCCCCACGGATAGGGTTACAGGACATTGACGATCATTCAGCAAGGCAACAAGTGAAAAATAGTATATTTTTGTGGCATATGTGAATGAGTTGTGAAATACTTTGAATAAAAAATAAAAGTTAAAGATTGTAGTTCCTTTACTAATTAAGTTAGCAGAACAAGTACATAGTTCTGTTCAATCATAACTTTTTTTTACTAATCGCTTCTCCAAAAAATATTGATATTTAGCAAATTGGTAGAAGGATTTATTTAATTTGATAGTTTTCTGATTTATTCTAGCTATTTTATTTCTCGAAGACAACATTTCCAGAATAGTAATATTTTGACAACAGGTAATTTAGAAGTAAATACTTTCTACTTTAGTTTTGTTAAGTATGAGTGGATAAGAAACCGAAATTGGATCAAACACCAAGTATATAAATGTATTTTCTTTATTTTTATGGGGTTCTATGTTCACGCAATATATTCAGTTTTATTGTGCTTCTCTTCGTCTATACTAATATACATGGTATTATTGCTTTGATGCCAATTTCAGAATTAGGCGATGTATATTCCTGCAAATATGTATGTCTTTTACGAGCTATGGCGTAACAAGCAAATAGAATATGACAAGAGGCTTCCTCTTATTCTAAGTGGAATCTGCATCTGTCTGTGTTCGATCTACCAATCTTGAACAGATATTTATTAAATGGACCATGAACTACATAATAAAACATGTTAATGTTCTGACATTGAACCTAGTAGTCCACTTGATTACCATAAATATATCTACTTCGAAATCTATTGTTATATCAATTTTATATAAATTTGATTAACCGTTATTATTATTATTATTATTATTAAGGAATTTAATATACTTTATTTATTATTTTTTTTTTTTTCATTTAATTCTTATCATTTTCATAAATAAATTTCGATTACGTGTACTTACTTACTAAATAAAGTACTTACTTTGTAAACAATAATTTTGAGAACAGATAGAATGTTTTTTAATGAACTTTAAACTCTTTTTAAAATTCATTTCATGACAACAACAATAAAACAAATTTTCTTAATTATAAAAAAAAAAAAACTTTTAAAATTTTATATTAAAAATTCAAATAGTTTAGAAACTGCATGATTTTTAAACTATTTTCACAGTTCAGAGTGACTTGTTTAGTGTTATGATGAGTTTTGAAAGTAATAATTATGAAATATTCAAATTAAGCAGAAAAAAATTTCAAAATGATTATCTGAGCATGTACTTCGTACTTTATTATTCATAGTGACGTAACTATGATTCAGAACAATGTTTTAAAGATCATTCAAGTGCGTCTTAAATACTTGGGTACAATCAATTGTATGTTAAAAAAAAAAAAGTAGGTGAAAATTACTAATCCAATTTTTTCTAGAAAATTTAATTGTACTTAATTAGCACTCAATAGTGCCTTTTTGATGCCGCACCACAACTTAAGTTACCCGTTTGTTGTTATTGGTTTTTGTAGATGAGTATTAGCCCAAGAAACTCAGTACTACAGCTACCCTTGGGGATTGAGGAAATGAGTTAAATAATTAATTTAGGTTTTGGCAATAAGCCCTATTATCAGATACTAGATTATATTAATTATGGGATGGTCATAATTCAAAAAAAAAAAAAATCCAAAGTTACAAAATTCCAAACAATGAAAAAAAATATTCGAAAAAAAAATGTTCACAAACAAAAATTCCACACATGTATGAATGCTATTAGAGTTCATCAGGAGTTCATCCGGGGTCAAAATCAGCGGTTTAAGTTACATTTTTATGCGTAGTCGCTGTTAAATACAAAAAAATGGGATATCTCTTCTTCAAAATATTTACTTTCATTATTTTTATGCGTAGCCGCTGCTGCATAAAAAACAGGTTAAAATTTTTAATTTTAGAACTTTTTTTCTTTGGAATTTTTTCTTTTGAAATTGTGTAAATGGAATTATGGAAATGGAATTTTTGTTTTGGAATAACGTACCCAACCAATTAACTATAAGTTGTTTACTTTGGTATTATGGGCAGATGAGTATTCTCTGCCGAATTCCGTTTGATCTTGCCAAATAATACAAAAGAATGGGATTCTTGATGGCTTTGGTCCTCGCAGAAAACCCTACTATGGAGGCTTTTTATTAAAGTTCAATTTCGGAGTGATATAATTGTTTGTGTCTGGCAATAGTTTTCGCGGAAGCTGTCCACGGACGTTTATTAGAAAAATATTATTTGAAATTCCATCAGTTACAACCTTCCTTCAGTTCAACTATGTAGTTGATGACGCAACATATTTTATGTAAACGTGATGAAAAACTTGATTTAAATTGTGAATCGGGAAAATTTTGATTCCAATTCCTATCGCTTCTTGGATTCTCTTAAATTGGGTAATACTGTATACTTTATTTAGAGCCCACCACTAGGCTAGCTCTTCGAATGTAAGTACGTACATAGTTGTTTGCATCAACAGTAACATTTTCGGCTTCAGACCCCACTTTTTGGCACCATTGAATTTAATAATTTTGAAAAATTATTAAGTTAGGTTCTTACAATTATGTAGGGTATAAAATGCGCCAAATTTATTCGTTTTGAATTCACATCTTCTTCATTTATTTCAAACGTTTTAGTCTGTACCATTTACAAGTTAGTAAATTTATTTTTGTGAAAAACAGACTTAGCTTTGAAACAATGTTTGCAGTTGATGAAACACAGAAATTTGATTTATTGTATTGCTTTGTTTTACAACATTTATGCTGTGAGCGCGGAATTTGACCGTTCGTTTTTTTATTAGTATAGGCTAATAACAGTACACCATATCGGTCAGCAATTTATTAGTATTGCTTTTTCTTTTAAACTGAATAATATGAATTATAAATACAGCCTTAGATGCCAAATCTATTAAATATGTATAGCCATTTATGACAATATAGCAACACAATAAATGAGACAAATTTTTCATAATTAGTTGATAAAACCAACAGAGAAATCAAACACAGCAGTTAAAGTCTAAAGCGTAATAATGAGTAATTCCAAAAAAAAAATTACAAAAGGACCTAATCACTGACCACATTATAGTTTTTGTAAGTTCAACATTAAAGTGGCCATATGATTGATTTCATGAAACTTAAGCCAAATACGTGTAGCAACTCATTGCGCTAAAATCGCTATTCTGATATTTTTTATCAATATATTATCTTCCACATTGAACTTGGATTTCAGTAAAAATGGATAGCAATGTCAACATAATTTGTCTAAAAAAAAAAAATAGGCTATTTCGACTAATATAAAACAAATTCTGAATGAGTGTAAAATTTCTGCAAAATTAAAAGAAAACGTGAATGAATCATTTATAAAAACAGTATGTAAAATAATCGTATTCTATGAGAAATCTAAAGAACAAAAAAAACAATAAACTAGAATAACAATTTTAAAAACAGGTAATTCCTAAAGATGAATAAATACAATCACATACACAACCAGACGACTACGAAATTCAATCACAAAAATATCTAGACTAAAATTAAAAATTACAAAAAAGTTTAAAGTCCACAAAATAATATAATTTTTTTTTTTTTTTTCTAAATTAAATGACAGTGGTGGTGACTGACTCTTGATACACATATGAATATACCACTTATATACAATTATCATTATAATGATGATTATATTGATGATGATGATGATGATAGATAATATAATAATGATTTTAACGAACTCTACTTTTAGTATCTATAATTTATTAAATAATTTTCATTTCATTTGCTATTATCATGTATTTTCCTCTTGTATTCCCACCAGTTCCCATTTCTCAGAAATTTATTTTTATCTTCTGTAATTTATTTTATGTACATTTATAAAATTTTGTATTTCTTTTTCATTCACTCAATAACCATACACGCATTTTGGATTGGATCTTTGTTCAAATATTTTAAATTCATATGAAAAATTAACTTTAATTTTAAGTCATAATGTATGCGTGCATGTACTCGTCTCGTATAGTAAGTTTTTTGTTCAAATTAGGAACACTTTGGAATATTCTTTATTTTCTCATTATTTTACTTTGTTGTTTTTTTTTCTTTTCATCTTAAAATGGATGAAGCAACAGTTGATTTATCTTATGAAAATGTGTATAAAGAATGATCAAAATGGAATAAAAAATTTTTACTCTACTACAATACTACACAACTAAGCTTCAATTTAAAACCGGCCTGCAACTCTTTAAGAAATTAAAAAAAAAAAAAAAAAATTAAGAACACAACAGACATTTAATTGCAGTGTAGATTTTATTTTTTTAATAATAGTAGATAAAAAAACAATGTAGATGTGTAATTTGAAAAGAATAATAAGATGAACCTGATCCTACAGATCCGGAGTGATTATTAAGCCAGTCAAGTTTTGTTATTCTATGTAGATGCGATTTTTTCAGATGAGCTGGCGGGTCGGTTTTAGTGTCGAAAAAAAAAATGTTAAAAAAAATAATGTCGAAAAAAAATATTAAAAAAAAATTATGTTGAAAAACCGGTTCTTGAAAAGAAAATGTCGAATTTCAATGTTCGCCATTTTTTTTAAAGTAATATTATTTTAGAGCAGTTACACAAATTAGCTTCTATATTAACGAAATATGTTCATAAACAATGTAAGAAATTCAATAATAATGTTTAGTGGGCTTGGATTGACAACACTAAATAGTATAAGTGCTTTTTTGTGGAAATGTATATGTAATAAAAATAATTAGAAGGAATTAAAGAAGTCATCATCATCTTATAGCGCTACAGCTCTGGGTGAGTTTTGGCCTTGATCACTATGCTCTTCCAAAAAGGTCAATCTGGTGCCGCTTGTCTCCAATTTGGGATTTGTAGGGTTTGTAGGAGCATCGTTTGTCTGCCCATCTGCTTGGCCTGGTCTTCCTCTACCACGACTTCTATCGGGCTTTCTATTCAGCACCACTTCTTGCTTTCGGCTTTCGTCCATTCGACTTACATGGCCAGCTTTTGCAATGTCCTCACTATCAATCATACTATGCTCGCTGTTGCTTCTGCTTACATATTCTCCATTCTGTAATCTTTTTGGACCGAGTATTTTTCGGAGAATTTTTTTTCAGATATGCGCACGCTATTCTCCTCGGCCACGTTCATACTCCATACCTCGCATCCATACGTCACTGTAATTTTTTGCCATGATTATTATGTCATCCGCATATGCTACTATTTGTCCGCATATGCTACTAATTTTCCTATGGTGTAATGTTAAGTTGAATAAAATTTAAGAATTAATAAAGTAAGATTCAAAATAAGCCAATCAAAATATTACAGGGTATTTCCTATTTCAGAATATTTATGCAAGGGTATATGCAAGATCATGAACTAGGAGAGTCTTTAGAGTTGAATTCAAAATAAGGGTATTCCAGATCAAGATTCAATATCAAGATTCTCAAGAGATTTTATTGTTAGTTACAAAATCAGGGTTATTAGCCTATATTCTGCAATATTTACCGAAATCATTTCGATGTTGGATACAAAAAAGGGATCCCTCTTTTTTCCAAAATATATATCTAATTTCTGGGATACTGGTCCTCTCCAATAATGTATCTTAATTACTTATCTGGTGGCAAGTTTGACAAAAAAAATGTTCAAAAGCCTTCAGACCCAATTTCTGAGACACTCAACCTCTCCAACAATTTTTCTAAGCGTTGTTAATGTACGTGAGCCAAATTTGGAAAAAAAAATGTTGAAAGTTTGGATTTTGAACCATTATTTGGGTTTAAAAAGTTTGGATTTTGAAAGTTTGGATTTTGATGTTTTTCAATTTTTAAAGTTGCCTATTTAATATTTGGATTTTGAAAGTTGGATTTAACTTTTCACGCAGATCAAAAAATTTCATAGTTTCTGTCAGTAATAACGGCTTCGTACAGCTTCGTATAATTTCGGAAACTTTTATGAAATAGTTTTAAAATGTGCAATGTACGGATTAGTAATGATAAGGGTCGTATGAAAGTAGATAAATAAAATTAAAACAAAAATTATTTTAAATCTACATACGACTATGATTTTATTTCATTATTTTTCATTTTTATTTATTTATTTATTTAACAGTGGACCCTCCTATAGACCCTTTTTCCTTATTCGACATTTTGTTCTTCAACATTTTTTTTCCGACATTTTTGCATTCAACATTTTAGTTTATTCAACATTTTGTTATTCAACATTTTTAATTGGGCATTCTGTGTTTCAACGAATCGACCCACACCCGTTTTCAGATATATTATATTTCTCGAACAATAGATCTAAATACTTCATTGAGTACAAATGATATTATTGCAGTAATATCAATTTCCGAATCAGGCGATGTGTGTATACCTGAAAATATTTACACCTTTTGCTAGCTATTTCATCGTATTCAAAAGCAATGTTAGAGAAGGATTCCTCTTCTTATAAGCACAATCTATATTTGTCAGTTTGTCTGTTGTTAATCTTGAACAAAAGTTTGTTGAATAAATAGTATTTCGTACTATGCCAACATTTCGACATTGAATATATTATACCTACTCTCCCTTTTGCATTTATGATTATCTGATTTAACCTAATAATATTAAATTTGAAAAAGACTGTAGGCTGAAATTGTTCTCGGCTAAAAACTATCTCATATCGTATTAGTTTCTTTTATTTCCCAATTCCAAACCATTTTTTTGTAGGTAGGCAATCGAGAATGCAATGATAGGCGCTGGATTTAAAAATTGACTAATCGCCGATTTTTGTGCAAAAGTATTTGCTTCTTCATTGTCTTATATTCCCTCATTTCTGGGTGTTCACAATTAAGAATGACTTTATTTTCTTCTATAATCAGTATTAGTGAACTTGCGTAATAAACAAAATTAGCAAAAATAAGCTAACCTGGTTTTAAAAATTAGAAAAAGTTTTGACATTAAATAGATTAATCAAATAAGCTCACTTGTAGAATAGAATCCCAATACAAATAGTACCAAAAAGATTAAAGGAAAACTGGGGTACCGTATGACATGAAACAAATTTTTAGATAACAAATTTAATATAATGCAAATCGACTTGTATCGAATTGGCGGTGCGAATACAAATTAAATTTAACAGCTGAAAACTTATATCCATCTATTTCACATTTCCTTTTTTTTTGTCCTTACTTTTCTTGGGAGCATAGGCTTTTACTTGACATTTCCATCGTACTCGATTTACTATGTTATCATAATTTCTATTTCCGATGCAATGTCTAATTTAATTTTTAATCTGCTTGTACTGTCAAAGGGGGGACTTGGCCTACTGTAGAAGACCACTTTGATAGCTCTTGAATTTGCACCTATGTGGTAAGACGACGTCATATTTTTCTGCAAGTTGCCGCTGCGATTTTATCCATCTTTGACGTTAAGATGCTTGATGTTACTATGTTTATTGGGTACGTAATGTCACATACTTTTGTCAGTTGTTGACAATTGTGTAATTATTATTAGTGTTTGTCCAATATTATTTATTGTGTTATTTGGTTATTGTGTTGTATGAGATATATGAGTATTAATATAGATACCTATATCAAGGTAATATTTTTAGTTGTTATATAAAGTATTAATTATATTAATTATTTTTATTGATTATAAATTTTATATATAATATTTTACTATTCTTTTAGTTATATTTTATACCCCCCACGGGAAAAGAGCCCGTGACTACCACATCGTAATTGACACACATTTCTGTGCTCCAACCGATTAGGTCACGGAAGGGATATCTATTTCACATTAAAACGTACTAATCAAATTTATAGAGTAATCAATTCAATTTGAGCTCAGTTAACTTAAGTTGTCTTTACAAAATAAAATATGTTGTAACTGTAATGGGCTTATAGTTTATTTTCTATGTTTTGAATTTTTTTGGTTTTTAGGAGGATAAATGCTATGATATGGTAAGAATCTATTGTATGTTCGTAAGCTTGATGTCCGTCCGATTTGCAAAAAATTTGTTTATATACAATTCAGTTCTTCTTTATTTTCTTCAAATGCTATTTCTATCTACATTTTGCAATCAGAATTAGGCTGTCTTGTACATGGGATTTTACTCGGGAGTGCGGAATATATTTTTTGAATTAAAAAATTTAGGTTGTAAGAAAGTAAAGATATGAAGGTAAACTTTTCGAAGTTAATGAAGCATTTTATTATACAGAAGCAATGACTCCATATATACGTAAGACATCCAGAGTAAAAATTTTTGTTTTAAATTAAAGCTAAATATTGTTTCATGCAATTTGTTGTTGTACAAAACAAATTTTTTTTTTTTTTTTTATACGCAGCCTGGTGGGAATCTTCAAAATACACAATGAGCCCCGTAGCTTGACATTGTGTGTGGGATTCTTACCCACTAAACCACACCCTTCCTATATTGCGATCTAGTCCTACAGGACTAATGAGCAATTTTTTCTTGGCTTTATTTTATTTTTCAATGTAGACTAAATCCAGCGATGTCTATCTAACTTTTCCATAACCTTGAAGACCCATCGCATCAGCGACGAAAAGCCAACCAGCTCTCCGAACAAATTTATAATTATGTAAGACTTGTGAAAAACCTCGTTTCGTTGGCAGTCAACATAACGAAATTTTTTACCAATCCCGTAAAAACAAATCTATCTAAACGTGGGAGCGGATCAACCTCCGATCACGAGCGCGACGAGTCCTCAAGAATGTGGGTGATTATTGCTGCACTAACTCAAAAGGTTTTACTCTTTTGAGTCGTCTGGCTATATTTCTATTATTTTTTCGTGACTTCTTGCAAATTTCTGTATTTCCTTATCGACAGATTCTATTTGCAAATCTCTATGTAGGTCATTGTTTCTTATGAACCAGGGCGCGTTCACAATGTTTCTAAGGACTTTATTCTGGAACCTCTGAATAATATATCTATTACTTTTTTTGCTGCATCCCCATAGCTGGATGCCATATGACCATACTGGTTTCAGTATTTGTTTATAGAGCAGAAGTTTGTTTTGTATTGTTAAGGTAGAATTCTTACCTATGAGCCAGTTCATTTTTCTATAGCGGATTTGTAATTCTTCTTTCTTGTTTTTTATGTGAGCTTTCCAGCGAAGTTTCGCATTTAACGTCATACCAAGATATTTGGCAGTATTTGAATGGGGTATTTCTTGACCATTTATATATACTGGTTTATGGTAAATTTTTTTATTTGTAAAATCCACATGTACTGACTTAGCTTCATTTAATTTTAGCCTCCATCTTTTTGTATAATCTTGGATTTTTGTTATAGCTCTCTGCATCTTTTCATCATGGATTCTTTATTATTTTCCCCAACAGCAAGAACCGCTGTATCATCTGCAAACGTCGCAATAATATTATTTTCTAGTGCAGGAAAATCACAAATGTCCAGCAGGTACAATACCGGACCAAGTACACTTCCTTGAGGAACCCCGGCATTAATTTCTTTAAGATCGGAATATGCTCTTTCCTGTTTTATGTAGAAGTATCTCTCTGATAAGTAGCTTGCTATGATTTCCGAATGTTCTTTTGGAAGGATTGTTTTCATTTACAATTCAACCCCTTATACCACACCTTATCGAATGCCTGAGCCACATCCAAAGAGATTGCTGAATAGACCTTCTTCTCCTCTAGAGCTTTTTCAATAGTGTTTGTTATTCTGTGTACCTGGTCTATTGTAGCATGTTTTTCTCTAAAACCGAATTGGTGATCCGGGATTATATTCTTTCTTTCAATAATTGGTTTCAGTCGTTGTACAAAAATGGTAACAAAAATGTTGCTTCAAATTTTGCTTTCTAGTACGCTGAGCAAAAAAAAAACGAGGTTCTTGTTTTGACCGCTAGGTATTAAACTTCAAAATTTTTGCTCCTCATTTATATACCCGGGTACCAATATAAAAATTTTTTTTTGCTAGTCAAAATTTTTACATTAGAAAATTAACAATGTTTGGGGATCATGTCATATTGCTTATTAAAGTAAATCTTAAAAAGTATTATTTAATAAAATAAAATAAAATATAAACTTCAAAATAAGAGATAATAATATTAAATATAAATATAAAATAATGAATTTGGTTTTAACCTTTCTGATTGCTGAACTACAAACGAAATTTTTTCCATTTCTTCTTCGATGTATTCCTCAAAAGGTTCCATTTTTATTATTATAGTTAGTTTAAATAGTTTAACAGTTAGTTTTTTTAGTTTAAATAGTTAGATTTTATTTTCACGTTGTTGATTGTCTAATGACCAAGTAAGTAATGTCACCTGTTATTGATTAAATGAATTTGTGATAAAATTTTGTACCGATTTTGAAATAGTTTTTGCATTCATTTTTTGACAGGCAAAAATTTTCAACAACATACTTAGCTTAAAGCAAAAATATATCAGTTTTCTTACATACGCCGAGACGACTTCTATTGATAGAAAATATTTCCACAAAATTAAAAATCGCTATAATTCTTATAACTGTTATAAACACTTACTTTATCATATGATTCCGTATAGCTATTATTGTATACCCTACACATGTTATATTTTATATATTGAGTCATTATATGGGATATACATGTATATGTGATGGGGCATAATACTTATTTATAAATAGTAATTGTTTCGAGTTAAAATTTTGCCATCTAAGAAATATTCATTATAAAAAAAGAAGAAAAACAAATAATTTGATGATAAATTGCGGTGTTGTACACAAGTATCTACTTTTAGTATCTTAATAATTTTTCCACTTTTCAATAATTACTTTTATTGCTTTTGCATACTAATATATTTTTTTGATTATGAAAATATTGATATCAATGTAAACAAAATAAAAGTATGTTTTTTAACGATCCGTACGAAATACAGATAATAGGAAAATGTCTACTGTCAATGTTTTTTATAAAAATGTATGATAAAAAGCCCAACTCAGTCTAACCTATGTAGTGCAAAATTGGTTTTTATTTCAACTATTATACAAATTTATACAATAAAATTTCATCATATAATTCCTTAGAATCCCCCTGTTTTTATTATAAATTTGTTTTTGTCACGTAACACATTTGCAAGAATTTAAGAGAAATTTTTCCCACATCAGTTGTTCAGTTTTCCCTTAAATTTTCAATTCTCATTGAAAATTTTCCTATATGAATTTTCTCTCATTCAATTTTTGTACCTCATCTCATCTCATATTTATTATTTTCTTGTTGTTGAATTTGTTGAATGTACTGTACTTAATACTAGTACATGCAGTTGAGAGCTAAAACATATCTGTAGATATACAAGTTACACTATTCCTATATAATATTGTTTAACCCTTGATTTTGATATAAAAACAATTATTATTTATGATAGTTACTGACTGGTATTTTATTTAAGTTTTATAACTGGTATTTTTTACTTTCTGGTACTCTTTTGTTTTATATTTTGTATAATAAGATTTTAACCGAACCAAATCATTTTTGTATTGTTTTTTTTGTTTTTGTTTTTTTATTATTATTATTTTTTAAACTTTGTTCCTACTATACAAATACAATAACAAAAAATTTGAGTGAATAACATATCGTCGTCGTCGTATGGAATTTCATATTAATTTCAATATTTTTTTTTTTTTATCTTGTATTGTGAATTTGTGATTCTGATGAAGTTGTAATAAATAGTATATATTAATGTTTCGAAAGAGAAAATATTTAGTTTGAATTGGAAGGAATATCGGTACGGTTTAAAATAAAATTTTAAAAATAAAAAATAAAATAAAATAAAAAATTTAACCCGATTTTTATTTAGTGAAAAATCAAATTATATTCATATAGGATATAATAGTGAACATTTGTTGAGCCTTAATTTAAATTATAAAAAAGAAGAATAAAAAAAAAAGATAATTTACATATATTTTAAGAAAGAAAAATCAGTGATTTTAATTAAAATTTATAATACTTATATAAAAAAAAAAAAAATTATAATTTTAAAATATTCAGTAAAATTTATTAAAGAACTGTAAAGTAAAAATTAAAAATGGAATCAGAAAATCAAAAATATACAGCAAATTCTAATACAACGCCAACATTGTTATTAGCTGGTGCAGTTGAAACAGCAGATTCAATGAATTTATTACCACATTTGGAATCATTAGAAAGAATGATGCAGTTACCAGTTGTTGGTGCTGCATGGCAACAAAGCCAAAATGTTTATGAAACAGTAAAATGTAAGTTGAATATAAATGACATTTTATTGTTTTAATATTAAAAATATTATTTTGATATCGGTTATTATTAAATTATACGCAAATTATAAATTATCAAACAATCATATTTTAACTCCTATTTATTAACATAATTATTTTTAATTATATCTTTTTAATATTCTGAAAAAAAAATAATTTATAATGGAATAGAATAATTCAGTATAATAAAAATTCAGCGCGATTAATTTACACATACAATTTAAGAAAACAGTTATTAATTCTTGTACATTACACTTAAACAGTAAGTACTTAGAATATTACACTTTATGTAAGTACATAATATACCTACTTCATCGTATATACTGTTATTGTTAACGAACTTAATAGAAACTTCACAGTTTCTGAATTTTTATCCAATTCTCATTTAATTTATAAATTTTAATTTTTTATAATAGTTTTAGTTTTAAAGATTTAAATTAAAACTTTTAAACTACGATTCGAACTGAAAGGAATTTCTATTGTTTGAAAAAAAAAAAAATTACGTGATAATTAACAATACCAGCATATTTCTATATATATATATATATATTAACGTTAATTTATTTTTTTTTTTTGGCTGAAATCTTAAATAAATAAAAAGTCATGTGAAACTATGAGTAGGCTTAAATGGCCGTCGTACGGCTTTATATTAAATTATTTACTTTGAATTTTATAGAAACAAAAAATTAAACTTTTAAAATGTTAGAAAAATGTTAGTTAGTTATATAACAGTTATTCAGATATTGAATGTATTGAGGCGTGATCATAACAGTCAATAGTTACATTCTGCTATCACATTAAATCTAATTTTGTATAACACAGCTGAGTAAGTAAGAACTTACTGTTAATAAGGAATTACTGAACAATTAATTTGGAAAATTTAAAGTAAATTTATATACTTATTTGTTACTTAACTATTATTCAATTAATTTTCAAAATATATTGTCATTACATAAATAACTGTTATTGATTTTAATTTCATAAAGATGCTGTAATAATTTAGTGTAATCAATATTGGTGGAATCATTTAATGTAATCAAATGGTTTAATCAATATTAATTACAATTAATTGGGATTTATAATATGACTATAGAGTTGGGAATAGAGATTGTTTCTCAGGTTATTCCATATACTGAAATAATTGTTATTAAGGTATAAAGATATTCATAACTTGTACAAGATTCGGACATTTTCTAATACACGTTTTTTAATTCACATAATTTAAACCACACTCTGGTTGACACAGTAGGTAGAGCTCCAAACCGAAAGATCCCAGATTCTATTCCAAATGAATCAAAAACAATGCTTTATGGGTTTTTCGACCTGCTTCAGTAAAGTAAAATAATTATTGATGAGTTAAAATAACTAATATAAAAAACTCTGGACTAAACAAACCATTGAATTGACACAGATTTTATTTTGAAATGTTTAACTACTGAATTAGATTGCTCAGTGTTGGAATATGCGGTATATATACAATATACAATTTTATTTTCAATTATTTATTTTTTAAGATAAATAATTTATTAAATTCCGAATCATTATAGAAAATGAATCTTTAGTTATTGTTTTAATATTCGAAAGTCATATATTGAACACTCTATTATGCATTTATGCATGTCAATTTCTATAGTTTGTAAATCATAAGAACTAACTTTTTTCTTGTTTTTATATTAGAACGTTTCCAAAAGAGAATTGTACAACATATACTAGTTGTGGTTACCCATCCTGGAAAAATTACTTACATTTGACTTGACTAACTAAATATGAACAATAATTTAAAAAACAAATTTTTATTTTATTTGTTTATATTATTTCTTAACCTAATCTATTAAGACTTACCTTATTATAAAAAGTTACCAATTAACCCTTTCACACTCAATAACTTTTTTTTTACTTTGATTGGTTTTTACACAACTAAATTTTAATACGGAACCGGTACATTTAACAATTTTGTTTATATTACCAAACAAGAGTTATGAATTGATGCTTTTAGGTCTTGAACAGAAATATCATTTATTACGTTGTATAGAAATATACATCCCACAATCGTTTAAGATGGATTTTAAAAGGGTTAACGATATTTAAGAATTTTATTTCGTACTTTATTACGAATACCAGGTTTAATAAAAAAAAACTTAGGCTTTTGTTACAGTGAATAACTATCAGCCTATTTTTGATCTAATGTTGTGACAGTAACGATCAGGCTATAGGTGCAGACATGCAATTTTGCAACTGTTTGATTGCAAAATTGTTTGCCATTAGTTTATATGAAAGCGCGCGCAAACATACAACCAGTTGCAGACAATACAACACAAATGTGCAATCAAACAATTGTAAAAGTTGTAGACATAGTTGTAGTTAGCTATGGCTATCATTCCGTTTCAAACTCGCTACTTAATTTATTTTTTTTATTTATACTATTTAGCTCAAACAGTTTACAATTTAGTATTACATTTCATATATTAATTAAAATACAATTAAATTTACTTAGTATGATTCATCAGCATCATCATCATCATCATCTTATAGCGCTACAGCTCTTCCAAAAAGGTCGATCTTGTGCCGCTTGTCTCCAATTTGGGATTTGTAGGATTTGAGCATCGTTTTTCACGTTGTCTGCCCATCTGCTTCTTGGTCTTCCTCTACCACGGCTGCTATCGGGCTTTCAATTCAGCACCCCTGCTTGCTTTCGGCTTTTGTTCATTCGACTTACGTGGCCAGCCCACCTTAGTCTTTGGGCCTTTACAAACCGTACAATGTTCTCACTATCAATCATACTATTGAGGTAGCTGTTGCTTCTGATTACATATTCTCCATTCTGTAATCTATTTGGGCCGAGTATTTTTCGGAGAATTTTTATTTCAAATATGCGCAGGCTATTCTCCTCGGCCACGTTCATAGTCCATACCTCGCATCCATACGTCACTATATATCGTCATTTATCGTCACTTAGTATGATTAATGATTATCATTTCAATGTATATTTTTAAAAATGTAATCATGTTTTTGATAATTAGATTTATTTTAGATAATGGTGGATATATTTTTCAATTTCTATTTCATAAAATCTAAATTTTCACCAAAATGAGATGTGTAAGATATGCGCAATTCAGATTTATGATTTTATTATGAGTAATTTATTCTGTTTGGTATATCTATAAATTTAGTACGAATACAAATTTAATTGGAAAAAAAAACTTATGGTTCAGCTTATGGAATTATACTATTGGCATACAAGTCGCGTATAGTGTTGTGATACCGATTGAAAGCTATTCCTGTAATATTTTCAATCAGTTTATTAACATCTCTTCTACCAAAAATTTTATTTTATTTCAATATCAATTCTATATAGAATCAACTTATTTCTATCACCAACATTTACTAATTAGTTTTGACTAGTTCCAACTTATTTTCCACGGTATTGTTTGCACTAATTTATACAATTATTGCTTTACCACTGCTATCTTATTCGTACATGTTCATCATATTACAAGATTCCGTTTCTTATTAAAATTACTTATTTCATTTGTTGGTAGATATAGTATAGATTAGATACCTAGTAAGTAATTTTGATCTATTTTTTTTAATCTGTATAGCTAAAATGGAAATTGAACTTAATCGATTACATTTACACAAATGTATTATTTTGGCTTCAATCCATCATATTTTTTTTTTCTTTTTTTCTTTTTTTTTTTTAACTTAATTTAGATCAATTAATTGCAATTTTTGATATTATATAACACTATGATGATGCAAGGTTAACCAATTATTTCAATATTATATTACAATATTTTTCAATTTATATCAATTCCAAAAATTATTTTTATTATATTTATAAGTATAACTACGTCTTGCATTGTTTTAAAAATATAATTTAAAAAATTAATTATTTTAATAAAATCGTGATTCATTTTATTTAGTACAATATTAAAAGTCAACAAATCAAAGTCCAAATAAATAATTAATATTAATATTATAATATATAGGTATATATCAAGAAAACATTATATATATAATTGAATTATTTCATTGAAAATTTGCATAAGATTGAATTTTTACAATAAATCAATTTAGTATTTTATAATAATAATATTTTTTGTTATAAAAACGAATACAAATACAATATTTTGTATTTTATATATACTTATTACAAGTTTAATTTATTATTTTCATGTATTTGAGATATCTATATATATTTTTTTTTATTTTTACAATATAAGTACGTTATAATAATAATAATAATAATTGAACTATAGAATTTAAACTTTAAAAAAATCATTTTTTATTAAATTCAATCAACAATTTTGTTATTTTATTATGTGGACTTTGAATTTATTATAAAAATTATAATACATTTTAAGACTAGTTATTTAGGTACCTATAATAAAATATTTAATTTATTTTTTTATTTTTCTATTATCAAAGGGGGGTAATAATTTAATGTCGAATTGTGTGATAACATATAATTTATAGTGAACTTTAAATTACTCATAAATATAAATTAATTAGGTTAGAAAACAATCAGAACCAAAAAATGGAGTGAGTTTTTAAAGTTCAATTAATGTTATTTTATATATATACCTACTTATCAATATGCCTATATCATATAATAATATTTATACATACTTAATATGATCTAAAATATGAGTCATGACCTTTAATTGATTTTAATTGCACTGCAGGTTATATCTATAAAAACAAAAATAAGTAGTTACATACTTTTAAATTTAAAACAAACTTCATCATCCCTCCAATTCAAATTCAGTTAACACCTTTTCTAAGTACACCTTTATATGCTTCATACAGAGTTTATATTAAAATTTATATTTCAAAACATAATGAGGTAAAAAAATTGGCAAATTTTAAAATGGAAATAAAATGAATAAATTTATTTCAAATGGAAATATGCAAATAAATTTAAATTTTATTATTCTCTATGTAGGGTATTTTGTTTCCTATATTTAAAATATTTTAAAAATATACATACCTACATACTTAGATAGATAGATTAACAAGAATTGAAAACAATATTCAATAATCCTATTATTGTATACAATATTCTGCAAAGAATAATATACATTTTTATTTTATGATTTACTTAACTATATTTTCTTTACACATACATACATACTTTAACAAACATATTTTATTTATTTATTTATTTATTATTTTTTATTTTTGCAGCACATAATCGTATGTTGAACTGGGCTTTTCGTACAGCTGAAGATGCTGTTCATCGTGCTATTAATACAGCAGCACCAATTGCTGCACCAATTGTATCAAAATTAGATCGTCCAATACATTATGTTGATGAAACATTAGTTAAAGGTATTGATAAATTAGAAGTATGCGCACCAATAATTAAAGAACAACCACAAGAAATTTATAATCAAGCTAAAAATAAAGTTATTGAAGTTGTACAACCAATATGTGCATTAAGAGTTGCTGGACAACAAAAAGCTGCATCATTAAAAGATTTATCATGGCAAAAAGCTAATGAAGTATTAGCAACACAATATGGTAGTATGGCTGTTAATGGTTTTGATAATACATCAGCATTAGCTGAAAGATTATTAGATTATTATTTTCCAAAAATTGAAAATGAAACAGATGCCAGTGATAATAGTAAGTAAATTCATTTTTTATTGTCTCTCAATATAGTGGAGATAAAAATTTACATACTTATTTTTAATTTATTTTTTTTTTTTTGCGATTCAAAAAATTATTTATATTTTAATTCTGAATTTAATTATATTTTGGTATATTAAATAATAAATAATATACAGATATGTATAGTGAAATTTCAATATGATGAACAACACGACATTATCATTTCTTTGTTCTTGATAATAAATTCTCTAGAAATTATTGATTATTAAATGACTTTCAAGATAGAAAAATTTTATGATATTTTTTTTATATTTGTTATTAAATATAATTAAATTATTTATTTATTGAGTTGTTAAGAATTTTTGATAATAAATTTCATTGAAATATTTTATTATATAAATTTATTTACTTTTTGTATATTAGGTATTATAAATTATAGTATTTAATTTTGATTGTACAAAAGATATCCGGAATAACTTTCAAATCAAATATTTTGAATTTCTTTTAATTGGACTTTGTAGATTTTTAAAAAGTTAGGTATTTATTTTGCACATTAATTTTCAATAATTTTTAGCACACCTAGTTAAGTAGTTATTAAAAACCAATAGAATCAATAACAATTTTTGATAATTTACTACGAATTCTGTATATATTTCATGTTTAATAAGATGGATTTTAGCTAGACCGATTTATTTTTTAATCAGCATTTTAGAAAGAGATAACATGAAATGACATTATTTTATATGAGAATTCAATATGTATGACAAGAACAGTAAACGTAATAAATCAGGGCACCTATATACTCACTACAACAATATTGAACTTTATTAGGAGGTTGTACGTTAGAACTAATTAACTATTAATTAGGTGATTAGTTTCCAAAATAATAATAATAATAGTCATAAAATAATAGCTAATAAGAAAAATAGTTATAAATAGTTATAAAATAATAGCTAATAATAAAAAAAATAAAGAATAATATTTAAATCATACCATTTTTTACTCATTAATTGACATTTAAAAATTATACAATCTTACTGTTTTACTTCAATTCGCTAATAAAAATCTTACACGTTCTACAGCCTTTTTGAAATGAAACTCTTTACATTACATAATTTTATAATTTTGTAAATACCTAACTGTCCCAAATTCGTTAAAATGTAATATATATAAAAATAATTACTATTAATTGCATTAGAAGGTAAAGAATTCTTGAATCAATTGATATTATTCAAAAATTACAATCAATATTGACCAAAATATTTATTTCATATACAATCATGTACGAAATTCACTAATTCACAATTCTGTAGTAACGTAGATTTGTAATGTGTTACTGTTACGATATTCTATCTTAAAGTATTTAAGTGATGATATTATCACAAATTTTCTTTTCAAAGTATTTAAGTGATGATATTATCACAAAGCCACTTCTGTGCAACTGCACAGGGAATCTACTAGTTTTAATAAGAAATTGTAAATTTTACACTTATGTGTATTTTTATGAATTTCACATCAAATATTAATCGTTTAATTTTAACTTTGAATATATTATCAATTATTACTGCATCAAAGATTTCAGTTAACTATCATATAAGAACTTTCGAAATAAAAAAAATCCAATGAGATTCATTGTAACTGATTGTACCTTTATAAATATGTCAAGATATTATATACTTTTTATATACTTTTATATTAACTTACCAGTGACGGTTTGTTTGGTACTATGGTACTTATTTATATATTTATTTGGTAGGTAGAGGTAGGTTGGAATTTTTTTGTTAATATTATTTCTAATAGGAATTAAGATGTTTAAAGAGACATATTGAATTGTAGCAACTAAATGACATATTTTCGAAATATATTTGAAATTTTCAATTTTTGAACCTAATGGTTTTTTTTTTATTTTATGAAAAATAAAAATTATTTTAAGACATTGTACTCCATAATTCAAAAATGCAAAAAACAATTAAATTCAAAATTAATAATATAATAATTAATAATAAAATGTTGCGAATTAATTTCGAAAATTATAATATTTAGCAAAGTAAATATAATTATTAGGAATGTTCATATTTTAAAATTTAAATCCGAAAAAAATAAATAAAACAACCCAATTTTTTTTTTTTTTTTTTATTTATTGCAATAATTATAAATTTGACAATTAGAATATTAAATTAGTCGGAAAAATATAAACTAAAATTAATTCGAAAAATTTAAGTCCGAAAAAAATAAATAAAACAACTCAATTTTTTTTTTCTTTGATTTATTGCAATAATTATAAATTTGACAATTAGAATATTAAATTAGTCGGAAAAATATAAACTAAAATTAATTCGAAAATAGAAATAAATAAAATAATATTAATTTAATATATTTTTTTGTTGTTATTTTAACAGTTCCAATATCAGCAAATGATGATCCCGTATTACATACAGTACAAACAGTTGGACGTTTATCAAATAAAGTTGCACGTCGAGTCTATAGAACAGTGTCACGTCAAATAAAAGAATTAAAGAAAGAAGATGTACAAGAATATGTAGCTTCATTAATTGCTGTATTAAGACTGACACAATATTTAAATTTTATTAATGAAAAAATGAATCAACAACAACAACAAAATCCAACATCATCTAATACATCAACTCCAGTTAGTGCAACAAATTTACAACAACAACAAACAAGTAATAATGATATTCAAAATTTTAATAATGAATTAAGTAATCATATTAAATTACTTGAAAAACAACAATAGTAATTTTTTGTTTTTAGATTGTATTTGTTTCTTAATTATTACTATTATTATAATTTTTTTTTTTTTTTGTAGTTATTAACTTTTTTATATTAATATACTTACTATATAAAGTATATAAAATATGTCATATATTTATAATATAATAAATAATATTTACTTTTAATAATTATTTTAATATTAATATAGTATAAAATAATAAAAAAATAAAATTTTGTAAATTAAAACGTAGAGAATAATAATAATATAACGATAGTAAATTAGAAAGTAATGATTGACTGTTTTTGAAATGTAGTTTCTATTCAAATAAAAGAATAAAAAAAAAAAAAAAATAAAAAAAATTAAAAATGAATTATGGCAGTATGATAATAATAAAAGTGACATTGTGAGTAATATTTAACTATAAATATTAAAAATTTATATTTTATTTCAATCAAGAATTCAAGTTCATTTTTAATGAATTTATTGTGCCAAAACAAAATAAATATATATATATACATATATATATGTACTAGATTATAATTTAAAAAAAAAAAAAATTATTATTTGACAAATAAACCTGTGAAAATTCAACGTAAAGCGTTTTTACGTATTTATTTTTCTGATTGCTACAACTACACAGCCTCACTCAAATAAATAACTTTTAAAACAAACGTTTTGAAACAATTAATTAAAAACAAATAAAAATTTTAACACTTGTTATCATATTATCATAATTCAAATAAACATCATTTGACACAAACAATAAAACAAAAAATAAAAAATAAAATTACTAAATATTTTATACAATGTGTTTTGTTTATTTTTTTTTTTTTTTTTTTGTACTACATATAAATGAAAATTAATAAATGTGCCTGTTGCATTTTGTTTTAACAAAGAATATTATATTTTATTAGAAAATATATTACATTCATAATAATCGTATGTGTAATTTAATTTAATTACAAGTGTAAAATTTATTTATACAAAATATATAAACTAACTACTATTCTAATATGAAATCAAATAACTGTATTATTTCTTAATTATAAGTACTTACATATACTTATTATACCACCTTTTAAGTCTATATTCTACTAACAAACAAATCACATTTCTGACTTTTAGAAGTACATAACACATTTAAATTAAAAACAAATAAAATTGTATTTTCTTTATTAACCCTTTCACTGCCCGAATATATTTTCTTGTTATATAGAACAAGTTTTTTTTCGCAAATATCCCAATTGATTATAGTTATCAGAATATTGATAGTAAAATTATTGAATTAAATCCCAATATACCACAATAAAATACCAGAATGTTAATGCGTAAAAAGTTGTAATAGTAACAGTTGGTATATAAACACTTCAAATTTTTTAATGAGTTTGTAATGGAATAAATTTCATTTTTTGTTTTTACTTTCGCCTAATTTTTCTTAGAGAGTGGAGTCGTTGAAAGTAGAAAAAAATAACTCTGTAAAACAAAACACTAAAAATACTGAAATATATTACAAAAACTACGAAACACTTAAAAGGTCCAGTTAGCTCTTAATTTCTTTAAATACTAGTGTATATTCTTGACATCGTAAATGTCTCAACACAAAGTTGAATACAACGTCCACGTGATCTTAAATGTATACAAAAGCTCACAAAAGCTTGAGACATTGTCTACATGATCACAATTGTTGTTGACGATGTCTGCGCGACCGGTTTGACAGGTATTTGGGTTTACAAAAATTTTTAAAAACCCAATGTTGTACAGTGCTAATAAAAACTGTATGTTCATTTTGATTGATTACTAATGAATTGACAACTTGGTTTTTTTTAATTGTATCAGGTTGAAGTTTTTTTAAGACATTTATGTGTTTGTATACGTATGTAGTGTTCCATAATTTGATATAATGTTTTGCATATACGAGAAACATATAAAAAATTGTATGAGTACTGAATGAATACTCAAAATATGCGGTATTTAAACTGTAAAATTACATTTTGGATCACAATCATTTATATTGTGATTATATGTTTAGGATCATGATAACTTATATTCAATGAATATTAATACGCATGCACTCTGATGTCACGAATGTCAATAGTATTAAATTTAAAAAAATTTATAGTTTGCACTTAATTCAAATAAACACTCAATCAAATTTAATTTTTATTAATTAAATTTGTTTTATTTTAATTTTATTATTAAAATAATAAACAGAAATATTATTGAATAAAATATTTATTTATTCATTTGAAAATTTGAAAGGTCAGTGAATCCCGCGCTTATTCTGAATACTATCAATAAATTTGTTAACTAAAAATTTTTAAAATAAATTTTTCTCTTTTAAATCTAATATAATTAAATTTGACATAGCTAGCAACGGCATTTACAAATTTCTGCAAATTAAAAACAAATTAAAAATTTAAATTTCACATTCTGTTCTATAATTTAATATTTTCGTGTGGTAGTATTAGTATGACGGTTTAGTTTGCACCGATACTCATTTAACAATTATTTTTGTTTCGAGACATCATGAAATAGAGAAAATTAGGGTCAACTCTAACTAAAGCGCAAGTTAGTAAATCTTATAATTTTACCATTTTTGACTTGCAATCTTGTGCTACAATCTGTGCCTTAAAATGTGTACCTGTAAATTTAAAAAAAAAAAAACAAATAATGGTCTCTAAATACACACTATGTCCATTTGATAATCTTCATTTTGCTAAGTATCCATTTTATCAAATAAATTTTTTGCGAAATGTCCAAGACCAAATGTCCATTTGCGAAGTGGAATTTTCCAAATGTACTATACTCACATTATGATATTCATCCTCAATAGTTTTTAACAAGTAATGTGATAATATTTTTTAATCAGTGTTAACTTTATATACATGATTTGTTAGATTCAAAACCCCAACAATATATTTTAATGAATGTGTTTTCTGTCTGCCATTAGATACATATTTACAATAACAATACTTCGTAGTATGAATTGAAATATAATGTTGAAGTATGAACAAAAAATATAGTGGAACTATGTTATGTTAAATATTACAGCTCAATGTATTTGACTCTACTAATATTTATGTTAAAAATTTAATAAAAATACACGTCTTCGAAGTTTTACAAATAAAATCTGCTACCCGCATATATAATACAAAACCATATTTCTACCCAGTTACAACAGTGACATGTGTACATCCATAAAAAAGAACAATAAATAAACCTTTCAGAAAAAAATCTATAAAATCTCAGATTTATACAATTATGTTTGCATATTCTAGTTCTGCAATCCAAAAATATGTCATTAACACATTTTTTTTTACTGTTTAACTATTATAGTTGTTGTAGTTACTGTAGTTCTTTAGTTGAATGTTTTTAAAATCATTGTTTTTTTCTTTATTATTAAATGTTCTTAACATAAAAAAATGAGTGCATTTACGATTAAGTGGTAATAATAATTAATTGTATTGTAAATATAACATCAACATGAATTAAATAAAAAAAATAAATAAAACATATTAGGTTTCTTGGAGTACAAAAAATTGCAAAAATTGCAAATTGAGAGGATAATATTTGAAAATGTGAGAGTAATATTAAAACTTGAGTAGAATAATAATATAATAATAACATAAAATAAAATAAAATAAATTAAAATTTTTCTTACATTAAAATTTTTGTCGATTTTTATAACTCACAGATGTACTATTGACGTCTTCTAATAAGTTATAAAATCAATCAAAATGAAAATAGGAGTTGTATAGGTAGTCTAACACTATAAATGCCTACTGATGAGTTCTCTAATAGGGTTATGATGAACGAAACAACTTGCTATAAAGAATAAATTAAAATAAAATAAATAAAAAAAATAAAAAGGTCTATTATGCTGTCCGTTAGCTTGTAACTGTAACTTGAAAGGCAATTCTATAAATTATAGATCACGATCTGGATCATTCAAAAAATGAAAAGAAGAAATATTTTATTTTTTGTTTTAATTTAATTTTTTTTCTTACATTTGGAAAAACAAGGGTTAATAAATATTCACAGTTAAAAAAGAGAAATTTATAAATTTCTCATGACCTGTATAGAGTGCATAAAAAGGCGAATTACAAATTACAAGGCGAAATTAAAAAGCTGCGATAGTTATATATACATAGCCTACGTTCACATTAACCCTGCTTTCGGTAAAGTCTTCTGCGCTGCAACTGTCAACGTTTTTGGTTATGCAGTTGACGACAATTGACGATCGTCATGCCTTCGGTTATGTAAAATTGCTATCAAATTTGAGCATACAAAGCAGCAAAAAAATTTATGATTAGTTGTTGATCGTCATTTGTTTTGTTCTTTGATTGTGTAGTAAAAAATTGTTTGATAGTTCTACAGATTTTTAAATATGAAAATATGTCACTTCAATCTATTGGTTATAATTTTTATTACATGGCTTTATGAAAAACGGATTTAAAAAAAAATTAAAATTAAATAAAAACCAAAAATACACACAATAAATCAGAATTCACAAATCAAAAATTTATGTTCGGTAATATTAAAGACGTGACGTTAAAAGTATGCATTTGTCGATTTGACAGTTGATCGGTCGCATCAAATATTAATAAATTGATCGTCAATTCAGCATTACCGAAAGCAGGGTAAAAGTTTCAATTGCAGCCAACATTGCACTGCATTTCGTTTTCAGAAACATAAGTGTGACAAAGAAACAAGAATCGTAAACAAAGGTATAGATCATTAACAAAGACAGAGTTTATAATGTTGTTTGAAAACACTAAAAACAAAATTTTCACCTTTTAAAAAAAACAACAAAATAGGAGTGAAAATTTTATAAGTAAAAAATTTGAAAAATTTTCAAATTGAGAGCGCTCTTTTTTTTTATAAGACATTCAAATTCTCAACTCAATATACGCAAACGCAATTTTTGCTAAAATTTTATGAAATTTTTTGTACTCAATTTTTGCACAAAAAAACTAGTTATGTCCAAAATATAATAAAAAATATTTATATTTTGACGTTACTCTGTTTCATGATGTTACAATTCAAAGGTCATTCACACTTAATCGTAAATTATTATTATAATAATTTTCTTTTCAAAAATTACACAAATTAATTACATACATTTTAATTTTTAAATATTTTTTTATAATTTTAGAAAAAAAATTAAGAATTTAAATTTTGTATTTATTACTATTATCATCATCATCATCATCATCAATAATCATACATTATAAGTGTTCTAATTCATTTCATCAAAAATAATAAATTAATAAAAAATTTATGATTTTGTGTTTTGTAAAAATCATATTGGGGAAGAAAAACAATTGCAATCTCCAATGCAATTAAAATAAATTTTAGTACAACTGGATGAAACTTCTATTTGGAACTTATCGTTAAATTCATAATATTATCTGGATCTACTTAATTCTTTCTGATTTATTACAATTATTACAATATTATTTTTACTTAATAAAATTTATACATACAAACAAAAATGCAATTTCACATCACACATCATCATCATATTTCTTTTTTTGAAGCTATATAAAAGTCATTCGTAATGTAACACACATAATATATAAAATCATTATTATATATGTTAGAATTAATATTTATTATTACCTCAAATTCAACAATATGTGTTTACATTATGGATAACAAAAAAACATTTATAAATTCATTGAAGAAAAAAATATTTTTATTTTGCTTAGATTGATGCATTTTTTTTACTATAAATTGCATTCTATTTTAATATGTGAGAATACGTCATTTTAATTGAATACAATTTAAACGATAAAAATGTAATAAAAGAATGTTTTATTTAAATTGTTACACACCACATAACTTTGTATTATTTCAGATTAATGCAATAATATTTACCCAATACAAAGATAAATATTTCATAAATAAAATTTAAAAAAAAAACAATTTCTATATAAAAAATGTCGTGCGTTTATTTTAGATTTAGATACTTTTTTTTTATTTTAAAATAATAATTTTAATAAAATTCAATTTATTAAATATAATATTTATGTATATATATAGTTTGTATGTATTTATTTCAAATGAATAATGATCATAATTTTTTTGTTTAAATTTGTTTTTCTTTTTTTTAATTCTTTAATTTAATATTTTTAAAATTCTGATATTTCTTATGTATGGAACTGTTCGTATGCATATTTTGTTCTTAAAGTTGTACTGATATGGTATATATGTAAGTATGTATGTATAAGAAATTATAAGCATACACAAAATATTGTAATGTAAAAAGAAAAAATTGATAATTATTAATATAATGTATTTAAAAGATAATTTTATTCTGTTTTTAATAATTTTTATTATGTAATTTAATAAAATATACATGCATAATATACTAATTTTATTTTTAAATTTAATAAAAATTATCGTTTTATTTATTTTTTAGAGTTTTTGTGTTCTTTTTTTTAGAATTCTACCACTAAAGAAACTTGACATAATTTATTACCCATTTTGATTTTTTCTTTCGAATAGTTGATAACAAGAAATCGTACAATCACTTTATACCCCATTAGCATGACAGCTCGGAGTAACCTAAAGTCTTCTTTGTAAAATTATGCGCAGACATCTGCGAATTTGGATCGTAACAGATGTCTGTTAATTTCGGCAGATCATTTTTCGACAGCTATTCTTGATGTAATTTTTGTTGTTGGTCTGCCTCTTGTTCTATATTTAATTATGGTCTGGCTTTGAACATTTTTTATTGAATTGAGGGGGCTTATCATCCTGTGTATATAACTGCAAAATTCATGTCACATTCTATGTTGATTTGCCATATTTTTTTTGGTTTTCCTTCTGCTGTATTAAATATTGGTCTAGCTTTGAAAATTGTAATTTTCATTCTCTATAGTCTCTCCATCGTAGATGACTGGGGTGGCATTATATAACTTTGTTTCAAACATTTCGGTCGAAACAAAATGTTGGCGAAACAAAATTTGGATGACATTACGTAATTTGAAAAGTTAATTTATTTTGAAACGATCGAAAAAACAGTGAAACATTACATAATTCCATTTTTGATTTGTTTCGTTAAAATTTCAACAATTACTGCTAGAAAATAATATTAAAATAAAAAAAATGGAGCTAAAAGAAATTGCAACTAGATACAACATACAAGTAAAAGAAGCTAATAATAATACCAACATTTTTTTTTTTTATTCTGAAATTTTTTTTATAAATTTACTTAATTTTTCATTTTATTGGAATTTTTATTTCTGTGCGTTTCTATAATAAATATTCCAACAAAAATCATGTATTAATTTATTATTTTTTTTTAAATTTACCTAAATACGTCAACTATTTTTCAATCGCCAAAATTTGGTCGTATCAAATGTAAAAAAAGTAGCGTTTCAACCTTACGCAATACCAAAATATGTCGTACCAATTTTGAAAAGATTGAAACAAAATAAAAATGGTCGAAACAAAATTATGTAATGCCACTTTTTGAAAATAGTCGAAACAAAACGACGTTTCAAATTACACAAAGCCACCCCTGCTCATTCACAAATTGTACTATCAGATGATTAAAAATATTACTCCCTTTATCGATTTCGCCTATGAATTAACCTCTTCTAAGACCATATTGAATAATAAAGATGAAAGCGTGTCACCTTGTCGAACACCTGATTTTATTTTAAAGTCAGTTGAATTTTAGTTCTGTGATAGCTAGAATGGCTATTTTACATACGAGGCACAACCAACTTCATTAACGAATATTCTATTTTTTTCTTTCAATGCTATCGAAGACTATCATATTTGCAGTCAATAAATAAAATATGTAAATTTTGCTCAAATTCATAGTAGTTTTTTTTTTTTTTCTTTATTAACAAAAAATCATGTTTACATTACATACATTCGTATTTGTATAACAAAATTTTATCCATTTAATTATTCATTATTGGAGAAAAAATTAATATATATAAAGATTCAGACCTTAGCCTAAGCTGTATGGTCGTATACTTAGTTACATTTTAAGAGTTATCAACAAAATAAAAAAAAAAATTAAATTAAGTTTTAATTTAAAATAATAAAAAGTAGATTTTCCTAAATATTCAATAATACTAAATTTAATAACTATCAGCATTCCATTCCATTCTTTCCTTATTACATTATTTAGTTTATTTGAATTAAGTTTTAAAGTTTGTGTACTGATTAGTTTTTTCACACTTTATTTATAATTTTTATTCTTTAAGTTACTTTTCGATTTTCCTTTTAAATAAACTGAATGAATTTATATTTTTTAGGTCGTTCGGTAGAGTGTTAAAAATGCTTAAACTGTTGTATACGCAGTTTGCTTTTTGTATATCTGATCTAAACAATGAAATATAAAAATTTGAGCGATTCCAAGTGTTATGGCTATGTATCGTCGCATGAGTAATATATTGTCGTATGTAGCAAATGTTAACTTTGAGATATTTCAATTTGAAGTTTTGCGGCCTTATAAAATAGAAACTGCACGATAGAAATTCGTCCAATTTTGCATAACTATAGAGACAACATTTGGAAATTTTTATGTGAATCTTGTAAGTTTTGTAAAAAATACGTGCCTGTTTCTTTAATAAGCACTTGTAGTATGTACCATTTTGAAAACGTTTTTTTTTTGCTTGCCATACACATGCGACAATTGCTTATTAAACTAATACAGACTTATATACACACAGACGATATACACTTTACTTGAAATAAATAAAGTTCTCTGGATGATTAAAGGAATGTGTATATAATCTTTCCCTTTCTTTTTTTTTTTTTTAAATCTAATTTAAAGAAAAGGAGAAGTGAGAATTGAAATATAGAAAATGTATAGCAGATTATAGTGTTCAGGAAAAGTGATAAAACTAAAAATTTATAAATAAATAGGTATAATCGCATTTTCTAATTTGTATTATCGGCGCGCTAAATAAAGTTAAAAAATAGAATTTCAGTGACATATTGGGGACCATTTCTTGGAAGAACTGAGTCAAAAGATTTACCTACCTGATAGGTATGTTGTTTACCGTACATGGGTACTCTGATCAAACATACATCCCTAATATACCTGTCCATCAGTTTCTCTATTCATTTTAGCAATCGCAAAGAGAGACTAATAGGCCTGAAAGTAGTAGGGAGTTGAAAGCGACCATCACTGATCTCCATATCTTTGGAATGTATCCAAAAGCTATGTAGGCTGTGGAAATTCTTAAGAGCCATTTGCTTTGTACTGCTCCTGCATTTTTGAAGCATAATAGCTCAGATTCCATCTGGCCCAGGAGCTTTGTATGGTTCGAAAGAGTTGATAGCCTCTATTCCATATTATCTTTCTTGCCATAGACCAATCCGAACGGTTTGGTATGGTGACTTCCTGGATAGTGGTGAGGTCAAGTCTACCGGAAAGTGTGTTCCAAAGAGGATTTTATAGGTGTAACTTTGCTACTGGATCCCTTTTCAGGGCTTTAAACAAAGCCGTTCCATATACAATATCTTCGATCCCCTCACATAACTTTTCAAAGGATTGTTTCTTTGATTTCCGAATCAGTTCTTTGTATTCTATTCTAGATTCTCTATAGGATTTCCAATCATCTTCTTCACAAGTTTTTAAGGCTCAGTTTTTTGGCCTGCAATTCTTAGCTTCTTCAAATCTTTGTTCCACCAAACAGTTTTATATTCTTTCGGGTTTCTGGTGACAGGACAAGGCCTCGAAACTATATTGAGCTTATATGAACTTAGTACTTCTTCTAGAAGTTCTCGAAACATTTCATAATAAACTAAGAATAAGTTTTTTTATTTAACGCATAATAAAAGTTACTCACGCAATTTCTGGAGCAGGTAACGAAGACATCTTTATCTCTACCAAGTAACAACTATATCAACTGAATACTGATATTATAAAATTTCATAAATACAGTGTAGGATTGTATATGTATATACAACGATAAATTATACAATACAAATTGTCGTGTGTGTTTGAGAAAAAGGCACATACGACAATTGTTTACGAAACCCCTATTTTATATGTAAATTTGTCGTATGTAGCATTTTTCTTCACACATACGACAAACGTTTATAAAACCTGTAAAAATGTGTTACATACAACAAATGGCATACTGAATATCTCTGTAACTAAAAAATATAGGAGAAAACTGATTACACCATTTAAAAGAGTGTGCCAAAAAACCTAAAAATCAATCAAAATCAGAAAATCGAAAATTTTCACATACGACAATATAGATATTACTCATGCGATGGTATGTCTATATTCCGATTGAGTAAAAATGTGTGTTTAATCATATTGTTTGTAATTTTGTATGCAAGATAGTACATTTCATGTTTACATGTGTTATTCAAAGTTATGTATCGTTCACTATATAATAATTCCGTAGGATATCTTGGCGGTAAGAAATTAATAATTTTAATAACTTTTTTATGTATGACATCCCCAACTGTTTGAGGTATGTTTGTGGAGCGTTACTCTAAATGGGATTTAGCTATATAATATTAGAGGATATGTATGAAGAGTATATTGTATAAATATACTTTACATTTAATCTCATCCTATTTTTTTGTAGCCATTCATCAATTAAATTTAAGACATTTACGATCGAGTTGTTTAGAGCTTCCTCCGGTATTGCAAGAGTACTTAATAACAGCATCATCCGCATAAAGTTGGATGATTCCATTAAGGTTTAGCATGGTGATATCATCGATATAAATTTTAAATATATCAGGCCCCAAGATGAATCCCTGTGGTACCCCTTGTTTTATAAAGGGTGTTTTTTTTAGAGTGATAGAACTTTAAATTGAAATAAAACACATTTAAATTAAGATTGAAGACACATTTTTTTTTATTTGGAAGATAATTTTATGACATTTAGGTTTTAAAAATAATTTCCGGCATATGTCAACCACGACTAGCTCTGAGGAACCGCATTCGATCAGTCCAATTTTGGACCACTTTTTCGAGTAATTCAGGCCTTATTTCATCAATAACACGGGTTATGTTGGCTTCCAAAGCATCTATTGTTTCTGGTTTATCAGCATAAACCAATGACTTCACATAACCCCAAAGAAAATAATCCAGTGGTGTTATGTCGCATGATCTTGGAGGCCAATTAATTGGACCATTTCTCGAAGTAATGTTATCGACCAAAACTTTCCTTCAATAAATCAATTGTTGCCGTAGCAGTATGAAGTGTAGCACCATCTTGTTGAAACCAAAACACTTCCGGGTCGATACCATTCAAATTTCGAAACAGAAAATCATTGATCATTGATCTATAACGAGCACCATTCACTGTAAAATTTGCTCCAGCATCGTTTTTAAAGAAATATGGACCGATGACACCTCCAGCGTGTAAACCACACCATACGGTGCATTTTTCAGGATGCAATGAAACTTGCAGAATTTCTTGAGGATTGTTTTCGCTCCATATACGGCAATTTTGCTTGTTTACGTAGCCGTTCAACCAAAAATTAGCTTCATCACTAAACACAATTGTTCGATAAAAAAGTGGATCAGCTTGAAGCTGTTCTATGGCCCAATTAGCAAACAAACGACGCTTATTATGGTCAAGTGGCTTAAGTTCTTGAACCAGTTGAAACTTACATGGGTGTAGACCAAGATCTTTACGTAAAATTTTCCATGTGGTGGTTGCACACAGTCCAACTTGTTGTGAACGTCGACGAATAGACAAATTTGGATCTTCATCAACACTAGCTCTTACAGCACCGATATTTTCTTCTGTACGTTCAACAGTTCTTTGTCTTGTTGTTGATGTTGCATCGAGTAGAGAAAATGTTGTCCAAAATCTATCGATAGTTCGACAAATAATCTGCTCTGATGGACGATTATGTAAACCATAAATTTAACGAAGTGCTCTTTAAGTTTGGCGAATAGAAAACTGATTTTGAAAATAAATTTCAACAATTTGTAAACGTTGTTGCGGCGTGAGTCTTTCCATGATAATTTGTCAATGCTTACTGAACAGAAATGTCAAAACTACATGGCTTCTATCTTCTGTGAAATCACAGTTATCCCTATCGAAAGTTCTATCATTCTAAAAAAAACACCCGTTAGTTTCTAAACTACTATACACGTTGTTGCAATGAACCTGTTGTTTCCTATTGGTAAGGTAAGATTTAAAAAATTTTAATTGATTTTCGTTGAACTTTAGTAGTGATAATTTAAACAGCTAAGTACATCATGATCAACACAGTCAAATGCCTTTTGTAGGTCGATAAATAAACATCCAGTATATTGTGTTTTATCTATGCCTTTAGATATAAAATCAGTGAGCGCTAAACAGGCAGCCGTCGTATTTGTATTTTTTTTTCTTTATTATTTCAAACGAGTTAAATACAAATTTTGTTATTATTATAATCTTATTCAAATATTTATAAGATAAAGTTCAATTTTATTATTAAATCTATTATTAAATCTAATAGTAACATGATCTTAAGTATAGAGAATATTTATATTTGATTTAATAAAAGATAAAAAAGATAAAAGAAAGTAGTTTAGATTAAGATTAATATTATATACTAATTAATTTAAAATGTAAAAATATATGTTTAAGACCTAGCCTAAACTGTCTGGTCGAATTGTGTATTATAAATCAATTTTTATTTTCCTAATACGTGTTAGAACGATCACATGAATATACAATAATAATATAGAATTAATGTAAAATGTATGCAAAAGTGCATTTTAATTAATTGCATACTCTTTCTTCAAAACCATATTGTTCTTTATTTAAGACACCATTGTTTCTAATAAAATCTATAAGTCTGTTTTTCACAACTTTTACAAAGATTTTTGAAAAGGAGTTTAGTACTGAAATAGGTGAATGATTTTCGTTGAGTTATTCGTCAATGATTATTTTGAGTGGATATATGTGGTGAGCAGCAGGGTCTTTATCTGCGAATAACGAATTTTATTGATAGTTGTTGCAATTTGTTCTATCTTCTTTCTTATGGATTGGTCTTAAGATGCTTCTGCGATATTTTTCGGGTATCGCTTCAATAAGTTACTTATTTGTGAAATATGTTTAGTGAAATCTTAATTTTTAATCCCGCTTTAGTAAAATCCCCTACTTCCACTAAACAAATTTTGCATTTAACAATTTACTACACAAAGGCAACAGAGATGCTATGCAAATAATTCGACAGTCACTTTAAAGACATCTGTATCAACATTCATAATAAAATGTCTTCTTACAAACTAAATTAATTGAAACTGGACTTTAAGATTTTTTTTTTTTTTTTTTTTTTTTTTTTTTTATACGCAGGCTGGTGGGAATCTTCAAAAGACACAATGAGTCCCGTAGCTTGCTATTGTGTGTGGGATTCTTACCCACTAAACCACACCCTTCCTATATCGCGATCTAGTCTACAGAACTAATGAGCAATTTTTTCTTTACTTTATTTTATTTTTCAATGTAGACTACATCCAGCGATGTCTATCTAACTTTTCTTTGGCGTATTCATCCATAACCTTGAAGACCCATCGCATCAGTGACGAAAAGCCAACCAACCAGCTCTCCGAACGAATTTATAATTATGTAAGACTTATGAAAAACCTCGTTTCGTTGGCAGTCAACATAACGAAATTTTTCACCAATCCCGTAAAAATAAATCTATCTAAACGTGGGAGCGGGTCAACCTCCGATCACCAGTGCGACGAGTCCTCAAGAGTGTGGGTGATTATTGCTGCACTAACTCAAAAGGTTTTACTCTTTTGAGTCGTCTGGCTATATTTCTATTATCCAGGAGCTCGACTACCTCCACATTTACATGGTGCTGAAGCCTTTTTTCGTGACTTCTTGCAAATTTCTGTATTTCCTTATCGACAGATTCTATTTGCAAATCTCTATGTAGGTCATTGTTTCTTATGAACCAGGGCGCGTTCACAATGTTTCTTAGGACTTTATTCTGGAACCTCTGAATAATATCTCTATTACTGTTTTTGCTGCATCCCCATAGCTGGATGCCATATGACCATAATGGTTTCAGTATTTGTTTATAGAGCAGAAGTTTGTTTTGTATTGTTAAGGTAGAATTCTTACCTATGAGCCAGTTCATTTTTCTATAGCGGATTTGTAGTTCTTCTTTCTTTAAGATAAAATAAAAAAAAATTCTAAAGTGTGATAAATCTAGTGACAAGCGATGAAAAATTCTAACAACAAAAGAAATCTTCATAAACCTAATTCATAGCTTTTTTTGCTAATTTCTGGAATTAAAATCGAAAATTTTTGTAAATAATTTAATTTAATTTAAAAAAATTTGACAATCTTATGTACGCATAACCAAAAAAAAAAAATATCAAAAAATGAAATCAAATTTTTAAGTGTTATAGACTTATTTTGATGGTGTCTATTCTCTAATCTATACTGATTGAATGGTTGAATGAAAATGTTATCAATTCAGTCGAATCAAAAAGCAAACATATTTTGTCTTTTGAACTCAAACAGAGTATTCGAGATCAAAAATAATTGAAAACAATTTTGGTTAATCTATTCTACAAACCAAGAGATACATACATAATACATATTTAATTTATGAATATAAAGATTAGGTTAAAATAAAAATAAAAATATAGTGATGTGGTAGTACATAACGTATCAAATAAGCTTAAAGTAAATATCGAAGATTTTTTTTTTCCATTTTTCTTGCAAGATAAATGCAGTCAAATACAAATTCATTATAAAATCTGATAATACAATGGATTCTACATATATAAGAAAAATTCAAATTTAAAGTTATATAGAATTTATTTAAGTAGAATTAAAGTAAGTAGAACGAATTTTTCATTTTGATTTATTTAACGCATATTTATTAGTACATTAAACTTTTTAACATTTTATTTTTATTCATAATGGACATAAAAAATAAATACATATATTAAAAAACAGATAAAAAAAAAGTATGTACAATATTTTTATAAAACATTTTTTTTTAAATTATTTAAAATTAACAAAATTAATTTTCATCTTTTACACGTTTTGTTTTTTATTTGTGTGGTAATGTATAGCTTCGGAGCTGAATGAATCAACATGATTATATTATTTATACTAAATTTTCTAAATTGATTATAAGTGTAAATTGAATTTTCATTTTATACAAATTAATATTTTATTAAGGACTGAATGTAATTCATTGTATATATATATTTTTTTTTTTTTGATATTCTACTCGTATGTATGGAAATATACGACAGCTTAACATATTCGACATATTTAATACACCTTTCTTTTATTGACTTTATTTATTTGTATGTTAATTAAAGCCGAGTCTCATTTCATTAATATGGAAATGATAATTTTTCAAAAGCCATATTTCAAAGTGGTTGCGACTAACTTGACTAAAATTTATCCAATTCACCAAGCACAATCTTTCCATCGTACTCAGAACAGATCGCTTATGTTTTTTTGCAGAATATTACAAAATTTATTTTTTTGTCCTGTTTTTCGCTACCGCGAACTTAATTAAATACTTATATAATTGCCAATAATTTATATTAAAACTAAATTATATTGTTTTTGATAATCAGATTTGTTTTTAGTTTGAATAAAAGTCGAGTTTCCTTTCACTAATTATTTGTATTTATTTAGCAAATATCGATATTTCGGAAACAACTTACTTCCTTCATCAGTGCTTTGCGACTAATTAATATTTACACTAATCCTTACATATAATTATATAATTTGAACCCTTAATAATATGTTCATTTTGTTAACAATAGTAATTCCTTAATAGTGCTACCTAATCTAAAGTGATTTAGACATTTTTAAATTATAATTTAAAAAACTGAAATCATAAATCTTCTCCGCCCTGTATTCAGTCGGTTGACACAATGATATTAAACTTATTAGGCTAATGTTTAAAAATGTGCTTTTGATATACGAATAAAGACTGAATGTTTCTCAAAGACTGTTCTCAAAGACTGAATGTTTCTGCAAAGCTTTTTTTCCACTATAAATCACCATCGCAAAATGATGTATTGTCATGTATTACCCTGTTATGGTGCTTTACAACTTAAAAATTGTTGTAGTGCTGGAGCCTTTTTTCTATTTTCTAGATATCAATTTGGTTGAGGCATTTACTCAGACGAAATAAAAACTTTAATATCAATCTCTCAAACATTTCAAAGAAAGGAAAGATCAAATATTTTGGATTCAAGTTTCGCAATAGTTATTACACTTGTTAAAATTACATTAGTTATTACAATCATTATTTAAATTAATTAAATTATTGACTAATATATAAATAAAACATTAATGTTCAAAATTATTATTATTATTATTGCCGTTTGATATTACAAAAACACCGAACTATAATTTAAACGTCAAAGTGAATTTATATATGTATTTTATTTTTAAAATAGTATTCCAAAACGTAGCAAAAGCTTTAGTTTTTATTTTACAATAAAAGCTTTAAACGGTAGTTGAACTGTATTTAAACTGTATTAAAACTTTTTTACTACATTTTGGAAGTCACCCATACAACAAAAAGACCTAAATGCATATTTATAAAAATAATAAACTGAAACAAACTGAATGAAGAAAAAGAGCGAGTTTAAAAACATTTTGATATTTTTAGGATCGTGCAAATGACATTTAACAAATTGGAAAATATTTAGAGATAAATTTTTTTGGTACGTTTGTACGTAGTTATACAAATTAATAATTAAGTCTATAATTATTAAAGCAGTGTTTCGCTCATTCAACACTAATAGAACTCATCAGTAGGTCTAGTTATTCTAGATTTAGACTACATATATTATAATTAACTACCTACATAACTAATTTTTAACTCAGCTGATCGATTCTATAACTTATAAGAGCATGTTAAAAACACGTCTGTGAGTTATAAGAATCAATCAAAAATAGTAATAATAAAATGAAATTATTTTCTTTCTATTATGGTTAATATCGAATTATTATTAAAATAATTTCGAAAATCTTAAGTTCGACTTAGAAATCATTAAACAAACAAATTTATTGCTAACTATACATACTTATATGTACATTATGTACATATATGACCACTTTTGTTTTTTGTTTATGTCTAAAAATGAATTATCAAGGCCGTCATGATATTCGGCAAAAAAAAAAAATTATCGCCTGATTCTAAATTAAGCTTAATGGATAAAAATTGCAAAACATTTTTTTTTTTCTTGTTTTTGTCGGAAATATTATGTTTATTATTATTATTATTATTATAGGTTATCAAGTCAATCCAGTTCGATTTTTTGAAATTTGAAAATATTTAGCCCGTAAACAAAAATAAATTTGTATATAAAATAAAATACACGAAAAACTTATTCATAATAAGTATCTATGTATAAAAGAAAAAAAAAAACGAAAATAAAAACAAAAAAATTAATTTATTTATTATGATTGACTCGTGTAGATCGTGTTCTTGTTCATTTTGTTGCTAAAAATACTTCAACATAATAACAAAAATAAAAATTTATAAAAAAAAAACCTCTCCAACATGAAAAGCTTAAAGAAAAAACAAGAACAACAACAAAAATATAATAATATAATCAGTGAAATTGTTTTCAATGGTGATGAACTCAATGAGTCTATAAAAAATAAATAAGAACAAAAAAAAAAAAAACAAGTCGTTGATAAACAAAGCCTCTTAAAAAATAAACTAACCACTATATAAAAAGTACTTCATTTTCCGACTTCCATTCCTTCCATACTTAACTTATCACCAAATCGTCCTAAATACACTGCTTTCTGATCGCTGAAAATTACAAAAAAAAAAAAAATATTATCATTTAATTTTACAGACAGTTTTATATATAGTTGATTATGTATGAGTAACGTACAAATATATTTACATGTGTGTAAGTTTCAAGTATATTTCATACGTTATTTGTACTTATATGATATTGTCTTTGCTGATAATAAATAGTCGACATCATGCGTCGTAATACAATCAAGACAGAAGGTTGATTAGGTTAAGTTTTCGACCATGATGGGAAGTATATTTTGTTTTTCTTTTTGTGAATAGTAAATTGTAGCTCATTAAATTACGGTTCTCAAGCTATTTTTTTTACAATTTCAAAAATTTCCGAAATGGTGATCCCTTCAGTCTTTAAATTGTAGCTTTAAATTCAAGTATGGTATTAAATGCAGAGTCTGATTTAAAATTAATCGAGTTTGATCTGATCGGTTGCAGACCCAGATGAGCAAAATTCATATTTATAAGCAAACTAGAAGAAACCCCCGGCTACATACCCGGCCTAGCAAAAGAGAAGAATTTTTCTGTGAAACGGCACAATAAAATGAGTTTTAATGAAATTAAACATTTGACATGTTCAAAGTATCTGGCAATGATATAAAGAATAATAATATAAATAGCAAACTATAAAAAAATAACAAATGTTCAAAGTTTTAAGTTAACATTTTTAAATTAAATTTAAAAAAATATCGGATAGAATTAAACTTTTTTTATAAGATTTAATTTGTTTTTATTATTTTTTTTTTATTTCGGTGGAAGGTGAAAACCTCGAAAAATACTAAGCAGACCGCGCATGTAGCTACTTAGCTATGTGGGACTCTAACCCACTAAAAGCACCGAAACCCTTTACCATAACTGATATTATTGACCGATTAATTGATTTTTCGCGTTACATGGGAACACGTAGTGTGTTGGAATATTATTAAAATATAATTTCTGAAAATTTCCATTAATCATAACTATGGCTTAGTACCATTACCGTTTCCCAATTATTATGGGCGATTTAAAATTTATCATATAGAAAAATTGGATAAAATAGAATATTCTAGAAAACTTCCTGGTTTCCAGCAACATTGTCAATTACAGTAGTTTTCCCCTGTCTTGGTTCTGCTAGAAATTTTAATTTTTAGAGCAGCGGATTGTGTATGTTGCTCTTGACATTGTTGTTTAGAGCTGACCATGGGTGAAGGTAGGCTCAGGGAGATAAATTCCGACTCTTTGAAATGTTTTATCTTGTGATTTATTAAGTCATATGGCATATGCAAGACTTACTGAAAATTGATGTCTAATAAAATCTTATATAAAAAAAGTTTTATTCTATCTGATATTTTTTATTTTATTTTATAAATAAAAGTTAATTTTATAAAGATACAGCTTTGAACAATTTTTATTTTTTTGTATTTTGTAATTAATATTACTATTCTATATAGTGTTGTCGGACACTTTCAATATGTCAAATGTTTAATTTTATTAAAAATTATTTTATTGTACCGTTTCACAGAAAAATTCCTTCTTTTGCTCGGCCGGGTATGTACCCGTGGGTTTCTTCTAGTCTCTTATATTAACATGACGATTTAACCTATACTCACCTAACATCCGATTACAATTCTTTCACAAAAATAAAATACAGAGATAAAATAAAAATTTATTTTGATTGCCACAGCCTATATCATTGATTGGTTGAACGAAGAAAAAAACGAAGGCACACGAAAAACCACGAAAAGTGTGCCTTCACTAATCGTGCTCTTGTGTATTATTATATAGATGTTTAACACATAAGGCCAGCGATAAATTTGACAAAAATAGAAAGCTTCAAGCTATTGGTATATATAGGAGAATAATAAGAGGTTCTTGGACCCAACATCGTACAACCATTTCAATTTTACACGAAATGCAAGCTCAAAAAAAAAATTAGCGAGTCATATCTGACATATTTGAAATTAAAAGTGAAAAAGCTAATAATTAAAGGGAAGCAGAGCAATTTGCCAATTTCCTCCACGGTTGATAGATTAACCATAGCTCATAGAGTCTCATTAACCGTCGCACAATAAATTTATATAAGACAAGACAATAGGATAAATGTTTCCTTCTTCAATATACCGCTGGTCTAGAGCCTTTACAAAGTCTTACTAATGAATTCTATTTTAGGCTCATAACATTATTTTGGTCCATTTCCTTCTTTCTATAAAATACCATTCATCTTCAGATTTTTTATATAAACTATAATTTTTAATTTACTATGCAGATTACATTCAAGGGATTTGCGTAATAATGATTTAGAAAATTTTCGTGGTCAGTCATATTATCTCCTCTTTAATTTTATTTCTTATTCATATTACATCCCTTGTTTGTTGAGAGCAAGTAAAGTATCTATGTTCGTAATAATTCTTCTAGATGCAAAATATCTCAAATATTATTCGGATTCATTATTTTGCTAACAAATACAAAATTCCAGTTTTTGTGTCCCGAATTCGTTTATAAGCCCAGCAGATCTAACTATCATATAAGAGAAAAGGTTTTTTGTCTATCCCTATTAAATGCTACTTGTCTGCTATGATTTTCTAGCTATCAGAGATATTGATTTTTTAGCTTGTAGAAACAATCTGGCAAATACTATTACTTGGCAAAACAATGGTTTATTTAAAAAATTAAATTATGACATTTTTTATATTAATCCCGAGCAGCACTAGGAAATTATATTACGTCTTCTTTCGATTTTCATGATTAAGTTGTATTATTTAAAAATTTGAAATGTTCCTAATTTTTTAAAAAATATATTATATTATAATTTATTAAGCAATTAAAAAAATAATACAAAGCTAATTAAATTTTTTTTAAATATTTATTACTAACGGGAATTGCCGCAATTCTTATTTTATAACAAAATAAAGAACATATGTTGATAATTGCTGCGATTCCCGTCAAGCGTGAATTCCCGTCATTAATTTATTAAAGACATGTACCTATATGAGAGAAAAATTGCGGGAATCGCCGTCAAAAATTTTTGTATGGAAAAATCAAGTGATTTTTTCAGCAGACTTCATAAAAATTAGGTGAAGGCGAATGTGTTAATTAAAATTTCTATAAATTTGAAAATAATTAGATTTTTTAATTTAAACAATAATAAACACTGGGATAGTGCCGTTACAAAAACAGAGTTAAAAAAATGTAAAAACATAATATTCATAAAAAAAAATTCAAAAATAAAAATTCCACTATAACTAAAATTTCGTTACGTCAGGGTTGCCTCCTTTTCCAGAATATTCTAATTTTTGGATTTTTGTTTTTTTTTTTTGTTTTATGTAAATGGTATTTCAGCAGATTTTTGTTTTTTTAGAATTTTAAAAATAGCTACATATATATGTATCTTAGTATAGAATATGTACATTATGTAACGTTTCAAAAATTTACCTGGTTGAAGGGTGTTTTCGTTTATTCATTCTAAAGTAGGAATGGAAAGAATAGAATACTTGATGACGTCACGATAGAATATTCCGAACAAATAGAATAAACGAACAGAATAGAATAAAAAGAATAAACATCAGAAACTGTCATTGGTTGTTTTTTTATTTATTTATTAATTTTTGAGTAAATTAGTTAATATAGTTATAATAGATACAAAAAATTTGTAAAGGCTTATCGGGCATTTTAATAAATACAACTATATATTTATATAACTATTTATAATATTATATTTTTTTTGTAAACATTGTTTTTACTTAATCAATATTTTCCATTTTTTAAATCAAAATAAAATATAGGTAGTGAAATTGTTATTACTGTATCAAATGATAGAAATGAACTGTCATTCCGTAATTTTATTCTGTTTATTCCAATTCTGGGATGGAATAAAAAGAATACGTTCGGAATATACGGAATAAATAAAAAAATACAGAACAGAATATTTGGAATATTCCGAATGAATTAAAAAAACACATTTCGACATATTCTGAATATTCCGAACATTCGGAATGAATAAACGAAAACACCCTGAATGTTTATTTATTTAATTAATCACTCATAGTAAATTTGGAAATGTCGCATCGTAAAAGTTCCATATTCTAAAATGCAATATTAAAATGTCGCTGAAAGCATCAAGTTCGTTTTTTCAATATTATTGTTTGTAATGCGCAAACTTGAGCAAACTTCGCATCATAGAATTTGTTGATGCTTTGTTTGCTATATTGTTATAAACAGCTGTTTGACATTTCAAATTTATTTGTGATTTCATTCGTTCAATTGTTTCCCTTGGTTGAAATACATATCTGTGAAAGTGGTAATTATTTTAAAATAATTTTTTGTTTTAGGTATACTACTTCATTTTTTTTCCATTAATTTTAAAACAAAGTACGATTTCTTTTTTTTGCTTTCTTTTTTTCGACAAATTTTTATGTTTTAGTGATGGTTTTACTTTGTAATTGAATTACTTACTGTATACATATCATCATATTCTGATGATTCACAATTTTCCAAAAATACGTTGAAAGCGATATTAAATATTCAATATGATGTCATGTAAATATTCAAAGCGATGTCAAATTCTGATAGTTTTAAAATGTATAATTGCATCAGCAACACAAAGCATCATTACCGAATTGCATCATGAATTTTGTACTGATACAATAGTGATACCGCATCATGATTGGCAATGTTGCATTTCCGAATTTACCTTCATTTATAAAATAAATACATCTTTAATATTGGCAACAGCCTTCTGGGTCTGGGCTAACTATTAAAAATTTACTTTTAAGTTTAATTTTAAATAAATTTACACAATATTCAATAATTATATAAACATTTCAAACTTAATGAATCACTTTTAATTACATTTTTTTTTTACTTCAAAGTCTAAATTACATTCGAATTTTTCCAATAGAAAATTCATATTTTAGATAAATATTTTTATTTAAAGGATACCCATTGCTAATTAATGCACCTTTGAACTGTAATAAAATTTGAATTAAATAGAGAATATTAAATTAGCATTTTGAAAAAATATTTTTAAATAAATATTGTAGAATACATTAAAAACGACTCAATTAAAGAACTAAACAAAACAAAAACGAAAAAATGAATAAATTTGTCATAACAATCGCTGAAATTAACTAATCAGTCAACGTTATACTTTTTTGTTATTATTATGCTATTGTTGTATTGTATAGTTTATTTCATTTCAACGAACGCAATTCATTTCATTCTTTAGTATATTTTTTTTTTTATTTTTATTATATTTATTTACTTACTTGTTTTTTGATTGGCTATATTTGTATTTTCTTTACGATCACGCCACTTTTCTGAACTTTGGACTCTCGAAATTGAATTGATAAGAAAAGAACGTCAGCAAACAAAATTTCTTGTTGTTGGAGTTTTGTTTTTTCTTTATATTTCCACCAGGCCAGGTCTTCTCTATATCTCTATCTTAATATGAAATAGAACTACATTTGTAATAACTATATACGTATATAAATGTAGCCTCCTTACAACAATGTATCTATACGTACTTATATTTAATTGTTGTATTAGTGAGCGTTATAAATTTATATAAAACAAGTTTACACTTTTGTATCTGAAAAATGTAGTCGATGAAATCACTATAAAAACTAAACTATCTGAACAAGTGATAGTAAAAAAAAACACAAAGAAGAACAAACAAAATAAAAAACAGATTCTAAGAGTTGCCAGCTGTTTTAAAATTAAACCGGAAATAAATCTACATAATTTATGAATTTATTTAATTTTATTTTATTAACAACATCGAATTTTACTACCTATTCAAATCTATTTCGAGTTATAAATCTTTTAATGAAAGTTTTTAATTTGAAATTAAATACGTTGGAAGATTACACCAACTATAGAGTTGCACATTTACACTATTAAATATGGCGGACAAGAATTTATCAAATATATTACAAATAATAGACAAACTAAAATGTACAGCGAAAAATGTTTAGGATAAATATTAAAATGGTTTTATACCAAATATTATTATTGGAGCGCTGCCCCATGATGGAAAAATGTTACGAATTCAACAAAAATCTCCACATATCAATAATTGACTTCTGTCAAGCTTTACACTCAATAAAAATACTTAGAGATGGTAGAGAATATTTTTAAGAACATGTAAATCCCAAGAAAAATTTACAAATTACATTAATGTAAAAATTTTGTCCAACTAAATTCAACGTAGCAGTAATAACGAATGAATTTAAAATAAAAACGGTGGTCACTGTCAGACAATACTCAGCAAAAGTTTTCAATCTTATTCCTAACCACGCAATAATATATTTAGACAGAGGAGTACAAATATTGATAAAATTATTCACAATGGTACTAACGGCATTACAATTGTATAGAAACATTCTTCATCATAACACTACTAGAACTCATCAGTAGGTATTTATAGTGTTATACTACCTATACAAATCCTGCTTTTTACTTTGATTGATTTTATAGCTTATTATAAGATGTCATTATTAGATCTCACATCTGTGAGTTATAAAAATCGACCAAAATTTCACCGTAAATATCTCCTATAGTTTTTATAGATACAATGGTGGTATAAATTTATATCTATGTATCAATGTTCAAATATTGAATATTAATAAATCGAAATTGTTCCTTTTATTAAAAGTAAAATGCTATGAAAATTTTAATATTTTCTAATTAAATTTATAATTACATAAATTTATTTTATAGAAACATTCTTAGATTTAAAAAAAATATTCCTGACTCTTGAAACGGAAATTGCTACTGTCGGATTAAAAATAAACTAAACTTAAATCAAATATACTAAAAATTGAAATTTAAATGAATAATTTTTCTGATTTTCATCTCTTTCGTTGTCTAATAAAGATATAACAAACTGGTTTTTGAATGAATATGGTTACTCCCGTTACTTCTGGATTTTTCTTTTTTTTTTGTGGAGTTCTATGTAAACGCGACCTCTTAAGATCTATTGTACTTCCCCGGTTTTAATTTGGGGATGGTTTCGTGAACCCACGACGCAGTGACAAGGAGATACTCGTTTCTTGGCCAACAGCCTAGAAAAGTTGGCCAAATAACATCAATTGACAAGTCCGCAACCGTGTTCATTATGTTGACTTCAACCTGGTCCATATTTTCTATCGAGAATTTCGTAGTTGAAAATCCTGATGGAATTATTGCCAGCTTGCAACCACATCGTTGTAGTTTTGACGGTTGGACTTTTAGCTCTGGTATTAGGTGGTCTCTCTTTTTTGGAAGATTACGTTTTGGTCATCAGATCGATTTCTTTTGAATGGAGGTTGATCTTTTTAATCTAAATTTTCAATCAGGTTTCACAGTTTTAGGGCTTCTGAACTTGTGAACAATCCAGAAGGATGAAATGCCTTAATCGTTTTCTTGCAGCAATGTTCAGGTTTATAATATTATGCTTCACATTGAGATCTTTAATACGGTTTTGTACGTCCGTTGTTGTAGATGTAGAAGCAGTCTCACAGTTAGGCAAATTAGTATCTTGAGTGTGGAGAATATCTACGATTGTAATCTTCTGACTCTGAGAAGTTTTGATGTTTTGGAGGCCTCCACACCTCGTCGTTGTTAATAGTATTGTTGTCTGGTGCGTCCATATAAGAATAAATTTAAATTGAGGAATAGAGGTCGACAACCGCAAAGTCTCTTACAGTGAAAATGCTTACTACTTCTAGAAATACAGTTAGCATTAGAATGGGGTTCTCTTAATGTTTCAATTCGAGTGATTGAATATACTGTATAATTTCCCTTCTCGTGAAAGAAATGAATAAAGCTCGAAAACTGGCACTGGCACATTAAAGCCAAATATCATAACCTAAAAATCAGTTAATTTTTCACATAAAAAACAGTAGAAATTTGTGGAAATTTATGCGTTTGTTTACTTTTTTTTTTTTGCAAATGAGAATATTTTCACTGTTCTTGCAGAATTTTATGATCAGGTGATTCTTGTTCTAATTTGCAAAATTTTTACATACAAAAGTAAGCATACAAACCTAAAAATGGCCGAAATCAAACTTCGAAAGGCATATTTTTACTTCTTCGTTATTTATATTTTTCGTTGAATGCTGGTAACCTATATGTTAAAAATTATAACATACAATTTTATTAAACTTTATACAAATACATACAGAGCATTATAATCTATAATTTAAAATTTAAAATTCTCTTTTCTTTAAGTTCTTAAAAAAAAAAAAATTTTAATTCAAAATAAAACAACTGCCGGCATTTTTTTTTTTCTTTCTTAAATTGAATTTGGCCTCCACTTTACTGAAATTTGTTCTGCTCTTCTCTTGACTTCTTGTTCTTCTTGTCATAATATACATATATGTAGTTTTATTTTTTGTTTGTTAAAATGTCTCATGGAATATTTTTTATAACGAAATTTTTCTCTTTTGTCTTGAACAATCGAAAAAACTATCGAAAAAAAATATTTTTAGAAAACAAAACAGAAATGATCTTTAATCGCGTGTATTTTATTTTTATTTAACAAAATAAAAACAAACAAAAAAAAATATACTAAAAAAAGAAGAAAAGCATTAAAAAAAAAAATACACTGACGGATATCCCCAGTTATTTAGATGAAATGCATAACAACAATAATAAGAACAAACAAGCATTACTTAATAATGATTTCGTTTTAATTAAATCTAAATTTAGTTTCCGATGATCTTAAAATATTTTTCAACTAAAGGCTTTCAGACCTGTTTAGAGATGTAAATCTGCAAGAGTACCGTCGTTTTTACATTAATATCTCGCAAATCTGAGTCACTATGAAAAACTATCGAATTTATCTTCATTTTAGAGATACTGTAAACTACAGAACCACAACGACACAGGTTGCTTGAGTTGTGGTATGAATTTTTCTGCAGAAATTTCGTATAAAATCCATTTCTATTCACTTACTTAATGTTTAATTTGAAATAAGGAAAAATGGCGAAGCTAAAGAAAATGGGGCCATATTGGAGTAAATGCGCCATATTGGTCAAATCCAAAACTCTAATTGACTAATTTTTGGTAATAGTAGTATTTACTTCGACACTACGGCTTTGGTAGATATTATCAGCAATATTCTTTAAGACTCATCACAGACACGATGAAAAAATAAATCTTGTGAAACATTTCGTTATGTTGGTAGCACTTGTTGCTTTCAAAAAAAAAATATATATTTTTATAACTAAATTTAAAGTTTGTTTTGTAGTTTTATTAGTGTTTTTTCAAAATATAAAGAAAGAATTGTAAACAAATATATTTGTAAAAATTAAAGTAAAAAGAAAGGAATTGAATAAATTTCAATTAAAAAAACTAATTTTGTGCTACATCTACAAAATAAGTGTAAACATAAATAAAAGTTATATATATAAGTTATTAAATACTAGCAAAAAGGCCCGTCATATGACGGTGGTAAATAAAAAAAAATGTTTTAAGACACTGCAAAAAAAAAAATTGGTATTAATGAACGTACTCAAATATTATATAAGTGTTTTTGTGTAGTGCAAAACTTTACAACAAATTAAAAAAAAAATAATACATTTCCCAAAAACCGCGTACTGTAAAAAAATTGATTTTTGATTATTTATCATGTAAATTTTATAAGTCAAGATAAATAAAAAAATTAAAAATTCTTTGAATATTTTTATTATTTATTTATTTAGAGTGCGCAACTTAATTCCAAAAAGAACAATATTTGTTAAACTATAATGTTTTATCCATATAGATTAGTAATTGGATATTGCCATTTCTTTATATCCAATGCTGCTAAAAATTATACTTATAAATTTGGTTGGTATACACGTATTTTTTCAACACAGTCAACAAATTTATTTGACTAAAAAACAGTTGTTTTCTTTCTCAACTCCTACTTTTTCCAATGTCTAACCTTGTGTCCTATTTATGATAATAAAAAAGGCCAATTTAACGGGGAATAGTCAAATTCTGAGAATAAATGACAATTCTGTGGTAGTTGGAGATAAATATATTCTGGGAATAAATTGTTTCCCTTATAGCTGTACCGATTAGGACATCTGCCATTATTAAGTTTGATTTTAAATTTTTGACGTTTGGTATTTTTTCCAAATGCATGTGATGGGAGTTATTATTTTTGTGTTATGAATTCTGCTAAATAATTTCTGTTTGTTATTATTGTAATACTAATAAAATGCCACGCTAACGCAGCAGCAGTAGCAGCAGGACATTGCCTTTATTTATATAAGATAGCAAAAAATTAAAAAAAATAGCAAAAATAAAAGCACTAATCAATACAAACTACAATACAAACATATTTTTATTTATACTTACTTTTCTACTCTATACATTTTTTATATTAAAAATAACTAAAAAAACTAAAAAAAAAAATAAAAACAAGATTAATTACTACGAATGCCTTAAAATTCAACCTTATCGCAGGACTAACTTGAAGTGAGTTAAAATGGCTATCGCTTCGTAGAAAAAGTCTTCCAAAAATACTACACACGACGCGTTTGACATTTGTCATCGTGTCAAATTAAAAATATCGTTTCAGCGTCTTGCAGAATAACAGTGATTGTATTAAAAGTCAGTGATTGTATTCGTATGAAAAGTCTTCAAGAATATGGGTGTATGTGTATGTATATTCATCACCTCCCCAATTATTCCTCGTAGGTGTATAGGGCATCAAAAAACTTTCTTCAGTACGGTGACATCGGAAATGTATCCAAATTTCAACCGATACAATGTATATACAAATACAATATGTCAAATTTTCAGAACTGTCAACATTATGTACTTTGTTTACAACTCTGATCACTATCTAAGAACATTGTCTCTGAAATAAATGTCAAATCAAATGTCAAAATATTATACTCATTTTTGAATACCTATTTTGTGAATAAACTTTTAAAATATTTGAATTGAATAGGTATTGACAAATGAGTATAATATTTTGACATTTGATTTGACGTTTTTTTTCACAGTTAATGTGTTTATTTGTAAAATATTTTTGTGAAAGTAAAATTGAATATAGACGATTTCGTAAATTAAAATTTTTTGAAATTTTAAGAAAAATCTTCTTCGTGCTATAGAACGTTAATAAAAGCATCTTTCTTCCATGAGTCCATTTCCTATTTCCTATTATTATTTAAGGTAAATTAAAATAAAAAACACATTTTTAAATTTATTTTTAAAACAGTAAATAAAATTTATACATATTTTTCTTTAATTTTAATTTAATTAAAACTTTTTCCTCCTCCATCTTTCTTATTTATTGCTTGCTTAATAAAAAAAACTCAATTTTGGAATACATAATTTAACAACCCGTGTCGTGATAATGAGTCGTGGATACACAATCAAATTAATTACCGATCATGAGACAATGGTAGAGTTCAGGGAAATTAACCGATCCTGTGGATCCGGTGGATCTAAAATCCACAAATCCATGGATCTGGTCACTGAATGGTGTGTTAAATGTACCGGCTTATGTATCACGGTTAATGAAAATATATCTGAAAAAATTCTAGATACATTTCATGGATCTGACTTTTTATATGTAAAAACAACAACAAAACAGTTTATTTTGAATGTAGTGACATCTGTTGTAAGAAAAATTAAATGTTTTATTTTTTTATGAAAGTTGTTAAATTTAAATTGCCATTATTTTTTTAATTAGTTAGAAATTGAATATCTTGAGGAACATTTATGTAAATAAAACTCAAGAGTTATAAAAAATAAATTTTATTTATGATAATAAGATCTTACTTCATTAAATTTTAATTGGTTTTAAAAGTGCTTATTATACTTTCCAACGATGGCGCTAGTATTGGGGTACATTTTTGTGGTGAATTGCGTTCAATAACCAGATCCATGGTACATGTAACCACAATGGATTCCAGATCCACCGGTTAATTCTACTGAACACACCCAATGTAAAACCATTTTTTTTTACATTTAACATCATACGTCAATGCGTTGGCGACGTTGTGAACACATTTATGATGTCATGGGAACTCAATTTTACGCTAGTATCTCAAATTCAGCCCACGTTTTCCCAAACATACTTTCTTAATCTATAACAGTTTATGATATACAAACAATCAGAACAAATTCTTATATTGAAGAATCTTGAGCTTGAACTGACTTAATATTTACAGACTGATCTGCAAAATCGATATATTTCACGATTTGTTTTTCAAATCAAAATTTTTTAATTATAATATATAAATATATATAATGTTAGTAACGATATAACTAGTTTAAGCTCAATCATTTAGATTCTAATGATAGCTATATATACAATTGATATATTCAAAACATTTATTTTTAGCTACAAATTTTTTTTTTATTTTTCAATAAATTTTTATTTAACATAAAGTCATTAAAATATCACACAACTATACAAATTAAAATAGACAATTTTTACCAAAAAATAGCTCTCTTAACATTATTGTCATTTAAATTGATAGTTAAATTAGTTAAGTTTTATAAAAAGAAATACATAAATAAAATAAATAAAATGCAAATGAGTTTATATAAAGGTCAGTAACCGCAACTCAATGAAACAATTTTTGTTAAAAACAAAAATTACATAATCAACAGTTAAATTATTTTTGGACAAAATTTTCACAGAATTCCCTACATCATATACCAATATTAATTATTGCCTCGTGGTAGCCAGCTATTATAAATATTAATTTAAAATACATATGTATATATATATATATATTAATTAGTAGAATGTGGTAAAACATCATCGGAAAATATAATGTAATGCAGTGCATCGCGTTATATTTTGACAGCAAAAGAATATATATTTTAATCAGAGTTTGAAGATCGTGATGGTAAATAAACGTTCCGCACCTTCTTCTCTATGGCAAAATGCGGAGTGGTAAAATGAGTTAAATGATACCCGGTCTTAATAACATAAGAAATTATGCTTCTATTATTACCTTCAGACTGTCATTAGCTGCTTAACATAAAATGTAAGCGTTTGAGAAGAACAAATAACTTCAATGTCCGATATTTAGGGGACATTGCCAAATCTTCAAATAAAATGAAGAAACTTTATAGCAGAATAAAAAATCAACCGAAAAATAGCAACTGTCCGATGCCACGTAATCAAGGGGTAAACAAACGATGTCCCACACTTTGAGCAAAGTCAAAATAAAAGCTATAATTTTTTTTTTATTTTTGACGGTGCGGAGTTCTATGTAGGCGCAACGTTTGCATATCTGTTGTTCTTCTCCTCCATAACTAAAATAAAACCTCCATTTATTTTTAATTTTTTATGTTGCAGAATTCTATTTAGATGCGGCCTATACATGTCTATTGTACTTCCCCATTTAATTGTCTTTACGCATTTGAATAAAATATGAGAGGAGGATTCCTCTTCCTCTAATCTGCATCTGTTTATATTGCACCAATTTTGAACAGATGTTGAATGGACCATGATTTGTGACTCATAATCGTTATCATCAAAAAAGTACTCTAAATCGGAAATACAAATACAGTGGCCAATGTATTGAGAATAATCTCGCTAGGCATAATTTAGTTGAAAGTAAATATTCAGATCAATATCCGCTAAATTTCAGCTGAAAAACAAAAATATCAGCTGAATAATGGGTATAGTGGATACATACGAGTAATTAATATGAAACTATTTTATGAAACCCTTTTATATTTTATTATCTTAAAATTCAAAAGGAGTTTGTACATTTTTTTTCTTTATCGCTCAATTTTTAGAAACGTCCCCCTCATTTTAAATGATTCTATTTTTAAAATTATATTTTACAAATGTTTTACAAATACTTCAATCGAAAATAAAAGATAACCTATCTACACACATTGGATTACTATTTTGAATGAAATTTGTAAGAAATTTATATCTGAAGAGAATACCGTTACATGAATATTCTAGAATATTCTAGAGTTCTAAATTGCGCTGTAAAAAACGAATCAAACACAAATAGACTTGGAAATCCGACAGAGGTAATGGCGTTGGATCGGGCATACTCTGAGGAAACCTGACAACAACATCGCGAAACAATGTTTTGGATGGAATCCACAGGGTACACATCGAAAAACGTGGAGAACAACTGTCTTTGACGAAGCAAGTGGACTGGAATTTCCCAGAACCCACGGATGGTGTTGCAGGACATTGATGATGATGATGAAATTGCGCTGTTGCACTGAATTGCCCTGCATGTAGCCATTATATTGCAGCGTTTGAAATTTTTTGGTTGTCCCTGAAACCCCACACTATAATTCTAGTTATCGCCCAATTTCTTTGACTTCAGTATTATCAAAAGTGATGGTGAAAACGATCATGAGCTTTCAACTAAAATTTATCTAGAGAGTAACAGTCTTATAAATGACTGACAATATGGGCTTAGGTCGAAAAGGTCAACTCACCAGTTCTTTTGACCTTTTTGACCGAAAAATTGCACCAATACATAGGAAAGTAAAATATATCTAAAGCTTTTCATAAAGCCTGGCATGCTTCATTACTGAAAAAAACTAGAAGCAATGGGACTGAGAAACATTTTCAATTTTGGGGATTGAAAATTTCCTTTCAAACCGTTCAATACAAGTTGTATTGGATGGTTTTATATCTCAACAATTCAATATCAATGCTGGTGTTCCTCAAGGCTTAATTCGTTCTCCAACATTATTTAGAATATTTATAAATTATTTCCTATCCACGACTTCAAACCAGATCCACAGCTTTGCTGCTAAAAGTACCTTGATTCTTTGTATTTCTTTGAAAGAGCTGTTGAAGTGACCCAAGCCACAGTTTACGAAAAACGAAATAACATATCTTGTTCTCTAAATAGTGACCTTCAAAAAATGCATGACTGGAGAAGTGTAATTAGGCTAAAACTTAATGCTTCAAAAACCCAGAGGTGTCCCATATTAACAAAGCAAAGCACATCAATACCAAATATTCTATTCGGAAATGTAAATGTAGAAAACTTTGAAATTCTATGAGTTCTTGGAATAAAAATAAACGGCAAACTTACGTGGCACGATTCAATTTTTTCTCTCGCGAACGATGCTGCGAAATGTTTAGGACTGTTAAGCAGAAGTAGAGAAAGGTTTTACATCTTTCAACCTTCTATTAATATATAAAGCATACATTTTTCCTGTACAAAAGCGTGGTACAAGAGTGAGTCATAAAAAATATCAATTATGGAGATGTTACACAACATCTAACATCATTAAGTCATCGCCGTAATGTCGTTACGTTACCATCTGTTGGGTAATTGCTCTGACGAAATAAAAGGTATTATGCCCCAAAATACAATCACTCCAGCGTAATACTCACAGCCCAGGCCTCGCTCACAAATTTGTAGTAGAACCAGTAGAACTGTGAAGTTAAAAATTCTTTCATCAACCAAACCTCTAAACTATGGAACACCTTACCATCTTTTGTGTTTCCGCAAACATATAACTTAGACATTTTCAAGAGAAGATTCTATTCTATTCTAACTATTTTCTATTTTTTCTTTTATTACCCCTTACTATCCTTCTTTTTCTTTCCTTCATCTTTATATGGCTAAAATTCTGCAAAGGCAGTTGAGTGTGCTTATCCCATTATTTTGGGCTAATATTAAAAAAATATAGGAAATGAACCCATTCAGCTATCTTTATAGCTTCATTACCACAGATGGTGACACACATGTGGGACATTATATTCGAAAGTGATACTAAGCATACGGTAAACTGAAAACCAGGCTAATTTAGAGATCTTCCAACGTTTTTAGTAACATGAAATTTCAATGCTTCAAATCAAATGTTTTTTAGTTTTTTTCTATGTATGCGAAATATGGAAACCCATAGAAAGAATCATCTCGAGCTTTCATATATTTGTTAAGAAATGCCTGAGGTGAATTCTATAAATACCTCAAGCATGGCTTAAAAATTCGAAAGAAACAAAGAACTGTGGGAATGAGCAAGAGTATAATGATTATACGAATGAAATTGAATTGATTGGACAATTGTGAAATTGAAATGTTACTAATCATTATTTAATTTACGCAATTTGAAATGGATTTAAACCGATAACACTTGAACTTTATTTCAAAAATTAAATAAAAAAAAATTTTTCTTGTCATGTTACCAGCTCGTAAATGTTCTAATAACAAACTATTAGTAATTACATTTTTTTTCATTAAATATTTTGTAAATTAATTATCCACTACAGTTGTAGATGTGTCATGGATTAAAGCTATAAAATCAATTGTTATTCATTCGTATGGAACTTAATTTATGAGTAATTAAATTTTCAAATAAAAATTTAATTTGATATAAAATTTATAAGGTTAGCACACACACACACTCATTTCTTAATCTCACAATAATAACAAAATAAATCATTACAATCTTAATAAAAATAATGAAAAGTTCTAATTGAAAGTCAGTCAGTATTTTATTGTCGAGACCGGATTCTAAACAAAATTTAAATGATTTTTTATTTCACTTTTTTTTTAAATTGTCATCCAGAAGACTAAAATTTTAATAAAAACTTTTTTTTTTAAATATAAATATTAGGAAGTCCATGTCGCCAACTGCGTCAACTCTGAATTAGTTTGAATAGCATTCATAATTTTTAATGTTTAGTACAAAAGAAATGGCACCAAGAATTCGTTTATCAAAATCTGCTGTTACTCTACTCAGTGCAAATTTCAAAGTGGCTCAAAACTGTCTATGAAAGTTCATTTGTAGTAAAAATTTTTCGAATGTGAAACCATATTCCAACAAACGTGTTTCCCCAATGTAAAAATATACCTACGTATAATCTACAAAAGCTCAAGAGTAATATTAACAAAATTTATTCAAAATATTCCCACTGATCAAACATTTTCTTTCCACAATCCTCAATTAGTCCAAGCTGTACATTCGTGTATAAAGGTATCGTTTAAAACCTAATGTGCCTTGACTTAAAAAAAAAATGTACATGTAGTAACAAAACTTTAAAAAATTTACCAACCAAAATTTTTATTTAATTTAAGGCAGCCTAACTGTTTAAAATCTTTTAACATGATTTTATCATAATCATCATAAAACATTGCGATGTCAATTCCAAAAATATATGACCAACCACTGCATGGGTCAGCATATTATGAACTGCATATTCTGGTCTGTATACGCTGTACTGATTATTTAAATCTGTACTACACTCACACTATGGACTATCTACGATACCCCATTTAAAAGAATTGTAATCGCAACTTCCTTTTCAAATTCTGATTCAATTTTAATGTGGTGTAGTATCTCGTAAGTGGCTCATTTGTTTGTCAATTGTTGTGCAGATCATGGAGGTTGAACATGATCTTGTATTATGAAGTAAATAAATTAGACCTTAACTTGGAACTCCACGATTGCTCATTTTATATTTTTATTTTGATAACAACGAACTTTATTGAATCTTCTTCTTCTATCGCTATTTCCACCTTTAAAACACTTGGAACATTTTTTTTCTTTTTACACGTTATCAGATATTACTGTTAGATATTGCTTAGAGCAAGCAAATCAGATATATATTATTGACGAAAGCTTGCATCATGTTGCTAAGCGGTGAGATCATCATCCAGTGGGTTAGTATTCATCACCGTTAGTAGCTGATGTTAGTAAGAGATAAAAATAATATTTGGGACTATTCTGGAAAATTACTCACAATACATGGTTGTGTGGACAAATTTTTCAATTGTTTTTGACCCGATCCAGTTTATGATATTTATTAGATAGGACACCTGCTTTCTTCCGGTTTTCTTTTGCCTTTCATTCTTCCTTCAATATTAATTAGGATATTTCGTAAACTTGTCATTCCTTATATATAATATAAGCGAACTATATCGTGTTTCTGTGTTTGATGATTTGAAGTTGTTCTCAATCATTTTTTATCATTCAGAGAGATTCGACGTTTGTTGATAGAAGCGCAAGCGCCGGTAGAAGCACATTTTAAAAGTTTTGTAATTATTTATATAATGTTTTTATTTTTATAATACATTAACCTACACCATACTGACCAAACTTAGCACTTTAAGTAACGCAACCTGAATTTGATGTTTATATCACGACATATCAGTTGAGTTTATAATCTAATAAAATAGTAACAAAATAGCGTTTTAGTAGAACAGTCCATCAATTGGAATCATTTCTTCCTTTTTTTTTTTTTTATGCATAGCCAAAACACTAGGTGGGAACCTTTTATACCGATTGGTACGTTTGGCTAGGGTGGGAAAGGAAAATTTGGAAAGGAGGATGGTAAAAGGGAAGGAGGACAATTACGAACGAAGGTGTTAATGTTCGTCTTGAATTTGTTTAGGTCATAAATATAAAATTTGTCATGTTTTGGGAACACATAAGATGGAATTTGGTTCCACATTCGGGATGTTGAAGTTATAAACGAATTTCCATAACTTGTCTTTTGCCATCTAGGGATTTCAATGGTGTAGGGATGAGCACATGCTGCCCTTCGTGTTTCGCGGGGGAAACGCTTAACTGGAGGTAATATAGATTTAATTTCCACTGAGCATGTGCCGATGCCTACGAGATATCTATAAAAAAGTGAGAGAGCTCCGACTATACGACGATGTCCAAGAGGAGCAAGATGGGCTGTCACATTTGGGTCGTTGATTAGACGAATAGCCCATTTTTGGACTTTATCCAAATGTTTGAACGCAATACTAGAGGCGCCAGCCCATATGTGAGAATTGTACTCCATTTTGGGTCGTATGAAAGCTTTATAGATTTTCAAGAGGTCACAGGGGGAGAAGTAAGCCTTGCAGCGGCTAAGAAAACCCAAACATTAGGCTGCGTTTTTTGCAACATCAAATATATGATCATTCCAGATCATTTTTCGATTAAGGTACATACCTAATATGCTTAAGCTTTCAAACCGCTGAAGTTTATCTTCCTGAAACAAAAGAGTAGGATCAAAAATGGAAATTTTTCGGGAGATTGTACAGCTCTGAGTTTTAGAAGAGTTAAACTCGACTCTGTTTTTTATGCCCCAATTAGCTATTGCGACCAAATCGTGGCTGAGGGAACTAGCCATGATGTCTCTTTTGGTTGACACAGCGGTGGATGTAGCTTCAGATTTTTTATGAAAATCGTAGGAGGCTACTAGGGTGCTGTCGTCTGCAAAGCTGTGGATTGGATTGAAAGTCGTTTGGAGCAAATCATTTATAAATATAAGGAATAGGGTAGCTGAGAGAACTGATCCTTGGGGAACATCAGCGTTTATTTGGAATTGATCGGATTTAAATCCGTCAACTAAGACTTGAATCGTACGATTCGAGAGGAAACTTTCAATCCATTTGAGAGAAGAGAGACCCAGGCCTACTGCTTGACATTTTGCTAATAATGCGCTATGCCATACTCAATCGAAAGCTTTAGAAATATCTAGAGCCATAATATTTGCTTCACCCGAATTGTGCAAGCAAATATTTAGCTTCTCGTTAAGGTATGTCATTAAATCACCGGTGGACCGGTGGGATCTAAATCCATATTGCCTATCGTGGACAATACCTTGGCTGTCAAGATATTTGGTCAGCTTTTTGTTTGTTAAGATCTCCATCACTTTGGAGAGGATCGATATTATAGCTGTAAGCCTGTAGTTGGAGGGATCGCTTTTGTCGCCTTTTTTGGGAATTGGGTTAACATGCACAATCATCCATTGAGTTGGGTATACTCCTGTAGAGTAAGATAAATGGAATAAGTTGCGCAATGGTTTGGAAATAGCGAAGGCCATACCACAGCAGAGGACAGAGCAGAATTAAAGTCCTTCCATCGTCTGCTAGTTGCAGCTCATCTCTTCAGTTGTACCCACATTTTCTGTCGGAGGCTTGCTTCGACTTAGACTGTTTTCTGTCATATTTTTTCAACGTGAGGTTTTCATTAGAAACATTGTTTTTCCATGTTTCCGTTAGGTTTCCTAAGACAATGTCTGCTCCAATGTCATTTTCACTGTAGTATTTCTACGTTCATTCTTCCATAACATTTTGTTTAAAATAGTTTGTGGCCAACGAATATTTTGGATGCGCCGGAGTCATCTATTGATGTACGCTTCAAGTTTCCTAGTGACGTTGGCTGAAACTTTCAATGTTTCGCATGTATACAAGAGGACCATTTTTATATTTTAATTAAAAGTTCTCTGCATTTGATGATACAATTACTGATATATTACCTATTATTAATTTGTAGATTAATTTTTTAGTCTGCAAAATAATTTTAATGGGTATAGAGATATACTTATAATAATGTAAATTAGAGGGGCTTATTTGAATTGAGGAAGGAATATTTAATCGTTTAGAAATAGATTAATTGAAACTACGCAATAAAAAACTGGAAATAATTATAAATCACCATAAGATTTCATAAGATAAATTTTAAATAATTAATTCCAGACTTAATATTTCATCTTAAAAATTTAAATATTTTCACATACTCACTATAATATAGTGTGTGTGTGTGTGTGTGTGTATATATTTCCTAAAAAATGAATCATTGTGTGATCATGTGAATTTGATTTTGTAACTTGTGACCTTTTTTTGTACTATTGTACTTTTGGAGGCATATTTTAAGTAGTAAATAAAAAGTAGGTTTTCAAATCAGGTTTTTTTTTTTTTGTTAATTTCAATACGTGTGTTTAGGCACGTTTCAAATCAAAAATTTCCTACTTTTTTTTTTTAATTAAAATTGAAAAAATGTTTATCACATTTTTACATCGTTAGAAAATTTCTCTAATGGACAATATGAGACCAGTAGAAATGAGACTGATTTAGCAATAAAAAGGGCACAGTCAAAGAAAATAACAAAAATTTTTAGTGCAAAATTCATATTGTTTTCTTGAAGTTAACTTTAGAGAAGGAGGCTGATATATACAAGAATAATAGTAATATTACTAGTAAGGTTAGTAAAAATTTATTATTTCAAATTTACAGCAAAATCTCATAGGCTTTTACAATTCACAACTTTCACTAAACTGAAATGATTAAAAAAATATATTACAAATTTTTCAATACTTTATATGCAGACTACTTAGCAGACTACTAATGTTATATATGATCTTGAATGGTGACGTATCATAAGTCCTAGGGTAATATAACTTCTTTAAAAAAGTTTTGGCTCATGGTAATATATTACAGTGGGACTTAAGTCTCTTAAAAGAAATGCATAACTTCGTTTGCCTAGTTTTGATGAATAAGCCTAAGAAAATAAAATAAAATGTTTTAAAAACCCGTTTTAAATTTCGCGATTTTCATAAAAAGTATATAAAATTTGGAAAAGAAGATAATTCTCTATTTCCAGGGGTGGCTCTACCATATAGGCAGTATAGACGGTCGCCTAGGGCGTTAAACTGTTCAGGGTGCTAAAATTCGATAGAAAAAATAAGAATATACTTTTTTTTAGTTATACGGTTTTGAAAAAAGGTTGAGGGCGCCAAAAAATTTTGACGATGATAATTTGCGGCTTATTAAACAACAAGAAAATTATTGGCAAAGAGTATTAGTACGTTTGATTTCCTTAGTTCGGGTTTTAGCTCAACAAAGTTTAGAACTACGTGGTACTGGTAGCGGTGAAAAAATTGTTTACTCGTGGCAACGGAAACTTTTTATATTTTGAAAACTCCTCAGCAACGATTTAAAATGAATTTTTACTTTGTAGTCCTTGATACTGCTATTAACTCCATCAGTGATAGATTTCAGCAAATGCAAAATCTTGAGTCAGTTTTTGGATTCATTTTTGATATTTATAGCCTACAAAATGTAACAGTACAACATCTATATGCATCATGTGCTAAGCTTGAGTCTGTATTAAGTCATGATGGCTCTAAAGATATCGAAGCAGTGCATTTGTGTACAGGCATTGAACAGAGTTCGTCGCCGAAAGATGTCTTATATATTATTTGTGAAAGAAATTTTAGCGATATTTATCCAAATTTTTTATCACCCTAAGAATCTTCTAAACGTTACCTGTTACTGTAGAAAGAGGTAAAAGAAGTTTTTCGAAACTAAAATTATTTAAAATTTATCCTCGCTCAAAAATGGATCAAGAACGGTTTGTAGGCTTGGCTTTCATGGAGCAAGATTATTTTCTTTACGTACCTATTTTCATTAGTAGAGAGGGCGCCACAAAAAGATTGACTAGGGCGCGACAAAAAAAAAATATTTTTGAGCCACCGCTGTCTATTTCCGCTATAAATTTATATGATTGACGGCATTAATTGGAGTAACAGCATTGTAAGTATACTACAACAGATTTTGAAGTATGAGAGATTTTACAATTAGTTACAAAATCAGGATAATACTCTTTTTTCAGATTGGGTATATATTTTTATATTTGTTCCGAAAAAAAAACTTTAAAAAGCTGAAATCGTTATTTGCACTATTTTTACATTCAAAGTTTTTACTCTTCAATTCAACCAAAATATAAAAACGAAATTTTTAATAGAAACAAAAAAACAAAATTATACCAGTGGTATATAACTAATGTATATGTTTGGGTGTAATATATCCATACTATATTTTGGTATGATAATGTCATAATATATTTACTGCATTTATATGATACATTTCTACACAAATAACACTTTTAAACATACAAAATAAAAATAAAAACATTTAAGTAAGTATGTGTATAAAAGTAGCTAAGAAAAATTTTGTCATTATAATTCTGAATGGTGAATTTTTGCTTATTATTTTTATGTTTTGTTTTTCTTATTCTTCTAAGTACAACTCGATCGCAAAAATTGGTTTACACTTTTGTTCTAGCTTTGACTCTCTATATACAATATATTTACTCAATGGTATTATATATAAGATCTTGCTTTTTTACTCACCACGTTATTCATCTTGTGTATTATATATAAGAATATTTGATCAAAATCCTTAATTTCACTGCTTCAGAACATTTGGTTCGGAACAAAAAAATTTAAAAAGCTAAAATTGTTATTTGAACTATTTTTAAAATTTTTATTTATTTCAATCTGGTTAATTAAAATCATAAAATAATAAATAAAATAACTGTTGTTCATAATAAAAATTATCCACGGTTGGTAAATACAAACAGTTTTTTTATTAAAAATTAATTATTTAAAAATTAAAACAATAAAATTTACTTTTATTGCTCAATGTTTTTTTAAATGTGAGAAAAATCAAAAAACAATTCAAAATTGCAGCAAAAAAAAATTGTTCCGAACATAAAAGTTAAAGTTAAATCAACTTTTGTTCCGGAGAGAAAAAAATGCTTCGAACATTTTTGAAAATTGAGAGAATTCAAATTTTCATACAAAAAATATGCTCGCGCATGGGTTTGGAACAATAATGTTCTGAAGCAGTGAATCAGACATAACGGATTTTTATTTTTACCTTACGAAACATTATTGTTAATTTCAAACAGAAAGAAAGATTCAATAAATTGATGTTCTCTCTGAGAACAATAATAAAGTTTCTTTCAATTCAAATATTATTTGCGTGGAGTTTAGTTCTGCAGCTGCGAAAGAAAAAATTATAGAAAAAAAAGGAAAGTTTATAAAAATCTTAATGGTGGCTTATTTGGTGTAATTTACAAAAAAATATGCATCAATAATTCTCTCACATGAGAAATTAGTATTCTAAATATTTAGAAGTTAAAAAAAAAGAAAAAAAGTTATTTATGGACAAATAATTTCTCAATATTCATAAGAAAAAAATGAAACGATAGAGCAATAAAAAATAATAATTTGGCTGATATTTTTTAACTTAATTAAAGTTTTTATTTCTATTTTAATTTTTTTCTTAATAATCAAAATCTCCAGATTTTTAAAAAGCCCCAAAACCAAAACCCCCAAACACAAAATATCCCACAAAAAATCTGCAAAAACGAAATTCCCAAAAAAAAATCCCCGAAAAAAATATTTTTATTTATATCGGCTAAATTACAAAATTTATAACGTAAATCGAAGGGCATGTGAAAAATCGTATTGTATTTAAATTTTTTTTCATCTTGCCATCTACATCTTCCTGCCGTCAGGAAAATCAAGGTTTCAATAACATAGAGCCGAACTTTAAAAATAAATTTTTTTTTTTTTATATTTTTTACTAAAACTGTGCTGTATGCGTTTACCTATTGTAGGCAAAAACAAGGTTCCAATAAATGAGTAGTGGGGTTTTGAAAATAAACTAAAAAATTTGGCCGTTTTTTTTGGGGGGATTTTGTGCTTTGGGGATTTTTTTTGTGGATTTTGTGTTTGGGGGTTTTGTGTTTTGGGATTTTTATTTGCGGATTTTGATTTGTTGCTTTTATTTTTGGGGATTTAGACTCCAACCCGTAAATTTTATTAGTGATGATATTTTAAATGTAGTGTGTTAGATTCATAATATTTCGTATTGTTTTATATTTCTGTATAGGTTCCATGAATATAAAATTGAAGATTTTTTATTAGAATTTTGAAACTATTTAATCAATATTAGGAATAAAAATTGTAATATTTTGAGTGATATTAATATAGATTTACTTTGTAATTCAAAAATTGGGGATGATTACTTAAATTTGATGGCTTCAAATGGATTTGAAGTCCCTTATTAATGAACCGTCTATAACTACGTCAAATTCACCTATATGTATTGATCATGTTTTTTTCAGGACTCAAAAAAGTAATAATCATACAATTAAAGGGTCGGTTTCAGATGGCCGATAATTCTATGATAATTATTAATTTCCAAATTGACTATATATTCAACTGAAGGTTAATGTTGATACTCTTAAATCTAGAAAAAATGATTATTATAAGTTAATTTTCTTGTTAAATTGTGAGATGTGGGATGATGTTTACTCCGAAGAGTGTCCTTCGACTGGTCTTGATAAATTTTTTAATATTAGTCAAATATGTTAGAGATTGCTCTTCAAGCATCACTGGGTCGTGCCGTGGGCCGTGGATTCAGTTTTAAATAAAATTAAAAAATGAGATAATATTCGCCTCAAGAACTTTTATAATAAACTCTGTCGTGATATCAAAAACAATGTCAGTAGAGGTTGGTGTGAAAATACACAAAAAACAAAATCCATAATGATTTTGGCCACAGAAAAAAAATTGACAAAGAACGATCGACAAACACAAAAATTGCTGAAATAAGGAGAAGAAGGTTAACAGGATGAAAACAAATTATATTGCCCTTTTCCGTAATATTAATAAATAATAACGGAATCAATTTATTTAAATTTTTATATTTATTTCCAAAAAAGGGTAATATTTTTCTTTTAATACAATTTAGTTATCCTGTGTTAGTTAAATAATATTTTTTTTGTGAATTTTTTTTGTGGATTTTTTTTGTGGATTTCAGTTTGTGGATTCAGTCACCAACTCTGTCAATAGTTATAGAGAAATGTACTACATTGATGGATTTGAAACTAATATAAAAGAAATAAGAAAAAGAAGTGTAGCTTGGTTAATAGTTTGTTGAATAGGGACTCAACATATTCTGCTGGCCCAAGTCTTAGTGTTAATAATGTAATTGTTAAAGATTTTTCCAAGGTTGCTTATAATTTTAATCGTTTTTTTTTGTGAATATCTTTCAACAATTTGACAGAGGAAATTATTTTAGCCCTTACCCTTCTTCTGATATTTTTTTTCGAGAACAGAACTTTAAAAATACTAGTTTCTTTTTTGACGGTATCTCATTTTATAAAATTCATAGAATTATAAATGCCTTCGAACTTTAAGGCATCTGATGATTGTGGATATTGATTGCTACAAATTGTGGATATTTTGCAACATATTTTTTAGTATGACATCAAAGTATCATATTAGGTCAATTTCTTGAGAGACTAAAAACTAACTAAGTATTCCTTTATTCAAGAAGGGTGACACGCTTGATGTTAACACTTATAGGCCTATATCTTTCCTCTCTTCTTTCTCCAAAGTCTTGGAAAATGCAACGAAAAGAAGATTTGGTGATATTGGTTGATTGCTGAAGTTCTAATTTATTATAAAGTAGCCGTCTATAAATGTATTAAAAAGTTTATGGAATCATATAGCACTGAATTTTCTGGTAACACCAGCAATATCATCATTACGCTTATGTCATCTTTTTACTAATCGGAAGGTCTACGGAAGGTCTATTTGAATCTCGCTCAGAACATAACTGTTTAATTGAATTTGTCTTTTAGTATTGATAAAATTTGTTGAGATCATAATTTGGTAACAACTTAAGTAAAATGGACCTATGCTATTGAAGAATACCTTGAAATAGTAGTTGTTTTTCCACATTTAATTAATTGATTTAGGAAAAATTTTATGAATAAAAAAATACTAAAAAAAATCACAACAGTTTTTGACAATAATATTTAAAAAAAAAAAAAGTACTCTTTTTGTGAGGATAGAATACCGGCAAATAGCTAATATTGTTAACGTTGTTATCAAAAATATTTCCCAATGCCAGGCAATCATAATCTAATCTTACTGTATTTTCTATACTAGTAAAAGAGACAACTTTTTTATTTCTCAAGAACATTTTGTTGAACCGATGTATTTAATTTTTTCTGTAATCCTATACCAACTAAGTATAGCTAGAAAAATACCATTGCCAGTTATTAATTGAATTGCAGTACGATTTCAAACAATTCAGAGCTATTACTTTCAATTCAATATAGTCTATGAAGTTAAGATAAAATTCTTTAAATTATCTTTCTTAAATTTCAAAATAAAAACAAGACATTTATCATTATTAAAATATTTACCATTTTTAAGAAAATAATTTTAAATTTCTATAACTAATAAACAAGAAAAATTTCCACTAACAAGATTAGTTCTAGTATTTTTAGTTGAAGCAAATCTGAAATCAAAAGTCATAACAAATCAAGTCATAACAAATATTAATTTCTTCTCCTAATTTTATTTTATTAATTTAATTTAATTTAATTTTTCTTTAATGCTAATTATAAACATTTTTTACTCTTTTCCTCTGGGAATATCAAAAATAACTCTTAACGTAACCATTATTTATTTTTGCTTTCAGAAATAATGTTAAATCTCTCTTCTGACAAAAAAAAGAAACAAATATAATCTAGCTTAAAACGATAGCTACGTACCTACTGTACTGAAAACAAAAAACCCAAAAATAATTTAAAAACATATATAAAAAATCATTGTGTCGACTTTGATATGAATTCAAAGTTCAAAATTATTTTAGTTTTGTTACTAACTTTCATTAGTTTATTAAACTACGTATACACGGACACTTATCTGTCTCCGATAGATTATAATAAAAAAAATAAATATTTTTCTCAAGTTTTCAATAAAAACCAGCTCAAAAAGAGTATCCAAAAAATTTAGTACTAATAATAAGAAAAATAAAAAAAATAGGTAATAATTAGATGTGATATAACAATGCCAAATAACGAAATAGTTGATGGAGGGAAATTTTATCCTAAGAAAAATTACTTTATCATCACCACAGCTCCAAAAAATCAAACCTTGTTCGTTTATAATGGTTTTGGGATTTCTTTAGATTGTCCCGATTATAAAATATATGAAAAAAATTACCACCTACTCATGAGTTATCAATTTCACATGCCGATTGCATCTGTATTGACATTTAAATCAATTATTTGTCAAAAATGTAAACCTTCTTCATTTATAATGGTTTTGGGATTTCTTTAGATTGTCCCGATTATAAAATATATGAAAAAATTACCACCTACTCGTAGGTTATCAATTTCACATGCTGGTTGCATCTACATTGACATTCAAATCAATTATTTGTCAAAAAATCTTCTCATAACACTTAGTTTGAATCTAATAACTGTAATTTTAGCTGTTAATTGTTAAAATGGCTATATAAAATATGTAGAACTAAGAAAAAACAAATGCTAAAAAGAAAAATAGGACAAATACAAAACGAACATTATCAAGGTGACATGAAAAAATTCTACAATAGTATTAAAAAACAGACAACAGGCTTCCAACCAAGAGTAAATGCATGCATAGATAGACAAGGTAATACGCTCTCAGAAAATGACGACATTATGAATAGATGGTATGAATATTTCAATGAACTATTAAATATGCATACAGCAGAGCCATTAATTATGACACCTTCATACGAAGAAGTTAAACAAGCTATATATAAATTAAAGAATGGAAGAGCTCCTGGAGAAGATAAGCTAACAGCTGAGCTTCTAAAAAAAGGTGGAGAATTTCTGCATAAAAAGATGCATAGCTTAATATGTACAATATGGGTGCAAGAAAATATTCCGGAGAAGTGGAAGGTGGGGCGAATCTGTCCAATTCACAAAAAAGGAGACAAAATGACATGCAGCAACTACAGGGGGATAACGTTATTAAGCTGTGCTTACAAAATATTATCCAATGTCATATACTCCAGATTAGCTTACTTTGCTGAAGAAATACTGGGAGAGTACCAATGCGGATTCCGAAGCCAAAGATCTACGATTGACCAGATATTCGTCATGAAACAAAGCATGGAGAAATATTATGAACACGACATAGATCTTCACATGCTTTTTATAGATTTCAAGCAAGCATTTGACAGCATAAATAGAAACATAATTTTAACAGCTCTAAGACATTTGGGAATACCTCAGAAATTATCAAACCTCATCATAATGACAATGCATGAATCAAAAGCTAAAATTATAATACAAAACCAAATAACCTGTGAATTTAAAATAGAAACGGGAGTACGGCAAGGAGTTGCCTTATCCGCACTATTATTTAACTTAATACTACATTACGCCATAGGAAAATTAGAAAAGAAAGGCAGTATATTCAATATGACAACACAAATAGTGGCATATGCGGATGACATAGTAATCATGGCAAAAAATTACAGATATATGGCAGAAGTATTTGTACAACTAGAAGCGGAGACACAAAAAGTAGGTTTAAAAATCAACGAAGACAAGACAAAATATCTAAAAATGTCAAGAAATGAACAAATAAGAAATACTCAGAGCAACAATAAGAAGCAACAATAAGGAGCAACAATAAGAAGTGATAATAGTATACAATGCTGTATTCATAATAGAATTCAGGCCGGAAATAGATGCTACTATGCAAACAGAAAGTTGCTTCAATCAAAATTAATATCAAGAAAGGCCAAAATGACAATATATAAAACTCTCATACGACCCATAGTGACGTATGGATGTGAGGTATGGACTATGAACGTGGCCGAGGAGAATAGCCTGCGCATATTTGAAAGAAAAATTCTCCGAAAAATACTCGGCCCAAATTGATTACAGAATGGAGAATATGTAATCAGAAGCAACAGCGAGCCAATAATATGATTGATAGTTAGGACATTGTACGGTTTGCAAAGGCCCAAAGACTAAGGTTTTCTGCTGGCCACGTAAGTCGAATGAGCGAAAGTCGAAAACAAGCAGTGGTACTGAATAGAAAGCCCGATAGTAGCCGTGGTAGAGGAAGACCAAGAAGCAGAAGGGCAGACAACGTGAAAAACGATGCTCAAATCCTACAAATCCCAAATTGGAGACAAGCGGCACAAGATCGACCTTTTTGGAGGAGCATAGTGATGAAGGCCAAATCTCACCCAGAGTTGTAGCGCTATAAGATGATGCTGATGATGATGAATTGTTAAAACGGCATTTTTCCTATTTGGATAAAATACTTTTTTTGATTGGGTAAAATGAATTAGTGACTTACATATATTTTTACCCAAAGCCATACCATATCATAAATTGTATATATTCTAACTTCCAATACCACAAAAAATGATATCAATCCAATTAAAGAACTTGTTACTTCACTTGTAGTCAGTTTGCCAGATTTCTAATTTGATCTTGATTTCAGTTTACCCAGTTTACCAGTAAAATCTGTTCCTGCCATTTATTAGAATAGCGAACTGATCCAAATATCACTATAATTATCCCTTATCGGTATTACATACACACCAGTGAGCTTTATAAATATTTTTGAATTCTGTATGTTCAACCTGTTTTTAATATTTTATTATACTTCAAAACTTTTTTTTATAATGATAGTTTCAAATTACAACCAATCAGTCAATGCATCTTTTTTTGTTTGTGTTTTAGCTTTTTCTAATTTTTCTTCAACAGTTTTTTTTTTCATCAAATCTAGCCACCTATAGTTTTCGTCCTGGCAGTACCACTGTTTTGACATCTCTTATACTGATGACTACTCCTTCTCTTGTTTTATCCTAAATACTTTTTCTGGGATTAGTTGATTAATGAAATACAGTTTGCTAATTGGTGATTTGAACTTTTTGAAATTTATGATTTTTTGTGAATATTATTGCTTTCTAAAATAGGTTATATTGCTTTCTGTAATAATCAGTTACCTACCTACCTACCTACCTATTTTGAATTTATAATAGCTTTGTTATTTTGTGATTAATATAATTACTGTTAGTAGGTTATCTAATAATCATTAGTCATAAATTAAATATTTCATATAAAAATGATGTTAGAAAATAAATTTAAATTAGAATTTGGCTGATAACGCACTTTTGTTACTGGGCTATAAATAATATTCGACCTCAGTGAAGGTCTTTTTGGATTAATTCACATAAATATGTATAATTTTGTTTTTGTTTTTTATATATTTTGTTTTTTGTTTTTTAATGTACTCAAAAGCTCATCTGGATCATAATTTTATCAGAAATATTCAAATATTTAACAAACAAACAAACAAAAAGCACCTTTAAAGAATCACACATTCATACATACATACATACATTATAATATATTTATAAGATTTATAACACCGGTAAATGTTTTTGTTTTTTGTTATTTTTTTTACTTGTTTGTTTTGATTATTAATTTCGAAAAAAAAAAAAAAAAATAGAAAAAACATAAACAACTCTTTTGGACTTAGAACTTTTTGCGTTTTATTCAAAATGAGTGGGAGTGGTTGGTATTTTTTTTTTTCTTATTATAACTTAATGAATTTGAAACAATTTGAGTTCATTTAAAACAACAACAATATAAAATGATGTAAATTTAATAATTTATTTATATTTTTATTATTTTTATTTTTTACTATGTACATTTTTAGAGCACACATGTTTTATTAGTATAGCTATGTTGGTTGTTATAGATCGGTATTCGATAGTTTTTCAAAAACAAAAAATTATTCTTAAATATGATCTACGTTTATGCTGTTATTGGTTTCGATAATTTTGCATCTTTAATAATTTGAAATTGATTGCTATTTTTATGATTATCTTATCCAATATTGACATACGTTATTTTGTAACTGGTTAGTTTTTACAAATTGTGTTCTTGTATGCATTTTACAAACTACATATTCACTATTCAGTAGATAGTTTAAATTCAACACATTTGCAAGTAAAATACGAATTTCGGATTACATAATACAATACATAATTGTACATAATAATAATAAAAAAATTAATTCTAATAATAATAATAATAATATTAATAATAATAATAAAAATAATAATATTAATAATAATAATAATACTAATAATAATAATAATAGTAATAAAAATAATAATAATAATAATAATAATAATACTAATAATAATAATAATAGTAATAAAAATAATAATAATAATACTAATAATAATTATAATAATAATAATAATAATAATAATAATATTAATAATAATAATAGGCTATAAATATAATTATTTTATAATTCTCTAAAAACAATTCTTGTAAATCTAATAATTTGATCACACAGCAATCGCTAAAATCAATAAATTTAATGTATTTTAAGAAATTGTAAACAATTCGAGATATAATATTTTATATTTGAAATTAATGAAGGAAAAAAAGAAAAAAAATACTACACACCGATAAAAGGGCTAATTAAAGGCATTAATTAATGCACTTGATTATTGTATTGTATCAAAACTGCAGTTTGCAAATAGTACGAGTAGCTAAAAGGTTAAATATTATACTGGCATGTCAATACATCAATATTACACTATATGATCTGCCGCCGCCAGAGTTATCAAATTCTGATATTTCATAAATTATCTTCGTTAATTTCTGCACTGAGAATATGAGAATCGGAATATTCAAATGCTTAAATTGAAATTCAAAACTGTAAAATTCTGTCCCTCAAACGATTCAATTAGAGAAAAAATTGTTTTTTCTTTTATAAAAAAGTAGTGATCTCTAATTTTGATAATCAGTTTTGTTTTAGTCATATATATTAAATATTGCAATTAAAAGCCGAATTTCTATTCATTAATAGATCAATTTTCGGCATATACAAGACAATTCAGTGATATATTGTTGTGTGTTATTAATTCAATAACGCTCATTTAATTATTTTATTCATTTATTTACTCAAATGAGCTCAATTGCTCGTACAGGGTGTTTTTACAATTTTACTTATAACTAATTAAGTTTTAATTCAGTGCAATTTTAATTTTAAAATAAGGATTTTTTTTTGTTTTTTATAGAAGGTATTCAAATTTAATTTTATTTATATATATATTAAGTATTATTACTATTATTTAATTGATGAAAATAATCACTAATTTTACTTTTGAATTTAGATATTTGAGTAGTTTCTTTGATCGCAACTGGTACTTCATTATACGTTTTGTATGCTGTATTGTATGTTGTGTCATGTTTGTTAAATCATATCTTTATTATGCTCAATATCTTAACTTATTTTTCAACAAATTGTATAGCTCAACTTATTTATCACATAAAAATAATACTTACTATTTACTTCGATCTATACTCATTGATTAACTATTCAATATACTGATCTGTACTTATAATCTTATGCACTGTTATACTCAAATCTAAAATATCCTAACTATATAATATAATAAACTAATTATTAAATAGAAAAATATTTTCTTTGTTTATAAATAACATTGGGTGTGTTAGTAGTTGCAGTAGTAAAACCTGCGTCGGTGTTTTGCAGATTTTTCTATATCTGTCACTATGAACAAAAAAAAACTTGCGCAAGCGCACAAAAAATTCTTCAGCAGTAATTCTTGTTCATAAAAGCAGCACATGCACAATTTCTTTATATAATTATATAATATTATTTATAATTATATTTTTATATATATTTAGAATATTTTAATATATATGTTATATATTTTTTTTAAATATATTTATTTTATTATATTTATTTTATTATATTTATATATACACACATTTATTTTATTTTAATAATTAATTTTTATTTTTCATTTACATATTTTCTGACATCATTATTTTGTTAGATTGCATGTACTTTAAAATTATTCGAAAGCAGGCAAAGCTTTAAAATATCTGCACATTTTGCCCGACGCTAACGCGACATCGATTACTATGAACACAAGCACCTGCTTTTTATCTGCGCAGAATTTGTGACGATATGCAACTACGAACAAAAAATCTTTCGCTGGCCACTACGAACACGCCTATTATATTTGTATAACAGTTATGTAAACTAATGTTTATATCTAAACTAATAGTTGTATAACAATTGTGTAATTATTTTTTTTACAATAACTTACAAATACTATAGATAGTGTTGAATACTATTGTGAATTGCCTGGAACATAATGGAATATTCGCAATAAAGTCTGAGGTGCACATGTCCATATTTGAGAATTATACACCATCTTAGGTCGAATATATCTCATTGGAGAAAAGTAAACTTTACAACATGAAATAAAGGCCAAATATTCAACGTTCTGAGCTATATCAAAAAAATTTCCCCTTCCATTGCATTTTATTGTTTAGCCACATGTCCAAAATATTTAGACTTTCGGACTTTTGTATTGAAATTTTTTGTAAATTTTAACAAAATGACAGTAACAAAATATATCACAATTCGCTTATTTAAAATTTCTAAATTTTGATTTTGAGTAGAATTATTTTATGGCCTATACTCATAGTTGACACTAATTGTTATTAATTTTTTTTTATTTTAATTATTCTATTTTAAGCAAATAACAATTTATAGGTAACCTTCAAAATATATTTAGATACATTTTTCTTTATAAAATTTTATTTTTTGCAAAAACTAAACAAAAGTGAAATTTTAGAACTATAAAACAATTAAAAAAAGTTTAAATGGGCAAAATTGATGGTATCTTATGGAATTGAAAAATTCAAATATATTTATTAGAATTTAATTTTTTTATGCGTATAACTTATTTATATTTGTTTTTTTTTTTTAATTTTTGGTAGTAAAGCTGTTTCTGATGGAAGAATAAAATATAATAATTAAAGTGATTAGATTTGAAAAACTTTGAAGAATTTTAAAACTGAAACCGATTTTTTACATCAACGTCTGCTTCCACACGTCTGAATAATATTATGAGCATTTTCTCCAATTGGCATAACGAAGTATAGAAAAATCATATGATGCTTCAAAAATAATTTTGTAGACCATTCTACTGCAACTCAATTCATAACTTTCTTTGTTACAACGTTCTTATTCATTGGTTCGACATTGCCTAATCGTTTTCTTATAAGTCAAGAAGAATGTAATCGTACAGAGCGTAGAGTCCGGCGTTTTAATACTAAATTATACACCACACATTGGCCTATCCAAGGCCAGACTAACGAAAAATTTTAGACTTTTGGAAAACAAAATTTTGCGAAGAATAGTCTCTAGCCCACTCAATAGTCTTTAAAGCCACGAAATAGGAGAAAGAACTTTGAAGAAGTTTATCATCGGTTCTCATATCTGACACCTTTTACATTTTTGACACCTATTTAACCTATCTAGTGACTTTTAAATATAAACACACTGGGTCGATTGCTTTGCGGAAAATTTTGCTCTCAAAAAGTCTAAGACTTTTCGCATTAGTTTTTTACATTAACCAAACTTTTGCGCCATAAACAAGCATTACGAATTTCTTGTAGAGCTTTGAATCTTGTGATAATTTGGATTGATATTGTATAGGTATAAATAAATATGCTAAAATAAATAAAATTTGCATCAACTACGCTACGCTTAACATTTTGTTTACTTCTTGAATTATTGAATTTTTATTAGCAAATTTTCGAATAATTGAATTATTTGCAAACTATATTCTTATCGAGTAACATGCTTATTTTAGTCTTAAAGTCTCAAATTATATTGGAACACTTAATTAAAACCATATTCAGAACAATATAGTATCTATTGTATGGAACCGAAGAGCGGTCGATCGCACAAACGACGGACAATATTTAAATGTGTTTTAAACAAAAATATTAACGCGAATTTCAGGCACGATCTGTGAAATTGAATTACACCGCATTCGGTATCATCTGACATATTCACATAAAGAAAAACCGCCTCCAATGTACTGGAAATGTGCAACAAAAGCACGATATAAGAATGATAAGTAAAATATTAAAAAGAAAGAAAGTAAAAAACGTTAATTTTCCAAACCATGGTTGAATTGGGCACACAAAAAGCAAAATGATGCAGAACAAATTATTCAAACAATTAACTGGGGAAATATATTCCAAAAATAAAAATAAATGGAGACACAAAACTGTAAAGGCCAAAGCTCAATGTGCATCGTTTTGCGATTAGCAAATGTCATTAAAGCAAAATGAGTAAAAATGGACGAATATTTGACAAACTGGATGAAAATTATGTAAAATTCGGAGGAAGGGGGATTAACAAAACACCACATTAACTGCATATGGAAATTTACCACATTTATGAGGGAAATAACTTCATTAAGTCAAAATTGTTTAAAATTATTGTAGAACTAGGTTCTCCCAATACCAAAATGCAAGAAAATTCATATGTAAAAGAAAAAATTAGAATTTACAAGACCATTACATTGTTGCAGATACGAAAACTGGACTGGGCGTACACAAAAATTATACAAAAAAAAACATTATTGGAATTTTGAAAGAAAAATTTTATAAAGAACCCTCGACCCTTTATTCAAGAAGTTTGCAGATTATTTTTTTTATTTTTAGACTTTCAAGAATATTTGATGAAATTTATAACGGCTTTTTAGGCAAAGTCTTTGTATATTAATAATTATATAGAAGACGTTTTTCTTTTGAACATATGAATAGAAGATCGATTGGCTCAATCAACGTCAAGCGACTACCAGGAAGGTAGACGCCAAAAAATCTCCGAAAATATGGTATCAATGTTGGACAATTAAAATTTATGTAGATGATAAGATATATTGCAAAAATATGAAATTGATAGCTTATTTAAGAAGAAGCAGAAATGAAGAAGAACATTTCTATCTATCAATATCTATCAATATTACATGCCAAATACAGTTTTAAAACGTAGGATAAGTACGTTTTCATAATAGAATTGCTCCATTTTATTTAGTGAGTGATATCCAAGGTGTATTCTCAATTAATTTTAATAAACTTATAAAATGAATAGAGACTAATAAAATTTAAAAAATGACTTCGGTTTGAATCCGGAACCTTCTAAATTAAGAACCAGAAAGAAGATTTCAAGCACAGCAGTAGAGGTATAAAAAATATTATTCCTGCAATGCTTGAAAACAACCAAAATGGAAAGCGTATATCGATAATAACATAGACATCCTAATACTACACAGGAAGAAACCGCTCAGATATTTAGAGGATCCAGCAGAAGAAACATAAAAGAAAATTCAAAATTGTTCCGTTTTTTGCACAGCCTAACTTGAAGCAATGCGAAATCAGTTTCGGAATGGTTTTTCACCGTAGGAAAAGGAGGTGTTATATTTGCTGAGTAGTCCGAACAAGATCAATTTGATTTTTTTTATTTATTAATTCAATTCAATTTCTCAAAGAGAGCTAAAGAAGATCGTATAGAGTGTTTACAACACATTTTAAAATGCTTAGTCAAGTTTAAATAAAAATATTATAATGTAAAAAATATCCAGAAATTAAGAAAAAAAATGGTGGTTATGTGAATAATTGAATGAGAGTTAATAAAAGTATTATTGCCGAATGAAAAACAAATTAATTAAAAAAAGTAATAGTTAAAAATTGTGAGGCTCTTCTGAGGGAGATGTTGTATCGGCGTAGGACTTAGTGACCATATCGGACGATGGATAGCTGTAATTGCTAGCTTTCCAAAAACATATATCTTTAGTGACGCATTTTATCCTTTAAGGACGAAAAGGACATTTAAAAGTATCCTTATTGTTTTTATAATTTTGTATATGGTCATTAGGTCTTACGCCTAGTCGATACAACATCTCCCTCAGAATCCCCAATTGTGAAATTATATATATACCATTTAATGGGAGAGTATTAAACTTTTTGATAGACGAATTTATTACTTTCTTTAATCCAAATAGATTTGGTGTAGATGAGGTGAATTTCTTGTTGCATATTCGTGTACTAATTTGAGTTCCGATTGTTATTTCAGTATTTTTTTAAATATCATTATTTTGAATATTGTGTGCGTGGTTCATTTGCGCCAATTTTATGAAATCATTGAGTTTTAATATTTGCATGTTATCATCCACAATGTTAATCGCGGATGATGCTTTAAATTTTATTAGTGGAAATGATAAAATTGAGATAAAATCGTTATTAAACGAAGATTTAAGATCATTGAGCAAGTGGTTAAAAATGAACAAATTAAAAATTAATATTAACAAAACAAAATAGCTATGGTTATTAATGGAGATGTAAATGAGAACGTATATGTGAATAGTGAAAAAATTTAAATATGAGATGAAATTAAATATTTGGGAATAATTATAGATAAAAAACTAAATTTTAAAAGTCATGTGGATTTGTAAAAAAATTGGAAAAAAAATTGGATTTTTTAGAAGAATTAGAAATACTTTATTTGTCTACTATATGTGCAATAAATGTTTATAATTCTATTATTAAGCCATATTTTGAATATTGCTCAACAATTATATATTTATGTACAAAAAATAGCATTGAGCAGCTAACAAAAGCTCCAAAATCGTGCGATGAGAATTATTCTAAAATGAAGCAGGTTCACGCCGGTAAGAATTATGTTAAACTGGCTCAAATGTATGAAAATAAGCGAAAGGTTAGAATTAAATATACTAGTCTTTATATTTAATTTGAGAAAAGGAAGTCTTCCAAAATATTTAGGGGAAAAAATTAAATTGGTCCAAAACGCACAACCATATTCGTTAAGGAATTGCGGATGTTAACTTCCGATTGGAGCAATATATAACAACAATAGCGCATAATTCTTTAGTGTATAAAGGATTTAAAAGGTTTAATGATCTTCCGCTAGAAATTAAATTAGAAACAAATTTTAAATTATTTAAAAAATATTGTATTACAGATATTAAAAATAGATCTTTAAATTTATGATGAAATTATAATATATTAATTGTATATTCAAAGTATATAAATGCTAATAAAGTTACTTACTTACTTACTTACAGGTTTCTGTGCATTTCATTTGTCGCCGGTCTTTTTTCAAGCCCGATCTTTTTTCAACCTATCAAAGATTTTCACCATCTGATACGAAAAAATCATAACGTTAGTAATCATTTGATAATACCACTGCACCATTATGTTGGTTGGAAAGATTAAGAGAATTTCAGTTTTCAACAAACTATATGTATAATAATACTGGAACGTGCACAAATGAAGCAAATTAAAGATAAATAGTTATGACGAAAGACACAGAAATCATGGAAAAACTCTATAGAACAAAGTATAGGGTTACAAATAACAACTGAATAACGCAATCCTTAACTCCCAATCCTTAAACCGAACGCATTGATTTAGCAGATGTTAGTTTATATCTGACCAACACTCAATTTAAACTATCACGCCAAGGAATTAAAATTAAAAATTTGTAAAATTTGTCAATTCCCTGACTCTTGACTCTAATATTCAAACTAATAAAACTTTTATCTATCAAAACCAAACCAACATTATTGAATCATTTCCTTATCATAAAAAAGAAAAAAATCAAAATTGAAATATTTCTCTTAAATAAACATGTAATAATAATAATTCATTAAATGAATTTTAATCTACATAATAATAATTTTTTTTTTTTTTTTTTATTTTTAATTTCTATAAATTGGTTTATTTTAAAATTTTTATTATCAAAGAATAAAAAAAAAAAAAAAATTGAATTGAAGGCAAGGCGAAAACTGAAATTTCTGACGTCAACTATTCTGCCATTTTTAAATAATCAAATGTATATATATATACACAAATATACATATTTATAATTATCATAGTATATAAAATTTATTATAATCATCTTATTTCCATAATAATAAAGAAAAAAAAATATTTAAATTAAAATAAGAATAAAGTAAACAATTAAAAAAAAAAAAAAAATTATAAAAAAAAAACAAAAACCAGATAAACTTTAGTCTGGTCGTCATTTCAAAATAATTTTATATCAAAATTTCCATATAAAATAAAAATTCTATGAGCAAAGTTCAATCATTGGAAACATTTTCAGTACATGTGGTTTTCTATTTAAACCAGTGTCAACTTAATAATCATAGTCATCAATATAATTTCAATTCAAAACAATCCTTTGTTATGAAATTAATAATTTATATAAATATTAGAAAACAATGAATTTCACGTGCAAATTTCATTGAAATATTTTCGTATTGCATCACCAAATAAAAATTCAACACAAAATTACAATATAACTGGGATGTTTACTGGATATTATACTGGATAAACACATATTGTTTAACTAGAGTAAAGCAAAAAACAGTAAATTCATTTACTGTCTTTGATAAAACCCTTAAACGCATACAGCACACAGCTGCAATTCTGAATCAATATGTTCTGATGCATTAGATTATTAGATTATTATCAAGCAAATATCTGACATTTTGTTTTATAGAAACGATGATTTCTTATTTAATTGTTTTAATTTAATTTTTTATTTTATTATTTCAGCATTACTGAAATACATTAGTAAGTATGTACTGTAGTGTTGAAATTAAAAGACCAACTCATAATTTAAATTTGAATAGGTTTAAAATGTATACATAACTACATTATTATATATATTATATATGTATATATATATATTTAAAAAAAATCAATATTATGTGAATTATAAAAATCAAACAAAATTTTTACTTGGTATTAAATGAATTTATTTATTTCTTAATGTTAGTATGCATAAGATGATGGATGAGTCTTTTACATATACTAGGGGCCCCTGGTGAGTAACTATAATTAGAGCCAGCTTTAAAATTTTTAATAGAACAGCAATTTACGTACTGACATACACTTCTCACGTTATACATAGTAGAAACCACTCATGTTTCATAAAAATTTAGAAGTTAATAAGTTTTATTTAGGAAACATATACTGTTTCGTTTCGACATATTCCTATACTAAGTGGCATTTAATGGATAAAATCACTAAAAATAAAATATTTTTGTAATTAAAGAGGTATATACATCATATACATAATTTTAACTAAAAATTATATGATTACTACAAATGACCAAAATATAGAAAACAATAATTTGAGACAGTTACTTAAAAAAATTAATTGAATAAATTTCCTTTAATTATGTATAAAAATAATAAGATGTTGAATTACACAAAATGGCTATATTTTATTTAAAAGTTTGAATATTATAAAACTAAATAGAATTTTTTTTGATCCGTATGCGCATTTCGGTCGTATATACAACTTATTTACATATTAAGAGTTCATTAAGAAGAAGCGAAATAAAATGAACTGCGCAGGTCCTTAAATGTTTTTCAATTATAATTATAGATATAAGTTAAAAAGGTTATAGGGGTATACATATATAAAGGGTATATGTAGGAGATAACACTAATTACCCACTACCATTTATATTATGGGTCAACACTGTTGTAGTTATATTATGAATCAAAGCTGTTGTTGAATTGACATATAAAACGTCAACAAGAAAGAATAGTTTAGTTTTCAGTTTTTGGGCATTCTTTGTGAAGAGTAGAACCTGTGTGTTTCGATAAAAAAACAAATAAAAATTTATATTTTAAAAAACATTCAAGCTTACAATATTATGAAATATTGCTAATATAATTACATACTTAACTTACAACTAACAGAATTGATTGCAAATCATAGAGAAAAGACAGTTAATCAAATTAAATTACTTAAATAAAAAAATAAAAATAAAAAAAAATTGAATAGAAAGCTGTAATCGGAAATTTTAAGCTAAGATCAAATGTATTTGCAGTCTAATCGATTAAGAAGTTTGTATTAAGTCATGTAATTTGTAATATCAATCTTAGATGACACGATATATATATATATATATAGTTGTCTAGATAGATATAAATATAGTTGACTTATATAGACTTGATATCTATATAGTTGATAGTGACTTTCGAAACGTTTAAAAAAAAGTTGAAACACAATCACCCATATTCTGTTAGATTCATCTCCCGAGATCGCGTGAAAATATCTCTGAAGAGATAGTTTTGTATTCTATTAAACACCACAGACGCGAAAGCAAATTGCCGCGACGGCAAATGTCAAAACAGTATCGCGAGTAATTTCTGTTAAACGAGACGCGATAGCCATTTTTTATCTTTTCAAAAATTGTGAACGATAGAGTAACCGCCAAAGTATTTTATGTTTTTTTATCAAAAAATTTAATTAAATAAATAACTTGAATAGATAACATTTTTTTTGGCAGTAAAAAATTATCAGTAATACCAACAAATAAAATGTTCTACTGCGCCGCTTACAGTGTCCAACAGAAATGCATATTAAGCGAAACGAGACGAGATCAATTTTTTCTTCTCGTCAACAATGGGTCTAAGGGAATATGGGTGAATGTCTTGTGTTTACATTCGTCAAATAACAATGTGTTAAATTTATAAACGACTAAATTATGTATTCGCGACGCCTCGAATGTGCAAAGATGGTATCGAGAATTTCTGAAAGACCATTGTTTGACGTTCATAATAATTTGGAAAATTTAAATGTGACAGGAAATAATCAATTGAGTGAGTGTTTTTATTTGTTTTAAAAACCAAAATAATTTTTGTTTTCGTAACTAACTGTCATTTTTTAATAGGGAAAAGAAAAAAACACACAAAAGAAATCTTTTTCTTTCGTTTTATAGAATCAATACTCGTTAAATTCATGCCTAAATTATTTTTTTTATATGCAAAACAATCATCAAATATAATATTAATTAATATGTTTGTGTTTTCTATATTATAATTCATTTTTTTGTCTTACGACATTCAAAACAAAAATGTTTGTAAAATTGCAAAAAGTGTTTATTAACGTCAAAAAATACATTGTATAAGCTAGAAATACATCCTAGCAGCAAAGCAGCAGCAGCGATGCCAGCAGAAGCAGCATTTTAAAAATTTCTTCTTTCTAAAACACAATATAGCAGCAGGCAGCAAATTCAAACTAATCAAAATTTAAAATTATATTGACAACAGACAAAAAAACCCTAATAAAAAATTTAAAAAAAAAATGAAAATGCTATTGATAAATATATATATATATATATATATATAAATATATAAATTTATTGACAATTGTCATAAATTAGAGGATTTTCTTTGACAAATTCTATAATTTTTTCTTCCATAATATCTTAATCATTGATTTGTTGTTTTCAAAAATATGTTGGCAAATTTAATAAATTATACTGCTTTATTTGACGTGCATATGTTTAAGTAATTCAAATTTTATTCCAGCTGAAACAAATTTAAAAGTTTGGATGTCAACACTTTTATTAAGAGCTGATAAAGGCAGAGGGGCAGAAAATTAGAATTGGAAATGAAAAAGCAGCAAAAATTCTGCCGCTGCTGCTGTCGCTGCTCGTTTGTGTGCTTGTTCATAAAAACAAATTGTTTTTAAAATATTTTTCTGCCTCTGCTTCTGCCGCTGTTCTTGCTACTGCTGCTGCTAGGTTGTATTTCAGCTAATAGACATTACAAATCAAACACATGATTTTGATATTGTGATAATGAAAGCTTAACAATCCGTCTCACAATTGTATTTTTTGACTTTTCGAAAGTCACGGTATACTTGTGCAGTTTAATCGATTATTTAGTGAGACAAAAATCATCTAATTGAAAATGACATTTGCAAGTCATTTCTGAACTTCCAATTTAGTCCAAAAAAAATATTTAAATATACTTAAAGTTCAGTTGTGTATTAATCCGGTGGGTGTAATCGGAAATGTCAAACTAAGATCAAATGCAAAAATTTAAGGCGATCAAGCAACAAAAGTTCGAAAATATTGATGAAAATGCTTTGTTCCAATTGCATTGCAAGTGATTGTTTGTTGAAGTTTGAATTTGACATTTGATGTTTGTCGCAATTTTCTTACAGAAATTCTTATAATTATAATTTAAAAAAAAAAACATTAGAAAAACAATTAAAATAAGGCCCACATTCCGAAAGGGAAAAGGGCCTGTAGTTGTTCTGCATATTAGTCTGTAGGTCCACTGTTAAATAAATAAATAAATACAATTAAAATACATAAATTGTATTAAAAAATTTTAAATTTTATTTACATATGAACATTTTTTTGATACCCATATAGTTTCCAACTACAATCATTAATGTGTTCTGGGTGTTTGGTATTAAAACATTTAAATCACTTTCGAATAAGTAATTTATTTTGTTACTTATTATTATGTTTTGAAGCACTTCTGATTAAATCATTTAATTAAAACGTAGAAATTATAAAATCCTCTCATCAAAAAATGAGTTGTAAAGATGAAAAATCTTCTTGTCCAAACAACGATATTTACGACTAAAAATTATTATTCCCAATTAAAACGCTCATTTCCATTATTATCACTTAAAACATATTTCAACAGATCTACATTATACCGTTTATCTTGTTCCATAAAGTAGTTCAAAGACTTCGTTTTATTTATTCTATAAATATTTGATTTTTAGCATCAAAGAAAAAAAATCTGTGATTAAGGCTTAAAATTACTAAATGTAGGTATTCTATAAAACTTTGCTTCCTTTTCCAATTTTTAATATAATGATTTAAAACCATATTATTTTTAAAATTAATAAAATTTTAAAAATATATATCAACGTGGACGTATAGTGCACATTAACCGGACACCTTCAAAGAAAAATAGGATGGCTGGCAGAAAGCCAATAAATTCTTGAGAAAATTGTCAACAAAAACATCATTTTTCATATAACATGATAATGAACCGTACATTGCCACCTTATATAATTTATTTATTTATTGTGAATTGTGATATACTTTGAAACGATGAGTTTCTATAATATGCACACAGTTGGAAAACGTAAATAATAAAAATATGGCATACAAAGCAGCAAAAATGAAAACATTATAAATAAAATAATTTGAATTAAATACATTGTCTGCCGTCTTCAGAGTTCGTGGTGTCACACTATATCCCATTTTATTGACCACATCTAATCATATTTGATCACACCAGGGTTTAAATGTCAGTTACTGTTAAGCGGTTTAGTCAAATAAATCCATACAAAAACAGGTGAAAATTGAAGTGTACATTTCATTGTCAAAAGCCAAAGAAAGCGATAAAAATTCCATATTAAATATTCTAAAACAAAGTCTTTAGGCCCACAGATAATTTGTTTTTCTTCAATCAATTTAGACAGCTAACGTATTATGGTAAAAAAATAAACATATTATTTATAAATTAAATCTTAAACTAATATACTAAATAATAAATTTAAATTATATTTAGAATAAAATAAAGAATGAAATATTTAATAATTTTGTGTGTGGTGTGGTATGTGTGTGTAATATAAATTTAAATAATTTAAATAAAAACTAAAAATTAATAATAAGAAAGTTCAATAATGTCAAAGAAAAAAGCTTAAAAAAAACTGTTTAACTGAAAAATTTTAACCCATGACACTTCGATTGAAACAAAAGTATTTTTTACCAAAAGGCATATATATATTGTCTGTCATGGCTTCTTTATCAAAATTTTAAATTTTATCAAAATTTTCCACATCTTTCTCGATTTTCTAAAGATTTTATTTATTTCATTACTCTACATAGTAGTGTAAGAGTACTACACCATTCCTAGTAGTGCTTGATGATAAAGCTGCTGTAATTGCTACCTTTGCTGCTACAATAACAGAGTTAACTAATTACTGAAGCAATGGTACCTCCATCTGTGTTCATTCAATTGGTAATGGATCCATATTCCATACAATTAGACTAAAATTATTTTACTTAAAAAATATTTGATTACTACTTATACAACTCACACATAGATGACGCACGCATAACATGATATAAATAATGTTATGTATTTAATTTTCTTTAACAAATACAAAAATACACAACTGCTAGTAGAGTCAGCAACCAATTACTATTTGTATTTAAAAATTTTTATACTATGAAATGAAACAGAAATAATTTGTATACATACAATTAATTGGTTTGTGACTTTTCTTGCAGTTGTGTATTTTCGTATTTGATTATTACTTATGAAATTCACACATAGATGACGCATGCAAAACATGTTGTAATTAATCATGTGTATTTAATTTTCTATGATAATTATGAAAAAACACAAGTGCTAGTAAAGTCACAAACCAATTAATTTTTGTATGAACAAATTTTTATGGTATGAAATAAAACAGAAATAATTTGTATACAATTAGCAAATAAATGGTATTGTAAGAATTATTATCGTAAATTTTTTATTTGAAAATGCATACATACGTAAACGTGCACGTAAATGAGTTTATTTTGGAGCAAAATTATTTATTCTGCATTTTGTAGCCGGTTAAAAGTTTATTTGGTTTATTATTTAAGAAAGCACAATTTATTCGAAAATAACTCTAAAAATATAGGACAACTGTATTTGGTTACAATTTTATTATAAACGATATAATTTTTAAGAATAGTTCTGACCGAACGAATTAAGTCAATTATTATTCATTTAATTTTCTCAACGTTGCTATTTTGGTAGTCATTTCAGAAATCAAATGTTAACTAAATTTAAACAAATCTCCTGATATCCTGATAGCATTCTGTACCTACTTCACGAAGATCATAGGAATTCGGCATAGATCATATATACGGTGACCATTTTCTGAAAACAAAAATATAGCACAACACAATTTTTTTTTAATATACTTAAGTATGTATACATATTTAATCAAAAAATTTTAATACAAAAATAACAAACAAAAATAAATAAGTTCATACATATTATTAAATTAAAAAAATTGCAATTTCATTTTTATTTATTAGTTAAAGGTAATATTTTCTTATATTTCTAATATTGCTTTTTCATATTTTTCCGATTTATGAATTTTTTTTAAAATATCTTTATTAGATTGCAAATATTCCGAAAACTGTAAACAATTCATATCAAAATTATATTTTGTTATTAGAAGTGCTTTAACAGTTTCAATTTTCAACTGGCTTTTTTCAGTTGTCCAAAAATTATTCATTACCGAAAATATTCGCTCGGTAGCAGTATTCGAACCAGGCAAGCACAGGCAAAACTCAATTAATTTTAGTATATTTTGATAACTTATTTGTTTCGAATCAAAATGTTTGAATACATCCATCCATCTTTTATCTGTCGGTACTTTATTTTCCATCCAAAGCTTTATTTGTTCTGTAGTAACGAAGCTTTTAACCAATGAAAATTCATCAAAAAGTTCAACTTCATCAAATGTATTTAGATTAGGTCTTTTATGTTTAACAAAATCTACACAGCATTCAACATCAGTCCATAGTGGTTTTGTAATTGTAGTCCATTCAAAAATTTGTGTTTCATAAAATTTATCTGTCCACTGATCCAAATATTCGATGCAAGTAGAATAAAATAAACATATAGTCTTTTTGAATTTAGAAACATCAATTTCTCCATTTTTCTCTAAATTTAAAATAATTTGTTTTACCGTTCCAGGATAAAAACAACTGTTTTTCCTTTCTACTAATTTTGTTCGTAATTCTTTAATTATTCCTGCTACTTCTGGCATACAAATATTTTGAGATTCAATTTTAAGTATACAATTATGAAATGTTGAGGATTGACTTTGTACGAATAAAAGCCAAACTTCGGCTGACGGATCTTGAAAGAATGTTTTTAACACAGATGGGCATTTATCTTCAGACAAAAAATAACACTTTAAAGCCTGGAATAATTTGAAAATCCTATCTACAGCTGATCTCATTGTTAACCATCTTGTTTTGCTGTAACCGAGTACTTTTTGGAAATTGACCTCACTAAACTCACATATTTCTTTAAATTTTTCAATTCTTAAAGAATAAATATAGAAGTAAGAATATATTTTAACAACAACTATTTCTAAGTCTATAGGAAGACAATCCGAAGCAATTTGGAGGCAGTTATTTATTATATGTGCAGCACAATTTACTCCAATCAAATCTCTGCCAATATTTTGTTGAATCTTGTGAAAAATGTTGTTGCGTCCTCTTCTTGCAACTCCCCCAAAATTACAATTTGTGTTGTCGGCACATAAAGTTAATAATTTGTTTGATAATTGATGATTACCTAGAGTTTTTAAAATATAATTTGATATAATATCAGAAGTTTCGCCGGGCAACTGTTGTACTTCCAAAATTTTAAGTTTAACACCATAAATAGGTAAAAAATAACGTATCAAAAGAGGACAAATTTTTATGTTGCCATGATTTGAGCAGTCAGCGTAGATAGTAAAAAAATTTATTTGGGAAAGATCGGTCTTAAGCAAATCCAAAGACAACGGTTGAAAAATGTTGCAAATAATTGCTTCTGTTTTTGTTCGTACACAAGCATATTTTTCCTCAAAACATTTTTTTATTAGTTTTGATGTGCAGTCATTAGAACGGAATGAATGGTTGTGTTGTACAGCATGATAAGCCCACAAACCTTCAATTTTTGCTAATTTTTCTTCTTTGCTGGTGAATATTGCACTTCGTAAAAAACTGTTTATATTTGTGCTAGAAGCAGATACGATATCAGCTTTTTTATGTTTTTCCGTTTTCAAATGCTGAACAATTAATGACCTTGCTCCATTAGAAATGCAAAAAGATGCACCGCATTTAGAACATTTAACATTATTTGGCGAAATTTTTTTAATGCACGGAAATTCTTTTTCTAATTTCGAATTAAATATACATTTTCTTCGTTCTGGCATTTTTAGAGTCAAAAGCTGAACAAATATATAATTAATATTTTATAATACATTTTAACAATATGTTATTACCAATTATTTTACTCAGTAAGAAAATGTTTTTGATTTAAAATTTCATTCAACCCACTCCTAAAAACAATTGAAGTTACAAAATACATGCTACATTGACAAATGACAATTGACAATTATTCCGCCCAATAAACATTAGTTTCGAGTTTTGAAAATAAAATTGAAATATAGTACTTTGGCGAAATATATAGTACTTTTTCCCAAATTATAGTACATTATATTGCAAAAAAAAAAAATAGTACAGCCTTTCAAAATATAGTACTGTACTATACGATATAGTACGAATGGTCACCGTAATCATATAGCAAGATCTAAGGATATGTTAAATATCTAATATTATATATTTATGACCAGGGGTGTGCTGACAAATTGGTAGCAACCGGCTCGGCTCGCATATAATTAATGTAGATAAAAACTTAATTCATATGAATAAATATCGAAACAAGAACAATATTAACAATAAAGAAATTTATTGAGCATAAAATATTACAAAATTAGCAGCAAATTAAAGTTAAATAAATTTATTAATGTAAAGCCCATGTTCATTCATTCATCCACGAAATAACAATGGGAACTGCATCCCAGTCTACTATCTGATTCCCCAATAAATTTATTGTCATTAAATTTGATACATGTTCTCATACTCGTTCTCATTATTGTGACTATCAAATTCATTAAGCCAAAACCTCTTTCAGCTTCTGAACTACTAGTAGTACTTAATATTTTTTAGCTTTTAAAATTGAATCAGGTAATTGAATATTTTGTGATTTGATATTTTCATTAACAAAATCTCGAAAATCATTAATATTAATGTTGTATTTTAAAATTTGATCTAATTTTAAAACACGGAGATAGAATTTCTTCCAACGACCGAGTAGACAGATTTAATATGTCAAAAAGTTTCAGAAAATCATCATAATTACCATTGATAACATTGTTATCCAAATTTTGCATGACTGGCAGACAAAAGTAGATAAAATTTATTCCTGGTAAGAACATTAAATTTATTATTATCTTCAAACGGTATAATATTTAAACTAAATTCGCAATTTAATGTTCATAGATACCAGGATTATTTTTGAACATTTCCATTGCTCTTATTGATTGTTTAATTATTTTTTTTGCTTTCTGTATATGCATTTTTCTTGATTGTAGTGCATTTGAAAGTGTAAAAATTTAACAACCGACTCGCCGATTTTTTTTATTGCCAACAAACGGCTCGCGCGAGCTGGAACGAGCAGGCTCCAGCACACCCCTGTTTTTAACCTAAGTTTGAATACAATTCACAAGCATGAGGCCGTGATACACGAATCGCTTAAATTTTTTTTGAAAAAATTCTGAAGTATGCCATTCATCTTATCGACAATCCACATAATGTGACCTCTTCCTTTGTATCACTTTAAAAATCGTCATAGTTTTATTTTTTATTTTCTTTTTTTTTTAAATAATTCAAAATCTGTGGGATGAACACCGAAACTGCTTTTACACAGAGATTTGGCATACACAATTATAGTTTGGCACACACAATAGACACTAACTATTGTTGTGTTACTTCTTAATGCTCCAATTTATTTTTGGTGATAACCAAAACTCTCAACTATTTTTTATAATTTATTTTATTTCAAATGCAAAAGGTACTGGATCATGTCGAAAACCCATAAAGTATTTTTTTGTCTTCACCAGCAATCAAACTTGGAACCTTTCTGTTCTTGAAAGTGAGGTAGAGTTGTGCCACCAAGCTTGTTAAAACACTTTCTTTATTTTGTAAATATCTTGTAGGTCCAGGTTTTTTTTCAGATGAAACAAAAACATTAATGTCACCTCTCAACATTTCTGCCAAGCGAGAGAAATTAAGAGGAAAGACAAAAGAGAGAAATTAAGTCCGACACAGCGGAAATATCCCATGTGGCTCAAAAACTGGCTGTGGATATTAGTTTGTAGTAAAATTTTCTCGAATGAATGGGACCATATTCCAATGCATGTTTTTCGACAATGCAAAAATAGGTAGATATATCCACTTCACAATCTACAAAATTGAACGGAAATATTAATAAATTTATTCAAAATGTCCCTACTGATCAAGGTTGTGTACATTCGTGTACAAAGGTATCTTTTAAAACCTAATATTTGGCTAAAATTAAAAAAAAAGAAAAAAAACAAACTATAAACCTTCTGAAATAGTGTAGTGCCATTTTACTTGTCAACAAATTTTCTAAAATTTAATTATTTTTAATGAATAATTTGAGATTAAATCCAAATGGCAAAGCATGCCCTGAGCGGAACTCGAATCTGGAACATTTTTATTAGTATAGTCAAGATAATAATATAGGCACTACGCCATCTGGCATACTAAAAAAAGTAATAATATTATCAGGATCATCACCAGCACCATCTTAGCGTGCTTCATCATAAGAAATAATGAACTACACAGAGGTCCACAAATAAAATTTGTTGGTAGAGAAATCGAAAATCTTGCAATAAGTTATAAAAAGTGGATCTAACAACATGTGAATGTCCAACCACATTACACTCTTTAGAGGACGCAAATATAGCCAGATAACTCAAAAAGAAAAATGTTCAGAGAAAATTTTAAAGAAAAAGTTAGTTTAACATTGTAATCTACATCTAAAACTAAATTAACGTCACAAGAAATTACTCATTAGACATATTGGACTAAAATGTAATATAGCTGGAAGGATATGATTTATTACGAAGCAATCGCACACGCATATCCCGCCCCATCAGCCGACAGAAAACAATACATACTGCTTCATTGATTTGGCTACCCCTTTTTCGTAAATAAAAAGCTTGTTATAGTATAAATTAAGAGCAATTTAAATCACAAACATCACTCAAAACAATAATAAAAGTCTAGTAAATCCAAATTGCTTCTACATTATTAATTTAGCTTTATAAGCTTTTAAAAATTTATTTCACCTTCGATTAACATCTCAAAACATTATAGTGATTTTTTTTTCTTCTCAATTTTTAACAAACATTCAAATATTTTTTATTTGGTTTTCAAGCAAATAATAGTAATCTTAATCCATAAGATGATCATGCTGGGGCCACCTGTATATTTTATATACCCTTTACTACATTATTACTCATATAATAATCATAATCAAGAAAATGTTTAACTTAATAATTAAAACATTAAAGCCAAATCGTTGAACATCATCCAAACAAAGTCTCTCTATATACTCTCACACGCTTTCTATATAGATGTAGTATGTACATATCCACAACATGTATGATCTGTCATACTCATGTATGTTTGTTTATAATTATTGGTGTTTGCGAAAAAAAAAACATAGAATTTTTATTTTGTCCAGAAACAACTTAATTATACTACAGATAGGAGTAAATTTTATGCAAAAGCAAAAAAAAAAAAACAAAAAACAAATTTAAGTAACAAAGAAAACAAATTTTTAAACCATCCCAGGTTCAATACAAATTAATCCCACACTGAATTTATACCGACAAAGCGAAATTTTCATTGAACATCCTCAAATAATAAAAAAAAAAAAATAAATAAACAACAAACGCCGATCCCAGAGCTCATGCGAAGAATGAATCGTGTCCATATAGTTGCGCAGAACATTAAAACAAAAAAAAAACAAAGTTTCTGTTTTAAATCGCGAATTTATATCTAAGTACCTACATACATACATACTTACATAGATACGCGAATTGAACAAGTCAAGCTGAATATATTTCTTTGCAATTGAAGTCAATTTAAAAGCTTTATATTATGTATAATATGTAATTATATATTGTATATAAGTATGAATGAATGAATGTATGTCTACATGTTGTACATATAGATCGAATAGAGAGAGTCTAGAGAAATTGAATTGGATTGGATCAAACAAAAATGAATTCTTGCTGTTTTCTGATCTGTTGAACATAATATATTATATGAACAAGATGATATGACTTAAAATATTTTCAAAACTAGAAAATAAATTTGCAACACTCACAATCAAAAGTTAAGGTACACTCAATTTGAAAAAAACTTCATAAAAATTATTTTCAGATGTGGTAGTTTAACTCTAGTAGAAATAGAAATAGAAATCGGTTCATTACAAGACCGCTTAACTTTATTTGTTTTTCGAAGCATACTCAGATTTCGAAAAAACTAAAATAAGAAATGAAACAAAATAGACTTTCACAGTAATTGAGTACTGAGTTCACTTATATTACACTTAGTTTGTCAGCAATACAATGTAACCTACACACCCGCTTCCAGAAAACCATGAATATTCACATACACTTTTTTTTGTTAGTTTATTTAACTTTATAATCTATCTTATAAATCTAATACGATACTAAGTAAATATTTGTAACATTTTTTTGATGTGGGGACTGAGTCCACTCATCTTCTAATTTGCTAATTTCTGTTCAAGCTGATGAAGAATCATCTTCAGACCATCCTTGTTCTTTCAGTTATTCATCTAGAATTATAAAATCAAAAGTTCCTGAGGGCATCAGTGAGTGTTCTAAGTGTTAGCTTGTTTGATTATCTAAATCTGAGGAATCAAATCTTTCCAAAGCCTTCGTACATGTTATTCTGTATGGCAGAAACTATGATCTGAGGATTTTTGAATCTATTTCCAACTTAGAAAAGATGTTGAAAATTGTTGATGCTTCTTTAACTAATGGTATGTTTAGATTCTAATTTCTTCATTTCTGACAAATCGTAATGCATTCACCTATACTTATTTTGTCATCTATACTTATACAACGTTTGAGTTTTTGTTTGTTTGTTCGCTATACATGCCTACAGTTTTAAAGATAGAGTTCTGAAATTTTGCACAGTTATTCATGGTCAAAAGGAACCGACCGGGGTACTTTACAAAGTCATGAAATGACAGGTTTGGGGAGCTGCTGCGTAACTCCTAGCACCTATCAGGAATCTTTCAAAAACCAAGGGTGTTAGAGATTTGAAAATGTACACTTGCGTACTCTTTCAAATCCTCAAATTTTGAGGTTGGCGAAAGGCTGACTCCCTTACCCGTAAAAATTACATAGTTTTGAGAGACGCAATTGAAGCCTCGGATACGATCGTCACTGTCGGCTCATATAATTTTCAGGTAGTTCAGGAGTTTATCTACCTTGGAACCAACATCAACTCCACCAATAACATCGATGTTGAAGTAAGGCGAAGAATTATCTTTGCAAACCGTTGCTACTTCAGTTTGTCCAAACAACTGGGTTCAAAGCTCCTATCCCAAAATTCCAAAATACCAAGACACAATTATACAAAATGCTCATCCTTTCGGTGCTGCTATATGATTCTGAATCGTGGACATTACCAAAAGCAAGCGAGCATGCACTTGGTATCTTTGAGAGAAAAATTCTTCGTCGCATTTATGGTCTTGCGTCTGACGAAGGGGTTTGAAGAAGAAGATACAATGCCGAACTATACCAGCTGTTCAACGACATGGACCTAGCTAAAAAAAAGTCAGAATAAGACGGCTTCATTGGCTACGCCATGTAGAGCATATGGATCAAAATGCTCCGGCTAGGAAACTCTTCGAATCCAAGCCCCAGGGAACGCGTCGTCGAGGGAGGCCACACCTTCGTTGGAGAGATGAAGTATCGGCAGATATGGAAAAACTTCAAATCACCAACTGGAAAGATTCTGCTCGTGACCGAAATCAGTGGAGGACAATTTTGCGCCAGGCCCATGACCTTCAAGGTCTGTAGCGCCCAGCAAGTAAGTAAGTAAGTACTCTTTCACAAATAAAAAAATACGACTGTTACCAATTTCGTATAAATAACATTTGCAATATAGCTAATGAACTTAACACAGCTTGCTGAAGGTCAAATTTCAGAAGACTTAAATGTAAAAATTGAAATAGCAACGATCAGTACAATTATACAAAGTATTGAAGAATTGGCTGAAAAAGTATTTCAAAATTTTTACAAAAAATGTGACAATTCGTTTTATTAATTCGAAAATACTGCAGAGTATTCCAGGTGGTCCATGTCCATGTATACAAATCGATAGAATAGATTCAGTTATCAATGAAGATATTAGAATATTTTTGATAAAACAATTTTTTTCAATTCGATTCATAAATAAAACTTCATTGAAGTAAATTCTATACATATTGTGTTGGACCCGGACAAAGTCGGGTATCTTTGCTGATTTTTTACTATAACACTATGAATTGAAATTTTTCCAATATTTCAATGTTGGAGTTATACTACAAACTACAAGTAACATATTTCTATTCCGCACTAGATAGGTTTTAACATAGCTTTCTATAATGAACCCATTGAAAGCTTCACCTTGTTAAGTATTTCAATTTAAGTTGTTTGTTTTTACGAATAATATGCTTTTTCTAATTTAAACGCTCATCTAAGTGCATACTAAAGTATTTTACAGAATTTGCATGGATTAATTGAACATTTATTTGGGCCTCACAATTTCCCCTTCTAGGGGGGAAATAGACGATTTTTCCAACATTTACTTTGATCTTCCATATCTTCATTCAATGTGTACTCAACTTTAGCAAAATGTTCCAGAAAAGATATTGGAACAGCGATTGCGCTTGATTTGGTTGCCAAAACTACTAATTTAAATTTCTGTTTTTGCCAAATATACCGGGTGTTTCAGAGCATGCGTATCAGCCTTTTAAGAGGTGAAGGAGCCGTTATTTTAAGATATATCGATTGGTGATATTTTCAACTTCCGGGAAAGACCGGAAAAGGGTTTTTTAAGCCTAAAAATCGACGAAATTGGCCTAAATCGAGATTGAGATAAAAATTTTGATAACATGAAAACAAATTTATTTATAAAAATGATTATCATTAATTTTAGTTTACCAAAGGAAAATATTGAGCATTTTTGTTTTATTGTTATTAGTTTTAAAGAAAAATACTAAGAAAACAAAAAAAAATCGTTTACCTAACATAAATTTCTTATTTTTTGTCGTAGAATCAAAATTTGCATTAAAAAGTACCCTTTCGCATTTGAAAATCTCGATTTCGGCCAATTTTGGGGATTTTCGAGCTTAAAAAACAAATTTGCGGTCCTTTCGGGAAGTTGAAATTACCACCAAACGATAGAGCACCCTCGATTTACTGAACAAACTTAAATTTTAAAATAACGGCTTCTTCCCCTATTAAAAAGCTGATACGCATACTCTGGAACACCCGGTGTATCAAGAGATATTTTTTTGCTAAAAAATAATCAAGCCGATGATGATATTTATTTTACACCGTTAGATTAATGCTTAGAGCAAATACATGACGTCTAGTTTAGTACTAAACGAAAGCTTACTACAATTAGTTGTGCAATATATCCAGTAATGTTAATACATATACAAATATACAAAATACAATACAACAGACACATGCTGTTAGTAGACACAATGCTGTTAGATGACACAAACATCACTGTTCGAAATAAAACGAGCTTTAGGAAGAGCCCGTTTCAATACATATGATAGTTTATTTACTGTTTAGATGGTACAACAATTGCAACTCGTAAATGTAATATGAATTTTGACAAGAAAGTAATAGTTTGATAAATAGCATGTGTTTTTTTTTTTTTTTTAATTTTAATTTATTTATTTCATTTATTCTGCTACATATAAGACGATTAGTCTTTTAAGCATGTAACTAGAATCCATAATTTAAAACTAACAAAACTAAACATATTAGAAAATAACAATGAAAAATGTGAAAATGTAAAAATATAAAGTGCTTAAACTATAACTAGATTAAATTACCAAATTAATAAAAATAAAACATATATATATTACATATATAGAGATAAAAAAATGAGAAAAAAAAAAAAAAAAAAAAAAAACAATGCTATATACAAAAATTTACATACTTAATATATAATACATGTATACCAATGTATGCCTGTTGAACTGAAATAATACATTTACCTACCTCAAATCATGATTTCTAAAATACTCACTGCTGAGCTCAGTAAACCTTTTAATGTTATTAACGCGCAGAATGTAGTTCGGTATGGGGTTCCAAAGAACAGTGAACTGACAAAATACGATAGGTGTCTTAATCGACTCCTGTGACGAGGAACTATTAAATTCATATTTCTTGTTGATCTACCAGTAGTGACCTTTTCAGAAAGGTATAATTGCATAAGATTTAACAAGATCTTTTTCATAACAACAATATACCTTGCTTTCAAAAAGTTACTTAGTGTAACACCTAATATCACGTTGGAAACATCACTAATGTGATCATGACTCTGTTTGTGACAAAACGAGTGCAAGCATTAAAAATTAGTTGCAGCCGGTGAAATTCACTAGCAGACATACCAGAGTAAACAGTATCACAGTATGTGAAATGTGGAATCAATAAAGCTAGGACGAGTTTACGTTTTAACCATTCATTTAGAAAATAAGAATATTTCCACAATTTTCTTAAAATACAGTAGACATTTTTGGATATTCTATCAATGTGGTCATTCCAAGTTAGTGTATTATTAAAAATCACTCCTAAATTTTTAGCTTTAGTGACATATTGAGTTGCTAATTCGATCATTTTAATTTGGGGTAATATAGATGTATCAACTTCTCTAGAATAAACAATCATTGCTTGCGATTTAGATGCATTTAACTTGAGCCCATTATTTTTAGTCCAAAATAAAATAGCATCAAGATCGTCGTTAATTTTAGCAATGTAGGTAATGATATTGGTAATAGGTCCACTAATAAATATTTGGGTATCATCAGCATACAATCTGCATTTTGACTCAGATAAACATTAACATAAACATGGCATGTCATTAACAAACAAACTAAACAACAAGGGTCCTAATAGGGACCCTTGAGGTACACCACATTTTAGCTCAACTATATCCGATCTCATCTCATTCAAATAAACAAATTGATTTCTTTTATAAAGGTAATTACATAATAATTTAATAGCTGATAAGTCAATGACTGCCTGAGTTTTTTGCATAGAAGTTCATGATTTACACAATCAAAAGCTTTGGAGAAATCCAAGAAGGCTTTTTTCAGTTGTCCAAAAATTATTCATTACCGAAAATATTCGCTCGGTAGCAGAATTCGAACCAGGCAAGCACAGGCAAAACTCAATTAATTTTAGTATATTTTGATAACTTATTCGAATCAAAATGTTTGAATACATCCATCCATATTTTATCTGTCGGTACTTTATTTTCCATCCAAAGCTTTATTTGTTCTGTAGTAACGAAGCTTTTAACCAATGAAAATTCATCAAAAAGTTCAACTTCATCAAATGTATTTAGATTAGGTCTTTTATGTTTAACAAAATCTACACAGCATTCAACATCAGTCCATAGTGGTTTTGTAATTGTAGTCCATTCAAAAATTTGTGTTTCATAAAATTTATCTGTCCACTGATCCAAATATTCGATGCAAGTAGAATAAAATAAACATATAGTCTTTTTGAATTTAGAAACATCAATTTCTCCATTTTTCTCTAAATTTAAAATAATTTGTTTTACCGTTCCAGGATAAAAACAACTGTTTTTCCTTTCTACTAATTTTGTTCGTAATTCTTTAATTATTCCTGCTACTTCTGGCATACAAATATTTTGAGATTCAATTTTAAGTATACAATTATGAAACGTTGAGGATTGACTTTGTACGAATAAAAGCCAAACTTCGGCTGACGGATCTTGAAAGAATGTTTTTAACACAGATGGGCATTTATCTTCAGACAAAAAATAACACTTTAAAGCCTGGAATAATTTGAAAATCCTATCTACAGCTGATCTCATTGTTAACCATCTTGTTTTGCTGTAACCGAGTACTTTTTGGAAATTGACCTCACTAAACTCACATATTTCTTTAAATTTTTCAATTCTTAAAGAATAAATATAGAAGTAAGAATATATTTTAACAACAACTATTTCTAAGTCTATAGGAAGACAATCCGAAGCAATTTGGAGGCAGTTATTTATTATATGTGCAGCACAATTTACTCCAATCAAATCTCTGCCAATATTTTGTTGAATCTTGTGAAAAATGTTGTTGCGTCCTCTTCTTGCAGCTCCCCCAAAATTACAATTTGTGTTGTCGGCACATAAAGTTAATAATTTGTTTGATAATTGATGATTACCAAGAGTTTTTAAAATATAATTTGATATAATATCAGAAGTTTCGCCGGGCAACTGTTGTACTTCCAAAATTTTAAGTTTAACACCATAAATAGGTAAAAAATAACGTATCAAAAGAGGACAAATTTTTATGTTGCCATGATTTGAGCAGTCAGCGTAGATAGTAAAAAAATTTATTTGGGAAAGATCGGTCTTAAGCAAATCCAATGTAATGAGTAATAATTTAATAGCTGATAAGTCAATGACTGCCTGAGTTTTTTGCATAGAAGTTCATGATTTACACAATCAAAAGCTTTGGAGAAATCCAAGAATAGTAAAACAGTAGCATTTTTTTTATCCATTTCCATGTACATATTATCGGATATTTCAAGCAAGGCGGATGATGTGCTGTGCTGTTTTCTAAATCCAGACTGGAAATTATACAATAGACTATTAGCTTCAACATATTGAGTGATTTGTCTATGCATAATGTACTCAAACACCTTAGATAGAAAGGGCAGTATGCTAATTGGTCGGAAATCATTAATAGAAGGATTAGCCTTTTTTGGAACTGGGATAACTTTAGCACACTTCCAATTTCCAGGATAGTTACCAGTTGTTAATATATGGTTGAAAATATGTAAAATGAAGGGCAGGACAACAGGAGATATAATTTTTAAGAACTTCGGAGATATTCGGTCGGATCCAACAGCATCTGATTTAATTTCATTTAAAGCAAAATGAACTTCATCAATGCCAACATTACGAAAAGCAAAAGAAGATGATAAATTACGAGTTGGAACATTGCACAATTCAGGATTAGTTTCGACAGGAGTTTCAATGAATAAAGAATTTAGTTCATTCACATCAAAATCATCAATAAATTTTGTTATCCTATTCAATAGTGACAAGACGACAAATTTTCCGTCAACTGGTAGTAACCACAATTTAGAAATTTAAAAAATTTAATAATAAAACCTAAATTTAGATAAACCTAAATTTTTGATTATGAGTGTAAATACATTCCATACATTATAATGAAAATCGATTACATACTGCCATTGCATAAACTATAAAACAGCCATGAAACTTAAAATCCCATTGAAATTACAGTTGAAATTAAGTTGATGTGTCGTTTCATGTAATGGGAATCAATCTTTAAAGTACACATACGAGTATAATAATATTAAAAATTTGTTGTTGCAAATATTTATTTACGGTGTATATCATATATATATATATATATACTAGTAGAACAACAATGAAAAGAAATTAAGCGGCGGCATTGCTTTGATCCTATAAAAAAAAGGGGAAATTTGTCTTTTTTTTGTTTTAATTATTTTTTAAATATTAAAAAATAAAAATAAAAGAAAAAAATAATCTTAAGGAAGTTTTTAACTGAAATGATGGTGGAAAATTTATTCATAAATTTTAATTTAATAATTTTTTTTTAATTAATTACATTATATGAGTATGTATACCCAACATAATGACTTAAATATTATATATAGCTATATATAGATAGAATATGATATAGGTTCGTATTAGGTGTAATTATAGAATATTATAAAAATTGGTTTACTAAACATGAATTTTAAGATGAAACTTGGTAGTAAAGCCTTATTATGTGTGTTGGTATAGCAGTCTGTTTATAGTTTATATTTACTAAATTATTTATTATTCAGATCACTTACTTCAAAATTGATTATATTAGGTACACAATACAAAATCTTATATTATTACATACGCAATGATAGCTTACACTGGATGATTAGAGTGAGGGGAGCATTGAAATAAATAAAAACTATTACTCTAGACGCCCAAGTTAGTTTTATACTAGTTGTAGGTATACTATAAAGTTGGATACGTGTTTCCACATCAAACACAATCCATCCAATTTGTGACAAAAAATAGTAATATTTGATCTATAATTAATCGTTTAATATTTTTTTTTAAAAAAAAGATAGGGTGGTTTTAAAATTGTTTTTATATTTTTAAATTTTCTAAGTTTAATAACCATTGTAAGAAAAAGTAAAATTGACATTAATTATCAAATCATGTATTTCAATCAAAATATATAAAAAAAACTCTATAAAGTGAACAAAACAACCGAAATCAATCTGTATAAAGAAATAAAAATGTCAAAACTATATAAAAATATTCAAAATCCAGTTGAAAGTTCAGCTATATCACCATCATATTCAATACATATAAGCTGTCAATTTAATCGTATGAAAATTATATAAAAACAATTTGGTTTTCTACCTGGTAAATGCACTGAAGATGCAATTTTAAAATTATGTTCTGAGTTGTGCTCGTATATAAACAATAAAAAATGTACTTCAGCTCTGTTTATTGACATTACCAAAGCTTTTAATATGATTGATCACCAGATTATTTTAAACAAATTAGATTCAGTGGGTTTTAGGGGTTTTATGTTAGACTTTTTAACTTCTTATTTAAGAGATAGAACTCAAAAAGTTAAGCTAAATAATATAGTAAGTCAACTCAAAACTACTAACATTGGAAAACCTCAAGGTTTAGTGTTAGGTTCACCGTTATTCTTAATTTATATTAATTCTATTTTTCTACAATCTTTTAAAGGTAAGATAACAGGTTATATCATATAGTGAGCATAGTCTTAATTCACTAAAAGAAAGTATGGAGTTTGATGTAGATTTTCTCAGAAAATGGTTCGTAGTTCATAAACTTATAATAAGTGATAAAACTAAAATAATTGTTTTTGATTTAAGAAATTCTTCTGACATTGATCTGGAAATTAAATTTCATTCTACTGGTTGTGTTGGTTTAAATTATGCTTCTCATTGCAATTGTCATGTTGCCTCATGTTTGTGCTCAATAGGTTGTTTTAAAATTGAATCTGTTGAAAGGTGCAAGTACTTGGGAATAATTATTGATAAAAATGTAAATTGGAGGAAACCTCATCTAGATAACTTATATAAATATATGTTGTTATGTGTTAGAAAATTTTATATATTGAGACGATACTGTTCAAAAAAGCTTTTATTAAATATTTATTATGCTCTGGTTCACTCTAAAATAAAGTATGGTGTACCTAGTTGGGGTGGCTCATATTTACAAATACAATTGAACCATTACTAAAAGCTTAAAAATGTATTATCCGTGTCATGTACTTTAAAAATAGAACCTTCATCAGTTGTTGGCCTCTATTCCAAGAACTAAATATACTGCCTGTCAGACACCTCTTTGCTCAATACTCATTAATTAAATTTTACAACGGCAAACATCATTTGAGACTTTGCAATTCAAATTGGTATAACTTAAGAATAAATTATAGAATGATAGTCAACATACTTTTCTGTAATAAGACAGACTATTACAAGTTTTACTTTACTATGGCATCAAAATACTTTAATAATCTTCCAATGAATATAAAAAATTCAAATTGTTTAAATATAAATTATTACGAAATTGAACTACTAAGGTAAATTAAGTCAATTAGATTATTTATTATAGCTTCAAACTGCACTGGAACTATTAGAAGTCGCTTTTCATCTAAATTTTGTGAAATCTATTTTTATAAATGGTTTATCACTAATAATATATGTGACCTGAAGTACCTTACTTATAAATTCTCTTCTTCTGGTCTTCTTTAAGATACGCTAGATCTTACTTAGATTGCGATTACAATTATATAGATGTATATGATAAAATAATGTTCAAAGAAATTTGCCATAAAATTACTTATGGCTTTACTTATCCACTTATGTTCTAGCAATAAACAAATTTTATTATTAAAAAAAAAAAAAAAAAAAATAACGTACATAATTTCTATTGTATTTCATTAGATTAAAAATTATTATTAAATTAGTATTAATCTTTGTTGAAACCCCACAATTAATTTCTTGGAAAAGTAAATTTAAGTAAAATTAAGAATGACTTAAATGACTATACATCACTAGTGTGAATTCACTACTGTATAGTTTAAATTTTATTTGTATATATATATATATATATATATATACAGCGCCGGCGGAAGATATGTGCGGTCTGTGCATCTGCACAGGGAGTAAATTTTGAAAGGGCGCTAAAAAGAACCGAAAATCATACTAAGTAGAAAAATTTAGCGAATGAAAAAGTTTTTATTTAAATATTTTTTCACCTGTATAAAAATTGCATTTCGTTATGTAAAAAAATTAAAAATGTTTCTTCCTTGCTTTTATATCTGCGAATTTTGTAATGGCATCACCTACTTCAATTTCTTTTAAAATTTCTTGTTCAATCGAGATTATAGCAAGGGAATTCAATCTTTCTTGATTCATAGTAGTCCTTAAGAAAGTTTTTATTAATTTTAGTTTTGAAAAACTCCTTTCTCCAGTTGCAACCGTAACTGGAATTGTTAAAAATATTCTGAGAGCAAGCCATATATTGGGAATAATGCATTGCAGTTTATTTGTTTTTATAAAATTCAATATATGGCGTCATATTAATTTTTTCTCCTTTAATAAGATTACTAAAGTGTCGTAGTTCGCTGAAAAGTTGATCACCATCTATATCACTATCATTTTTATCTGTAAGAGCTTCTTCCAGATCCTTGCATTTTTTCTGTAATATACTTTCTTCAGGTAAATTAAATAAATCAAGTAAAAATCAGAATAAGTTATTAAAATGTTCAATTTGGGTAAACCTTTCTTTTACTGTAGCATTAACTTTTGCTACAATGGATGTTATAAATTTTTTCTTTAAAGAATTTTTGCGGATCGTTTTCCTCGATCGATTCATCCACAGGTAGTGTTGATTTTCTTCCTCTTTTATGTGCAAAATTTGAATCTATACCTATTTCTGCAGCCATTTTCTTAGAATTATCTATATATTTTGTAAATATATTATCGTGATTCAAGGATTCCAAAAAAGTTACGCAATTTTTCTAAAATATTATTGCAGCATTAAGATTGCTTTCCTTTGATTGTAATAATTAACTGCATATATTAATATTATATAAAATTACCAATATTAATAATTTCATTTTGTATTTCTTTCCCACAGTAATGTACATGAGTTTCCGCAGATTTTATTTTACGCAAATGTTCTGTCATAACTGGGTCGAAAATCTCGAGCAGTTCGACCAAGCCTAAGAAATTGCCATTATTTTCTGCGAAGAGAGTATCGGTTGTTCCACGAAATGCTAAATTATGACTGGCTAAATATTTTGTAATCTCAATCAGCCGCAACAAAGCATTCTTCCAATGCATCTTTTCCTTTTCAACAAGTAAAATAAGTTCTTTATCAATAGTCGTTTTCAATCGAAGTCTTGTAGAAGCTTCAAACCATATATCAAAGCATTTTAAATGATTGGAAGAAGTTTCATGCGAGTTTAGAATTTGGTGTATGTGTATCCAATCAGAGTTTCCTTCTTGAGCCAATGATAGTTTTGAATTTCCTTTAAATAATTTACAACATAAACAGAATACTTTATCAACAGTTTTAGAATAACTCAACCAAGTTCGCTTAAATTGCTCTCCATTTTTAGCTTTTCTATTAAAAAGACTATGCGAAAAGCTTCGCTTTATTTTGTCGTTTAGTGGGAATTTAAAATTTGAATCAATATCATTGTGTTTTGCTGTTACCAATATATGGTCAATTTGTCGTTTATTTAATATTTTTGGATATTGGCTGGGATCGTTAACATTAAAATTAAAAGTTACCTGTTCCTGTGATGAATCGTTGCTATTACAGTCCATATTACGTGTGCCTTCATCTAATGTTAAGACAACATTTTCAACTGAGACTGCGATTCTAGTAGAAACATTTCCAGATTTTTCTTGATCTTGCGTTAGTGTATTCTGGATTGTATTATTAAGCTGGTGTTCTGATTCTTTATCGGAGTTCGCCTTTGCGAGAAGATCTTGATGAGAACTATTACAATTTCCATAATCAATCTGTTTTTAAAAAAAAAATAACAATTTTCTTGCTTTAGAGAATAGATTTTTCCATTTTTAATTTTGTTTTTCTGTTTTCCGAACCAGACAGTTTTTTTGGTGGCATTAGGATAAAAAATTATCTGAATATTATATCGCACGTGCAAAATTTGGAATAAAGCTGAATAATCCAATAACGAAGCGTAAAGTTTAATGGTACACACACAAATGTTACTTTAGAATTATTGTTTAATGTGATTCTTCAATTGAATGAATTAATGTGATTCTTTAATGTGCATTCTTCAATTTTCAACAGATATTTTTTTAAATTTTTTTTCAACGGATATTTTGTTCTATTTTTTCGAAGTGCTATAATTTAACGATTGATTTGTGAAGTTTGTGTTAAATATGACAAAGGCATAAAGTTTTAATTTTCCGGCTAAAAACTGTGAATTTAAAAAAAAAAAAATTATGAAAGTTTAGAAGCGCAAAATTTATTTTGCACAGGGCGCCAACATATCTTCCGCCGGTACTGTATATATATTTCATTAAAGTACTAGGCTAAGAAATTTGAATTAATTTATTATATTATTTTGTGAATTTAGCATGTAAGTTAGCTGTAGTTTTTAATGAAATAAAAAACTATATATAAAAACTATATTTAATTCAGTTGGATGACTAATTGATAGTTGGTATGAAAATGTTTACACGTACAATTTACATCCAATTCAACTAAATCATACAAGTAAATTGAACTTTTAAATGCTGGATTCAACGGTTATTTACGATTAATAAAATTTTTGAAAAAATTTATCCACTCTAAAACAAACAAAACCGTTAGAAATAAGGGTTTTACTGCGCAGTGAACATACAAAGTATTATAATCGTAAACGCAAGCCAAAAACATTATACAAAGTATTTTGTGTGATCTAAAATACATTTTAACTAGGGGCCCCTGTTGAGTAATTATAATTCAAGTTTTAAGTATTAGCTTTTGTGTAAAATTGTGTAAGCACCTACAGTTTTTTTTAAATTAGAAAATCACGTATTATATTGAATGAATGAATGACAGGTACTGAAAAGATCTCTATTTCAAAATTTGAGTTTCTACAAGTTGTTTTTCCATTGAAAATACTACTAATGAGTATTTTAATGCAATGTGAATTCACCTTGTTAGTCTGTTTTATTTGTTTTTTATTCATAGTCCTAATTATATGTTATTTTAAACCTGATTGAACAATTCAAGATATGGTCGGAAAGTTTGAAAATAAAGTTAAAAATTTGGAAAGCAATCAAAAATTATTTTAGGAGAAGCAAATAGCCGAATAAATTTAACCAACGATCCAAAAAAAATTTAAAAAAACTTAATATTTATCTTTACCTACATTAAATGTACCTCATTTGCACTCTCTTGATATTTGTAAAAAAAAATAAAAAATTTCTCACGGGATTTAAACACAAATCTTAACACATCGTTGATTCACATTTTTTACTGCATTCTAAACAATTAGCTTAGCACAGTAAACAATAAGCGATGTGTTAGGATTTAATCAAGATTTAATGTTTATTTCAATCTACTCCAAGCTTATTTATAATATATGAAGCCAATCTTTCCTTCTAAAGTGTTACTTTGCAAGACTCGGATAGTTTAAATGTCTCAGGTATTCACGTAAATCAAAAAATTATTTGGAATGACCATATTTTTAATATTGCGAAAGAAGCTGCCAAGTGTTTAGGCTATTTAAGTCGTTGTAAAGCTCTCTTCTCACCTTTGGAACTCCTTAATATCTATAAAACATTTATACGACCCAAGATGGAATACAATTCTCACATTTGAGCTGGCGCTCCCATTCAAGCCTTAGGCTACCTTGACTGCCTTCAAAATTGCGCCATTCGTCTCATAGGCGACCCAAATGTAACTTCATCCTTAACTTCTCTTGGACATCGTCGTACAGTAGGGGCACTTTTTCTGTTTCATAGATACCTCGTAGGTGTGGATACTTGCTCAGTAGAAATCAACTCACTACTCTCTCCTCTTACAAACAGTTCCAACACGAAACAAGAGGAGCGGCAAATGCCCACCCCTCCACAGTGGAAATTCCAAGATGGCAAAAAAATGGTTATGGAAATTCATTTATAGTCCGAGCGTCGCGAATGTGGAATCACATCCCTCCCGACGTCTTTCCACAATCAAATAATAACAGAACAGCTAGTTATAATCTCCAGAGGTTCAAGTCAAACATTTGTTCCAAAGAAAACAGAGAGTAAAAATAAAGGATGAATATAATGAATTACTAGCTATAAGCAGTGGTGTTCCTCAAGGTTCCGTTCTTGGGCCTTTACTTTTTTTGGTATTTATTAATTCTCTATTTCTTCAACCGTTTAAAGAAAATCATACCGCATTTGCAGACGACACAGCTTTTACTTATTCTTGTAAAAATAACTTTGATGTTGTGGTTAACATGAACTACGATATTAATATACTCCGTAACTGATTTTGTAAACACGAACTGATTATTATCTCTAAGACTAAGTATATGAATTTTAATATCCGTAACGCTAATGACGATAACTATAATTTGTACTATCATTCACCTAATTGTAAAAAATATCCTCTATGTCTTAATTCTGTTTCTAATGTCAATGATTCCCTCTCACTGTTTTAATAATCATCAATGTGACTCAAATTGTTTTTTAATTGAACCTGTCTCTACTTTCAAATATTTAGGATTATTGATTGATTCTAAGCTTGATTGGAGCGGACACACTTTTTACCTTAAGAACCATTTCAAAAACGTGATTCGGCAACTATACTACGTAAATCTATATAGCTCTGCTAAAGTGTGTTCAATGGTGTACTTTGCGATATTCCATTCTAAACTTCAGTATTGTATAGTTTGTTGGGGTGGTACTCACTTTAACAAGCTACAACCACTTCTAATATTTCAAAAGCATGCTATTAGATTAATTTGTAAGGTTAACCGTCTTACACACACTGCAAGCTTATTTAGTAGTTTAGGTATTCTTCCCATCAGGAACTTATACCTCTATAAAACCCTGAAAGTTTTTTTTATTAAATCAGGATATCTTGATGTGAGACATATCGTTATCCATAATCTAAGAATTAATAGCAGGAATTTAGTTGTTGTACCCCGCTTTTATAAGTTTTATATTTGTCATTTCTTTAAAATTATTGCACCGAGAATTTTTAATAAGCTACCTATTGAAATCAGAAATATCAGAGTTTTATCCGAATTTTTAACAAAAACTAAGAATTGGCTTAGAAATATTAGTTGGCATGAAGTTGAAGAGCTAATAAGAGTCATTAGATAATATTATTACTGATATATATATTATAGTATCCTGTTGCTGATATCTACAAAATTTCCATTGATTCCGTCCCTCTCAAGGCAACTCTTTTAACTCAAGTTCTTCTTGTAGTGAACCATGTTTTATGATTGATAGTGTTGTATCTTTCAGGTATCTTGGCCTCGTTCTTGATTATAAATTAAACTGGGCAGAGCATACTTTTGATTTCCATAAATATTTTAAAAAAGTTATAAGAAATGTCTTCCATCTAAACCAATATTGTTCCCTGAGAGTCATGAAAATGGTATACTTTGCTCTTTTCAACTCTAAATTACTATCGTGCTGGGGGGGCTCTTACTTCAACAAAATTCGTCCCCTACTCATTGCTCAAAAATATTGTATTCGATTAATCATGAGGAAAAATAGACTTACACCTAGTTTTCCACTATTTAGAAAGCTGGATATACTACCCATTAGACAGCTATATGTATTCAAAACACTAAAAATTTATTTCATTAGATCAGGTTATCTTGCCCATCGATTTAGCTCTCACTACAATCTGCGAGTCAATAACCTATTTTTAATAAATGTTCCTAGAGCATATACATCACTTTTTCGCCACTTTTATGACTTTTTAGCTCCCAAAATTTTCAATACGTTGCCTTTCTCTTTAAGATCGGATAGAACTTCTATTACTTTTATCAAAAATCTTAGATCTCACTTATTGAATCTTGATCACTCTCAAATTGAGTTGTTGCTAACTTAACCTAATTCTTTTATATCTTTTAAGTTTTGTTTCTCAGGCTTCTATTATTTTGTTGTAATCGTTTATCTCGAATTTTAATTTTTTCTCTTTTTTCCTATTTTATTTTCTTTCCTTGTTTAAATATGTTTAACTAAATTTAATTATTTCTAATGTATATTTTGATATTTAATAGCTATAAGTTTGTATTTTATTTTATTCTTAATTTTTTATTTTTATTTTTGTATTCCTGTAACTGTATTACTTTTAGCTCTGAATTATCAACCTAATATTGTTTAATTATATAATTTAATTATTTCTACTCTTGTTATTTCATTCATCACATATTCTCAGGAATATCAGAATGATCTTACATTTATCTAATTTTACCATTATTGTTTTGGAAATTTTTTAATTTAATTTATGATAATGTACTAAGGTATGTAATATGTAAAATGGTATAATAAATAAATGAATTTTAAAAACTAAAAAAACTAAACTATTATTATTATGCAGCTTTGTTTATTCTTTTCTTACGCTTAATTTTTTGCTTTCTTTCATTTCTTTTCCTTTAAATTAATTTAAATATTAAGTCTCGTTCTAAAACATATAGTAGTTTATAAAATTGTTTAATTGTTTTATTTTCTTTTTGTAAATTTTCCTTCAATTCACTTATTTGTAAGTTTTATCTATAAATATAATTCACATTTCTATATTCTACTTTTAATTTTAATATTAATTATTTCTTAAATTAAATTATTTTTTTATACATAAATATTTAACCAAATAAAATTTAGTATATTCTATTTTTCTTTACGAATTCAGTTTTCCAAATTAATATTTACATCTAAATTTGTTACTCCACAAATATTGAATAATTTAAATTGTTTATTTCTTGTGATGGACCATTCGAAACTTGCTTTTGCAATAGAATGTTTCCTAACTATTTTATTTTATTTATATTTTGAATTCTGTAGATGCTTTTAATTTAATACTATTATTGTATTTGTTTATTTTCTATTTTTAAGTTTTGAATTTTAGTTTTAATTAATTTACTATAATTGTAATGAATTATAATATTTAATAAAATATATTAAATGAAAAAAAAATGAAATTAACCGTTTTTTGCTTACACTACCTGTTAATTTTTACCCCACTTTCCTTCTTCCTCTTCCTTTTCTATCCCAGTCAAGTGGTACGTAAGTATTAAAGGTCCTATCCTAGCGCGCAGCTGTTTATTAAAAAAAAAAAAATATTATTGAAAACGGGATGTTGTCATCACTCTTGCGTTCACTGTCCATTAAAATTCCAAATATAATACATATATGTATGTTGTATGTATGCATATTATATTTTTAAAATAAATTTTCATATAAAACTATGCAATTCATTGTTAGTACAATTCTTTGACTGCGTACAACAATGAAAAAAATAAATTAAACATCTGAAAATGATAAAAACGATTTTTTCTAAAACAGAAAAAAAATAAATTTTAATTTTCAACTAAAATATATTCAGTAAATAACCATATAAAAACAAGAAACTACTGAGAGTGAGCTATTGCAACAAGATAATTACAGATCGGTATACAATCAAATTGCACAGATCCATAATAAAATTAAAAAATAATTAATTCCTTTTCCTTTTCCAATTTTACAACAATTACTAAAACATATCAGATGAATCCTAATAACGAGCAATCGGCGTCAAAATCAAATGAATTTATTACAACTCTTTTTTTTTTTTTTTTTTGTTCTTCTTATATTAAAATCACATTGCGGGAGAACATATACACAACTTCATACATTTTCCAATCTGTTATAATCTATAAATTTCAACAACAACCGGCAGCGACAACAACTCCTTTAAAGTCAATCAGATAAAAAAAAAAAAAACTTCATTGGTTTGCAAAAAAAACAAAACAAAAACAAAAACACAATATCAAAAGAAAAGTTCACCTATACATAAGTATGTATCATAACTTTAAAGTTAATTTAGATTGAATTGCCCTGTATTTCAGAGCGTATATTAATGATACAGGCTCGATGATGTATAAAAAATCATGAAAAAATCATCAACCAAAGGATTTTATTTGTTTTTGTTACTGTTGAAGAAAATCTCATGAAATTGATTTGAAAACTGATTTATTTTGCAATTTTCTAAAAATCACTATTATACGATCGTCACAATTCAAAACAAGGGAAAAAAAAATAAAAAAAGACATGGCAGGAAAAAAAATCACATAATATGACAATTTTTTAAAATAACATTTGACATCCGTATTAAAAATTTTAAAAATTTTGAAGTTTGTGACATTTCAAGTTCTTTTAATCTTTAAAAACTACGGTTATTTTTTTTTATTACACATGTACAGAATGAGTTGATGAATTTTTCAAAACCGAGAGATTCTGAAAACAGGGAATTTTGAAATAGGGGAGGGGATTTTGTTAAGATCCCGTATAGAATAGATTGGATTAAAAATAGCCAATTAATACCATGGAATCTTTTATAATCAATAACTGGGTGAAAAGTAAAGGGGAATAATCGAGGAAGAAAAAAATAGAATGTGTAAGATGGTCCTTACCCAATTTTTGCAGTAAACACGCATATCACAAGCATACTTTTTTAATTATACATTTTTAATTGAATCCCGTTCGATCTAATTAAGACTTCTACTATATACAATTTTGCTATGCGGCAACCAATAATTGGTTAATAACACTTTACATTCTTCTTTATTTGTGCAATTGTTCAAATTGGAAATTGGTCTCCTGTAAATATGTTCGGTTCAAATAGCATATTCTCCAATTACTATCCATACGATCTAATTCACCATAGTAGCGAACAGCATACTGATATCTACTGAGATTCCACAGCTTCTACTTATACATATTTAACTGAACCCACAACAATTTGAGTATTTCCTATACCAATCTTTCTTTCCTGAAACCCAAAACATTCATACTCTCCAAGCAAATATTCGCTGTTTGATCATATCCGGACCGAAATAAAAAAGAGACTTACAAGTTATAAATTTTGTAAGTTTTAATTCCACAAAAGATGTAGAATCAAACCAAATGCGTCAAAATCCAAAAAATAGAGTCGCAAAATATCTCAGTACTAAGCTCTTATTGAAAGAACACGTGAAGAAAAGTAAATAACTGAAATACAACCAGTTTCATTGATTATTTATATTAGGCAACATCTACGCTTTCCACTTATAACAAATTTTTGATTTACAATCAAATATTAAAATCAGTCTCAGCATACAAATATTGGTAATCAAATATGATAGGGTTGTGCTAAACATAATTAAAATGTTTCAGTATTGCGAAACCTTGTCAATGGCCATTTATATGTTCACAATGTTGATATTCATAGATATTTCAAGATCTCTATCATAAAAGATGAAATGAAAACACTGGCTGTATGCCGAATAGACATCAACTCAAAATGTCAATGTAGAGTATTACACTTAACACTTACAGTCAAAACTTTGGTATACGACTTGAATGAACGAACTCGTTTGAACTATGTTAGGCTAAATTCTTTATCACTCAATAATACCTAATGGGATTATGATTAATCAAAGATAGCTAATGTAATAGAGCCAAAATTGTATTAATACTTACTCTAAAAGAGCTGTTTTAATTTTAACGAAAGGATAGCGATGCGATCAAAGAAATTGCTCAAATATCTAAATTCAAAAGTAAAATTAAGTGATTATTTTCATCAATTTAATAATAGTAATAATACTTAATATTATATATAAATAAAATCAAATTTAAATACCTTCTATATAAAACAAAAAAAAATCCTTATTTTAAAATAAAAATTTGCACTGAATTAAAACTTAATTAGTTATAAGTAACATTGTAAAAATTATAAACACTCTGTACGAGCAATTGAGCTCATTTGAGTAAATAAATGAATAAATAAATAAATAAATAGCTGTTTTTAGTGCGTTTAAGTCGACACTGTGTTTCACTTTGTTCTCCCCCGGAAAATAGAAAAGTAGATGAAGGCTCTTTAAATGATATTCTACCTGGGTTCCAAAAATTATCGATTACGTTACAATAAATCTGGGTAAACTCATTGTATAAATAAATTATTGTGGCTAGTCAATATTTATATATTCACTTTACACAATTTCCAATTTAATATCTCAAATATTTCATTTGCAAATTAAATTTCCAAGTCGATATCAATTTGTAATAAGTGCCTATAAAAGGCTGTAGGCATATACAAACAAAAATTTTTGTATATAGACAGGGCAATTAAGATGATTGAAAATGCCACCGAGTTTCATTGCAATTAATTTAATGAAAAAGAGAACAGAAAATATCTAAAACTTTCATGTTTTATATTATTCTTTGGATAATGTGGTGTCCATTAGTGTGCATGACAATGTCTCATACATACTTATATATATATATATATATAATATAAAAAATATATATCCAATAAGATGATATTGACAATCATCACGATGGTTATTAATATCAATTATATTATGATCAACAAATTTATCATCGTCATCATCATTATCAAGATCATCACTATCATCATCATCATCATCATCATCATTAAATTCAAGGATTATTAAGAGGTTTACTTATATAAAAAAAAAAAATAAAATGAATTAATAAATATTATGGGTTTCGTTTTAATGGATTAAATTGTGGTTCTGTAACTAATATAAAATGAAGGCATGTACATAATAATATATACATATATATATATATAAATTTATATTCAATTCATTTCATTTTAATTCCATTAAGTTTTTTTAAGGAATAATTTTTAATCCTTTTTTAACCGGAATTTTCTTTACTGCTTTCTACTCTTAAATTTTTTTTTAGATAAAAATGTAATGCTGAGTAACATAGTTTTTGAAATTAGAACATAGGTATTATTTTTTTTTCTTGACATTTCCATCGTATTCGATTTCTAGCTGCTAATTTCACTTGTATTTCCGAGGCAATGTCTAATTTCATTTTTAATCTATTTGTACTTTTTAAGTAGGGGTTGGCCTACTGTAGAAGACTACTTTGGTAACTCTATCTACGCCTACGTGGTAAGACGACGTCATAGTTTTCTGCCAGTTGTCGCTGCGATTTTATCCATCTTTATGCATGTTTATACGAGTAGAAAAGTGGTACAAATCTACCAAAATTTATAGGTGAGGGGTGATTTGGGTAAGAGGTAAGCAAATCTACCAAAATTTTAAATTTCTTGTAGATTTTTGACGTATAAATTTTTTGTCTGGGAATATGTCAGTATCAAAATATTTTTATTATTATTCACAAAAAACAAGGAAATTGTTGTTAACAACGTAATTTTCGGATCGAATATTGATCAAATAAAAAAAATATAAATTATACAAATAATATTGTTGGATTGACATTAGAATAATAATAAAAATTTATTTATTTATTTCCTTACCAATAATTTCAATTCCGGCTATCTTTATATTTCAATAATCTGACAGCAACAATGACAGAAATCTACCAGTTTTTTTTACGAATGAATATGAAGGTAGATTTCTGCGGCAGATCTGCGGTAGATTTCTGCCTCGTATAAATATGGGCTTTGACATTAAGATGCCTGACGTTACTATGTTTACTGGGTACGTCATGTCACATACTTTTGTCAGTTGTTGACAATTGTGTAATTATTATCAGTGTTTGTCCAATATTATTTATTGTGTTGTATGAGATATATGAGTATTGATATAGGTAATATTTTTAGTTATATAAAGTATTAATTATATTAATTATTTTTATTGATTATAAATTTTATATATAATATTTTGCTATTTTTTTTAGTTATATTTTATATCCTCCGCGGGAATCGAACCCGTGACTACCACATCGTAATTTAAACACAATTCTGTGCTCCAACCGATTAGGCCACGGAAGTGATAGAACATACTATATAGTATGGAAAATAATTTCTTATTTTAATTTATTTGTTCATTTGATTAAATTCATCTTGATTCGTTTGGTCAGATTTATCTGGATAAATTTATCTGGATTCCAGCAGAAAGTCTAAGACTGAAGAAATGTATATAGTGTAAAATTGAACACACACAAAACCATGAGTTACTTTATAAATGAACAAAGCAAAGCAAAGTGCCTCAATACCAAATATAACTTTTATAAATTATAAATTTATCTCTAGTAAGACTGTATTTTAGAATACGGTGTAATTATTTGAAATCGTTATTACAGTGTTAACGTAATAAGAATTTAAAAATTAAAAAAAAAAATCAATCGTTTCGACTTAAGAGCTAACCGTTTCGCCTTAATCTATCATAATTCCAATAGCCAAAATTTGGAAAAAATGCCATAGTGACTGTTATTATAAAAGAACAGTTACTGTTATTTTTCAATAATATTTTACTTATTTATTATTTTTCAAAGAATAATTTTACAATTCCTTTGTAAAATTAAAAAGAATCGTCAAAAATAGGATCACAAAAATAAAAATAATAGTGCCCGTCACGCAATTTCGTAAATTTACAATTCGTATTATTTTGGTTCTTTTATAGCGCTAGTTTGCTACACTTCATACTAAAAACCAAAAAAGTTTGCTACACTTTCATACAAAGGTTTATAAACGAACGGATGATAAAATACGAAATCGTAAATTTACGAAAGAAAAATAAGACGCCTCTAAGCTATTTAATTTGCATTTCGTATCTTCGTAATGTTGACAGTTAATGTCAAATATTAATAATAAACAAAAATAAATACAAACTATGAACAAAGTATTAATCAAATTCATTTTTTATTAACAAACTTAAACATTCAAAATTGATTGGATAAAATTAAATTTAAATGTGTAAGTGAAATTTTTATAAAAAATAAAAATAAAAAATAAATTAAAATAAACATTTGTATTTGCTTCTGAGGTGTTTTCTAGAAGCATGGATTCTTCCGTCAAGGACCATATTTTTGTTACGTTTCTCACGCGTTTTAGTTTGTGTTGCTCCATATCACAAAAAATTACCAATTAAAAATAATTAAATTCTAATAACAACACAACCATAATTAAAATTGGAAATCAAATTTAAACAGACATCAGATATCAGCTGTAATTACGAATTTACGAAATGAAAAATACAAAATTTACAAATTTACTCTTCCTCTCTTTAAATTTACGAAATACGAAGATACTAAGTCCGTGACGAGCGCTAATATTAAGTACTGTAAAGTAGCAATTGTTATTATTTAGAAACAATACATTCTCACTGTTATTTTAAAAGTAGGAGTATCATCAGGTAGTAACAGTTTTTTTTTTTAATTTTAACGTTAAATAGTACAATCTTTTTTTTATATTTAAATAAGTTATTACGATTTTTAAAATGTGGTTATAAGCAGAACTTGTGTGGGATTACCGAAATCTGTATTTCTGCTCCTTTATATTTTATTCTATTACACTATATCGTACGGTTTTAGCCTTCTTATATCATAAGATCTCATTAGCCTTAAGGTTGCTATGTTGGTGGATTCAATCGATTTTCGTGTTTAATACACGCTCGCAGTAGATAGAGCTTCAACCGAAAGGTCCCAGGTTGGATTCCCGATGAAGCAAAATAATGTTTTATTGGTTTTTCAACCTGGTCAAGTACCCTTTGTAAAATAGATGACAAAATGTAATTGAGAGTATGCATAATCTGGTAACAACTTAAAAAAAATGGAACTTCGCTATTTAAGAAGGCTTAGTTTCTGACAATAGTAGTAGTTTTTTACATTTAATGTGTTGGATGATAAGTCAGAAATTTGATAAATAAATACTAGAAAAACATTGTAGTAAAATTTTTTAGTACCGTACTTAATTAATTCAGCACGAAAAGGTAATTCTATCTAGCTACTGTTTTTTGCAGCTCTGTACTCCTAATCCTTTTTTTTAACTTTTAATTTTATTTTCTTTTTTCAGTTTGTATACAATTAGAAATTTTATAAAACTAATATTATTTATTAATTTATTTAGAACTAAAACCTTAACTTGTTTAATTTGTTTAGTTTTTTCTTAAATATTATTTACACACACTATTCATATACCTATTTGTTATTTGTAATATCAAAAATATTTTATAATTTTTTATTATTTTGGAAAATTTTAATAAAAACCAAAAAATTTTGTAGACTTTTTTTTATTAAATTAAGCCGAACTTAAAACTAAACTAAAACTATACTTAAAACCCTAACTAACTTAATCTAAACCTTATTACTTATTCTATTGATATATTAACCTAATTTATTCCCGTTATTCATGAACTATTCAACCACCAATAGTTTGTTGATAACTGTTTATCCTTTTCAAGAATAAACGTGTCATATTTTATTAGATTAGTCTCAATATTCTGAGGGTTATATTCTATACACTTACATGTGGTCCTTCTACTGCTTCTACTATAGTGATATAATAGAGGGACATGCTCGTGGTTTTGAATATACCCTTTAAAGTTAAGATAAATAAAATGTTCGCACGCAATGAAACCTGTTCTTACTCTTCATTATGGTAATATATATTGGATATTAAACCATTTTCTAAAGTGTTAAGAGATCTCTCAAAATGATTGCGAATAGTTTTTATTAAAAAATTACCGAATCTTTAACTATTTACTTTTCGGTACAAGCATTTATTGGAGTAAAAATGCTTGTAGTCCGTTTCTGGTTTTCTATGTAGATTTACGCAGGCTCGTATTCCCTGACTTTTTCCATTTGGCTTGCACTAATATTAAACCAAATTGGTGCAGCATATGACATAGTTGGTCTAATAAGACCCTGATACGCTAAGATTTTTACTCTACTATTTATGGTTTTATTGTAAAATAATTTTTTACAATTCATGAAGGATTTTGTGCCTTTTTCCACTGCTTTGTCAACGTGGAAAATAAAATTTAAATTTTGATGAAAGTATACTTCTAAGTTAATATTTAACTATTTTTCTTTTATTGATATTTATATTATTTGGTGCCTTAATTTCAAATTCTTTCCAGTGTCATTTAATATTATTATTAACTTTGTACACTGTGTTGCGGAATAATATCGTTTCACATTTCTGTATGTTAAGTAGTCTCCACTGTAAGGTTAAATTGTTTTTGAACCTAAGATTGAACCTCTTTTATATATACTCCTAACCTAATTCATTATTTTAGCTCTTTTAATATGATACTATTGTGGCTGTTCAACAAGATAATTTTGTTATATTTGTGAAGTCAAACTAAATTAATTCAGTGCACTCAACATTTTTTTTCAAAACTTGATACAAATTAAAATAAATTTTTATTACATATTTTTTTAAAAATCAATGTAAACGATGTCGAATTATAATTCGATTTAAATTATTTTTATTATAAAAATAAATTTTTATTAATAATTGTCCAAGTAAATCGAATGTTACAAATTTTACTACTTTTCAACAATTTTCTTCAGATAATACAAAAATAAATAAAAATAAAAAATCAAAATATGTAAATGTCGGAACTTATTGAACTGACAAATAATATTTTGTACTTTGTAATGACCATAATATAATATATATAAAAAAAAAATTAATATTTCGAATGCATAACGCATAATGAATGCGAATTCGAATTTTTTATCTTCTTGAATTCATTTATCAATTTTCGTCTTTTTTCTGTCATCAAGTTTTCTTCATTAATATTATATTGAGGTAAATCGTTTTCGGATATGGGTTGTTCAAGCTGTGCGCTAACTAAAATTTGCGCATAAATTTTATTATGTTGGCTGAGATAATGTTCAAATGTATATACAGAGAGTCTCCAGAATCCAGCTGTGTAATAATTTCTTTAATTACAAAAATAATTTCTGTTATAAAAAAATTATTATTATTATTATGAGAATCCTTGAAGTGAATTTAAAAGGAATGAAATTAATTAGTATGATATTGGAAAGTTTAATGTTAGAAATATATTGAAAAAAAAACTAATATTATACAAGCAAATATTTAAGGTTAAACGGTACCTATTAAAATATAAAAATTTTAAATTATAAAATTAATTAGTTTGATATTGTCATATAAAAAAAATGTTTATTGGGATTTTTTGATAGAAACATCGAGATTGTGAAACACTTTTAAACAGAGATGCAAACCAAAAATTTTTTTCGTCTGGTTCGGTTTTGGTTTAGGGTTAATTTTAATATTTGGTTTTGGTTTTTGGGTTTTGGTTCTAAAAATTTCAAAATTTGGTTTTGGTTTGGTTCTGGTTCAATAAATATTTTTATTTATGGTTTTCGGTTCGGTTCGGTTTTGGTTCAATTTTGTTAAACATAAAATTATTTATATACATTACAGATTACATACACTATATACAACCTTCTTAAGATGTCGCATCAGATTTTCGGGGTGATTGCTTTTCATAACAAAACTACACTTTTGCTGGTATTTGTTTCTATCTGAAAACAAAAATTTTCAAATACTGGGTTTTTGTTATTTTTAGTCTGGCCATTTTCTTTGGGGTAACGTTAAGAAAAAAGAAATTAATTAATTTTATTACTCACATTCACATCACAACAGTCACAACTTCAAAATTCAAAGACGTTATAAATTCGTGTATTGAAAAAAAGTCAAGTCAAATGTCAACATTTGATTTTTTTCGTATTGAATTTGACTTTTTTTTCGTTCCCTATAAACAAATTTTATCTTTATGACTTTCGATTTCGACTATCAGTTTTTTTTTTATTAGTTATGTTAAAAAATAGATTAAAACATGAACCAAACCGTAAACCACCATATATTTTGTTGGTTTGTGGTTCGGTTTCAGAACTATTTTAAGAAATGGTTCGGTTTTGGTTTGGTTCGCCCAATTCATTATAAAAGTCGTTTGGTTTTAGTCCGGAAAATATCAATGGTTCAGTGGTTTTTTGGTTCGGTTCAAAAACCGGTTTGCATCTCTGCTTTTAAAGTTGTAGTTCTGTACTATGTTTAAGTTGTTTGTAGAAATTTCTCAATCGTGCAAACATTTTTTTAGTACAAAAACATTCATTTTTTAAGTTTTCTTCTTCTATCTCTATTTCTTATAGACACAGTTTGACTGGAACAAAAAGTGAGGGTTTCGGAAAATCGTCAAGTTAAAATGCTAATACCAAAACGATCGTCGACCTTAGCCTAATTGACCTAACTGAAAACAACTTGTGCAGAATATGTGAGGTAACAGAAGAATTTATTGAACATCTGCTCTGTGAAGAATTCACTCATATTAGACTTAGCCATCTGGGAAAAGCCCCCGAACAATGGGAATTACACATCATACCCACTGAAGAATATTCTTAGTATGATCATTAAAACAGGCATCTGTAAGGACTCAAATGCTTAATTTAATTATTACTGGGAATCACAATAAGCGTATTTGCGACTGCATTGATAGATAGGTCTCCACCCGATATTCACTTAAATCTAATATAATATTATTATATATATTGTTGCCTGCTTTATGCACGTTTTACAATCCAGTTTAAAATCAAATTACAATTCCACTTTAAAACTATTTCTATAGAATTGATATGGGTTACATAAGCCTGTATTTCATTTGACTGAAATTTCATTTGCCTGCATTTCATTTGACCGGATATGATAAATATTCATAAAAAAAATTTCCTGTAGCAAGCCTTTATCAACCAACGGATACCAGAACTACATCTTCTAGGTGGTGACTGGTGGAAAATGCCAAATCCAAGAAACTGAGCCGCCTCCAGCAAAAATAGGTCCGGGTCCCGTTCCACAAAGCCCTCGATTTTTTTTTTTTAACTATTTCTTAGTACAATGGCGATAGTTAGTACGATGCAAACAAGAGGTCCATCGGTCCGGAAGTCGAAACCGAAGACCTTAAAGTTTTTTTTTGTGATGAAGAACATAGCTCCGGGGTCTCAGGATTTGGGGTCGAAACTTAATAATACTGGTAAATGAAATATAGGCATATGACACGCTCCCAATTGACATATATATATAAATAATTCAATTGTAGCGGTATTGCTTTTTTGATGGTTTGGTTCATAAAATGATTAGCAACTTTTTATTTAAAGACTTCAAATTTATATTTTCGATAATCGAAAATTTTTAAAAACTACCACAACATGACAGTAAAATTATTTACTGGCCGATATGGTGCAGGTTCGAATCCTGGAATATGGATGTTGTAAAGAAGTGTTTCGAATTATTCTTTAAAATTAATTTCGAAAACAATTTGATTCTTAATTAAAGCAATATGGAACTATGGTATTATAAAGGGGCAGTTACTGCACTTATACTCTGCAGTAGATGTAGTTGGCTACATAAAAAAATTACTAATATATAAAAAATTCAAAAGAAAAACAGATTGTATATACATTCTCTTTATAAACAGCCGCGCGCTAGAACCATTGCGACCTTCAAATTTGATTATAGTTTCAGAGTATAAATTTATGCAACATCACTTTCATCTTTCTGTAGATATATTCGAATTCGTCTGATCATGTGAATTGTGCGACACCAAGTGATTTTATTTGTTTTTGATACATCTATGACTAATTTATGACTATAACTGATAAGACTAATAGATTATTTGGCTTTCGCAAATAAACAAAATTAAATATACATATTATTAAATGTACAACAACCACCCGAGCCTATACTTCTATACCTAGGTTCGGGCAACAGCAGTAAATATTTTGTATATTCTTTTATGTTTTATTGTATATAGTCTTGTCTATCAGGATCCTCACAGAGCCGAAAATTATTAATACTAATAAATATTAGACCTTCACATGCACGATAATGTAAATTAGAATGTCCATATTATGTAATTCTAGTTGCGAGAATACAAAACGCGCCTAAATAACGGCCTAAATATTTCGAAATTATTTTACTAAATATTGTTAGGTTTTACATTTAAGAAAATTAATTTTAGAACATTATATAGCATTAATTAATAATTGAATAGGTCGGAGCAAATAAATATTACATTTTCAACCATTTGAGGAGGTTAATCTTACGTTAGCTTAGTTTTATATGTATAGAATCGCTATACTATTGTAAGACCCTATTTTATATTTCTAACTAAACGTAGAAAATTTTGCAGGTAGTTTAATTTAGTTTAGTTAAAATAGGTAGTGGCAGCCAGAGCAATCCGTTGCTGCCATGATAATACACCATGTGTGAAGTCAGAGCGATTCCCTTCCTCACATTACAATACGAAATTTTATTTAAGAATTCTCAAATGAGCCCAATTGCTCGTACAGAGTGTATAATATAATCTAATAAAATAGATCAGTGTAACTAAAATTCAAAATATACAAAATACTAATATAATTCAATGTAAATAGTGTAGGATAATAGAAAAACAAAACAATAACAGTACCAGCAAGAATAACCTTAACAAGACCAGAAATTAACCTTTACCTATTCTCCTAACAGATCCGTAGCGATGACGAATCTGTGGATATCCTGTAAAGAAATCTTTGGAATCTCTGTCGTCATATATTGTCAAACATATACCCTATTGACCCAAATAAGCTATTTTTCGTTAGACCTAGGTAGTTACAGACGATATCTTCTTGAGTGTCAAGAAAGATTCGACAGTTATCATTATTGACAAATCCTAGTCGCATTTATCTGGTCCATTCTTAAATATAAATATAAAAGAGATTTAATTGTTTACCCAATTTGGAATCATTCGTATTTACGTGAATTTCGTGGCTCAATTAAACATCTTAATTTGCTCATTAACCAATCTCCTTTTGCAAATAAACGAAATAAGACTGCAGATAAGAATAATATTTTGAATTTGTTGCAAAAATTAATTTAACCTCTTAATACCGTATCGTGAGTACTTACCATTATTCAAAATTATTCTTAACTTTTTTTTTCATATCGGTGCCTTAGAGTTCAAAACTAATTGCATTATTCCTTGTTTTCTTGTTTTTTGTTCTTTGTTATTGTTTTCATCTTTTTTTATTTCAATTTACTGGTCTAGTGATTCTTAAAGTATATTTTCAAATTTCATTATATCATAAATATTATCATTGGTATTAAAAAAAAAAAAAAACAAAAAAAAATTGTAATCCTATCTCAAAAAAACAAAAAATAAAAACTTCCTGTACGATGAGTACACGTTATCGCAATACTGAATATGTACTGAATATCAAACCAAAAAACTAAAAAAAAAAGCCGCCTTTTTTCATAATCAACGCCTCTTTAATTGATGCATTCATTTGCATAATAATTAAATAACAACAGCAACAAAAGAAATAAAAAATATTCAAGATAACAGAACAGACCCCATTTCGAATTTAAAGTAACTTGTTGTTAGTTGTTCATTTCGTTTTTTCATTCGGACCCAATATACCCATATATATATATATATATGTACTAGTATAACAACACTCTAAATTTGGTATTTTCTTTTGCAAGTTCTGCATCAATTAATTAGTCTTATCAGTCAGTCATTTCGTATTTGAGGACCGTTTCCATTTATATATACATATTTGGTTTTGTGGTGAACCTGAACAATCTTCTTGTAATAATATTATGCTGAGCGGCTGATGAAACAATATTCTTGAATGATAGAAAATTAATTTTTTCTTATTTTGTTTCCATTTTTAATTCGAAAATAAAAATCAACAACAAAAATAAAATGATGTGAAGGCATTTTAATGTCATTTTGTGAAGTCCATTAATGCACTCACTAATTGACTTTAAGGAGAATTTTATTTTTATTCCATTTTCAACCTTTTTATTTCTTGTGGTTTAGATAACAATAAAAAAATATATACATATGTGTATATATGTATGTATGTATAAAATATAGAAATGCTTGTCTGATGGGCAATTTAATTGAACATAATTAGTCTTTAATAAAAACTACAGATATATGGCAGATTAAAAATGAATGAAGATAAAATAAAATATTTAAAAATGTCAAGAAAAGAGCAAATAAAAAGTTATTAGAATATAACAATCGGAGAGTACAACTTTGAAGGAGTTTCAAGCTTCCCTGGGTACTATAAGAAGCGAGACAATAAGAAGCGAATAACAATAAGAAGCTATAATAGTATGCAATACTGCATTAATAACAGAATTCAGGTCAGAAACTGATGTTACTGTCCGTGGACATAGTAAATGTATCGCAAATGTCGCCAACATATTGACGAAATGATCTTAAATGCCAAAAAATTTTTGTTTACATTGTCATATGATCGGTAATTAATTTGACAGAGTATCCGCGACTCATTTTCACGACGCGGGTTGTTAAATTATGTATCCCAAAATTTGTTGATACACACCGTGACATCGTTCATGTATCGACAACGTCTCCAACATATTGACGTATGATCTTAAATGTCAAAAAAAATTGTTTACATTGTCATATGATCGGTAATTAATTTGACAGTGTATCCGAGACTCATTTTCACGACACGGGTTGTTAAATTATGTATCCTAAAAATTTTTGATACACACCGTGACATAGTTCATGTATCGACAACGTCTCCAACATATTGACGTATGATCTTAAATGTTAAAAAAAAAATTGATTATAATATAACATATAACAATACGAAATTAACCTTTGCCTATTCTTCGAGCAAATTCGTAGCGGTAACGAATCTGTGGATATCCTGTAAAGAAACCTTTGAAATCTCTATTGTCATATTATCAAACCTATACCGTATTAACCAAATAATCTATTTTTCGTTAGACCTAGGCAATTACAGACAATATACTTGATATCTTAATGAGTGTCAAGACGGTCACAGATTCGACAGTTATAATTATTGACAAGTCCTAGTCGTAATTATCTGGTCTCATGATCGGTAATTAATTTGACAGTGTATCAGAGACTCATTTTCACGACACGGCTTGTTAAATTATGTATTCCAAAATTTGTTGCTACATCTGTTGCTACATCTGTGAATTATGTATTCCAAAATGTATTGCTAAATTTTGTTGCTGATCTTAAATGCCAAAAAAATTTTGTTTACATTGTGTCATGATCGGTAATTAATTTGACAGTTTATTCGCGACTCATTTTCACGACACGGGTTGTTAAATTATGTATGTAATTTGTTGATACACAGTATAGTTTGGTACAGTTGAGTTTTTTTTATTAATCAAGCAATAAGTTTAAAAATTAAAGAAAACAAAGTAATAAAATTTATACTTTACAAAAATAAATTTAAAACTGTTTTATTTTTTTATTTTAATTTACTTTAATTTTAATAGGAAATGGAGTCACGAAAGAAAAATGCTTTTATTAACTAAATTGTCCACATTAAATATCCATATATAAACTTTTACAAATATATTCAATTCAAATATTTTAAAATTTTCTTCACAAAATAGGTATCCACAAACGAGTAGAATATATTGACATTTGATTTGACGTTTATTTCAGAGACAATGTGTTTAGAGTGATCGGAATTGTAAACAAAGTACCTCAACACAATGTTGACAGTTCAGACAATTTGACATATTGTATTTGTATGTACATTGTATCGGTTGAAATTTTTTGAATACATTTCCGATGTCACCGTTAGCAAACAGAAATTTGCCACAATCAAAGTATATATCAAGAAAAGCAAAGATGACGATACATAAAACTCTCATACGATGCAAAATTTTTGCTATCATTTTTAGCAAAGCCAAATTTGAAGCAAAATTTTTGCTATCATTTTTCTACAACAACAAATTACATGAAATAATAAGGCTACGTATGCTGTTAGTATGCTGTGCAAAAATTTATCATTACTTCATGTAATTTGTTGTTGTAGAAAAATGATAGCAAAAATTTTGCTTCAAATTTGGCTTTGTAGTACGCTGTTAGTATGCTGAACAAAAAAAAATGAAGTTCTTGTTTTGACCGCCAGGTATTAAACTTCAAAATTGTTTCTCCTCATTTATATCACCCGGTTATATAAAAATTTGTTTTGCTCGCCAAATTTTTACATTAGGCAATAAGCAACGTTTGATCTAGTAAAATAAAGTAAATAATCGAAGTATACATAATAAAATAAAATAAATCTAAGTAAAATAAAGTAAATTTTAAATTTAAAAATATTATTTTAAAGGTTCAATTTTTAAATAATATTTTTTAAGGTTCACTTTATTTTACTTACGATTTTCTTTTTTTTAAATAATTTATTTAAGATAATATATATATTAAAAATAGATAGATTAATTAATATTAATAGGTTTATTTAAGATAAATAGTTAGATTTTATTTTCACACGTTGTTGATTGTCAAATGAACAAATAATGCCACCTACCTGTTATTGATTAAACGAATTTTTGATAAAATTTTGCTACCAACTTTGCAGTAGTTTTTGTACTCATTTTTTGTCAGGCAAAAAAAAAAAATTTTTAACAGCATACTTAGCTTTAAGATAAAACAAAAATGTCGTAAAGTCGATATAGTTATAGCACTCAATATGTCATCTGAGTTAAACGTTCGAATCCCGCTCATGTTATAGATATTTATTTAAGTGTTTCCTTTCTTCACTGTTAATTTAATAAATAGTAAATGATGGTGAAACATTACTAGTCCCACTTTACATTTAAAATTAAAATATACCACACTTAATATACGAAACTATTATGCCTATTCTACAAAACGCAAATGGGATTGCGGCGCGGAAATATTTACTTTTATAAAAAATAACTATGCTTGAAAACGTTGCAGATAATTGCGGAGCGGTAAATATTTTGAGATACCATTGAAAACGCAATCGAACGCGAATCATATATTTGTATGAACATTTATACATTTTCTATCCGCAATAATTTTATTGCGTATTCATACATTTTAGTAGTACTGAAAAATAGAGCAGTGCATATATTCCTAGTGGTTGATGGTGGTTGAATTTAAAAAAAAAAAATAAATGGAAAACAAAACTTTGTAAGTATTAAAAATATATTTTTCACTATTTAATAATTAAAATTTTAAAAATTATTATAGAAAAAAAAAACAACAAATCAGGAGCAGTACAAGTGTTTAATTTCGGCTTTAAAAAGAAATCCAGATATAGCAGAGAATTCAAAATTTGATTCAAGAGATTTTTGGATTGATCTCAAAAAAGAATTAAATACCTACGGGCCCCTCCTTTTAAAGAAGTTTCAGAGTGGAAAAAGGTAAAACTTTCATTACTATAATTGAATTAAATTTATTAATCATAAGTTTAAATATTATGCATTTTATTTAATTTTTAGGTATGGACAAATTATAAAAGCTACTTAAAGAAAAAATCAAGTCAAGAAAAAAAAGAAATCACGTCCACGGGTGGTGGACCCAATAAGAAAATAATTTTTACAAATTCGGAAGAGGAGGTGATTGAGCTATTATCCCTTAAAGACTGTGTTGAAGGAGTTCCAGAAACACGTAATTTTGGAGTACCTAATGTAGTACTTAATGAAACAATTGATGAATGTATTGAGGATCTTACAGGTACTCCAAATCTACCTGTTACCTCTACTGAAACACCATTGCAGTCTTTGAGGAAAAATAGAGTACAAAAAAAAAAATGAATATGAGAACTTACTTAAACAACAGATAAATATCCAACAAAAATTAGTGGAAAATATTTCTCAAATGCTACAATCTATAAATGAGAATTGCAATGAAATAAAATTAGCTTTAAATAGACTTTGTGATCTGAAACAGAAAGAGTTAGAAGAAAAATTACAAAACAATAAATTTAAATTAGAACTAAAAAAAAAATGAAATTAAAAAAGATGCATATTACAAAGAGAAAACTCTATATTTTCAAAAACAAAGCAGTATAAAAGTTATTTTAAGTTTTTTTTTATTTTTAATTTGTTTGAATATCGTTAGTTATTTGAAAATTAAAATATATTTTTTGTTACTGTTAAATTGAATTACATTTAGTTATATTTTCTTATATTTAATAATATGGATTCTAATAAAATAATTATTTTTATCTATTTAATTCAATAAAATTTTAATTTTTTTTATAAAAACTTGTATTCTAGCGTTAGAGTAAAATTTTTGTATATTGTCGAAAATAGTCGAATATTTTCCTTTTAATTTTACTGATATGCTTATACAGATACGCGTATTTTGTCAATTACTTCCGAATTAAAAAAAAAATAAAATCGAATCCATGTCTCGTTGAATTTCTTCTAAAATGAAACTAGTTTAATATATTTCTTTTAAAAAATACTTACTATTTTGCGCCATAATTCACTTGTTATATTTTTCTAGGTAATACCATAGAGTAATCATATAAGGTAATACTACGTTTTAGTACTACTCTAGGTATACAGGTATACTACAGCTATTAATTAAAACTAACAAATAATTTTTAAAAATTCACAAATTGTATTATTATTATTTTTTCATGCAAAATCACAATTATTTTCTTTTATTTAATTAATTTCAATAAATCTCTTTTTTTTATAAAAATTTAAAAATACACAAAATCACACAACACCATAAACAATTTTTTTTTGTATTCTAAAATACTTAAAACATTTGTAAATAAAATATGCGGTAAAATTTTTTGGCAAATTTGAAAAGTCAAAAAATTTTACCGCTCCGTTTTTGTTTAGCGTTTTCAATGAACCCAAATTTATTGCGGCGGGAGTACTTGCGGATCTGATTTATTCCAGCCGCAATCAAGTTTGCGTTTTGTAGGATAGGCATGTAGGCATATTAGATCCTGTACAATATCATAAAAAAAGAACAAAAATATAATTAAAACATAAAGATTGCCCCTTCACTAAACTTTAATTCATATTCATTGTTGTATTTATGTAGTAAATTCAGGTACACCCGTCATTTAAAGTTGAACTCGAGAATAACATTACATTGCAATGCTTTATATACATTTTGAACAAATGTATGTACATTAACATATATATATATATATATATATGTATATTATAATGAAGGTGAAAGAGATTTGAAAGAAATTTTATTAAATTCTGTTAGATTTTAGGTAGTAGTAGGTAAACTTAATCTAAATGAATGTCTACTTAATAATTGATAGCCACTGGCGCCACTGGTATTATTTCAATATTTTGGCTGAAATCTTGGTTATTTTTTTCCATTTTAAACTAATCAAATATCCTTTTCGATAAAAATTAAAAAACAATTTAAGGTTTTTTTTGTTTTGTTTTAAATAATAGATTAATTCATTTGCGGTTTTAATTTGGAGAATCAAAGAATGATAAAATTTCTAGTAGAGACTTTATTAAAAATTAATAAAGGGTTTTAAAGGTGAAAATAATTATTAAATTTCTGGAAATGTTTTTTTTTTATCGACTTTGATAAACATATAATCAACAATATTTTTCTGAATGTATTCAAATATATTCTATTATCCTCTTTATTTTTTTTAAACATTTACAATATAGGATGGAAATATCACACATAGTGTTGTATTACAGTCATTTCTAAGCTAAGTATATATGTGCATCTTGGTTCATTTGTAACGATATATAACACAATATGAGCTAAAACCGACGTTAATTGATTACAAAGAAATTATCTCTGACTGTACCAGGTAAGTACCATCAGGGACCGATAGTTTGACAAATGAAGTGATCGTATCATCGTATATGTATGTAAATAGATATAAACACTGTAATTTCAGAACTTGCCAAAAAATCAATCCCAGGAGTAGTAGAAATAAATAATTACGGTATTGTTTTATCAGAGTAGCGGTGCATTTGTTTAACTCATGTATAACTCATACAAAAACCCAATTGCATACCAAAACCTAATAATGTTAATCTATCCTGCATACTTTATAATACACTAGCAGAGCTACCCGGCGTTGCCAAGAAAGCTTGAAGTTCCCTTTGTTTTGAATTTGAAAGACAAATATAATTTGATATCATTTCCCTTATGAATCTATTACATTCAAAACAAATACTAAATTTTTACTTCTATCTTAGCATAAAACTTATGCTAGATGTATGTAAGTAGTTAACATTTTATTTCTTAATACTCTTAATTATTATTTAATTAATAAACTTTTGTTCCCCAACATTCAAATAAAAAATTATTATTTAATTATATAGTATAAAACTAATAAAAATAAAATAGCTCAAATCTACTACACTGAACTGAATAGACTTGTTTATTGTGATCGCAAGTCTTGCTGGAAATCGCAACTTCTTAAAGTTAAAAGACAAATATGAAGGAAAAAAATTCTTGGTGATCCAGCTAAGTAAAAACTGATGTCGTAATTCAGTCGGATCAAGTAAGTGTAGGAACTTTGGTGGAAAATTTGTTACCTCATCAGCATCAACTCGCTTCCTTCGGTTTCGATTAGCCTGTTTATATTTACTGTGTTTGGTAACATCGTAAATACTTGAGTATTTATTTTATGGAAATTTTCATTTTAAGCAGCAAGAATTACTCTTTTTGCGCTACTTGACAGGTTACGCACTTGCATGCTAATTGGCAGGTAAACTGCACAATATATGCAACAAACGACATCAAGTTCCAAAAATCGAATAACAATTTTATCTTCCCAGATGATTCAACTGCTATAATTAACCGATCTCAATTTACATTAATTTACTGTTAAACTCAACGCTGTTAACACGGTTCTTATTTGACATTTGCTGAATTTTCATAATTTTGTTTTTAATTTTTTTAATATTAGAGAATAAAAGCTTTAATAATTTAAAGTAACTGGTGGTCGGAATCCAGTGTTTGAAGACGTTGGGTCAATCAATTTTTTGATTGTTTGTAAATAGGAGCTTTATTAATATTTATAAGTAATCGGCGGTTGAGTTTAAATTTACTGGTCCCCTTTAGTTTTTGATATATTCTTGGCATATGCTATGACAGCTACCAGAACTAGTACTATAATTTTAGAAAACGGTACAATACATATAATTTTAATTTTGATAGAATACCATATTACAAATTTTCTGGTCTTTTGGATTTTAGAATATTCTTTGCCAGAGCTAGGAGTTGTATCGCAGGTAATAAAACCAGTTTGTCAGAATCTAATTTTGAAAAACAGTAAAACACATACTTATTTATTTGCGACAGAATAGCAGAATACAAATGTCTGCTACGTCTTTGGCCTTTGAAATATTCTTGGCGGATATTAGAAGTTGTCACTAACTGACTGCTCGAGTCAGTTCAAATTTCGGAAAACGGTAAAAGGCATATTTGGTTTTTTTCGATGTATAGTACTAGATTATAAATTTTCAAGTCTGTAACGCCTTTAGTTTTTGAAATATGTTGATGGGTGGCTGAAGGTGTAGGGCAGGTACCCCAACCAGTTAGAATTTTTAAATTTAACATAGACTGTGTTCGATTCTAGACGACAGAGTGTCTTTCTGTAAAATTTGGTTGCAATAGTCTAATTTGTTTGGGTGGAGTTCTGGAACAAACATGCATACATACAAACATAAAAACATTCTTCTTTATAATAAGATTACGCCAAAATTTAATATAGTAATAATGTTGTTCAAATACCTCGAAAATTTAGGAAAAAATTATAGATTACAAGTATAGTTACAACTTTTTGAATATATTCCCTTCTTTAATGGGAAAATTATATGTGCGATTTTCTTCTAACTAGCCATAATTTTCCAATCATAGAAATATACGGGGTGGTCCAGAGCATGCGTATCAGTTTTTTAAGAGGGAACTAAATAAAAGTTTTATTGTCTAAATCGAGAGTGCTCTATCGATTATTGATATTTTCAACTTCCGGGAAGGAAGAGAAATCGGTTTTTTAAGACCAAAAATCACTGAAATTGGACGAAATCGTTTTTCAAATGGGAAGGGGTACTTTTTTATGCAAATTCGGATTCTACGACAAAAAAATAAGAAATTTATGTTAAATGATTTTGTTTTGTTTTCTTAGTATTTTTCTTTAAAATTAATAATCATAAAACAAAAATGCCCATCCTAAGGGTTTTTTTTTTTTTTTTTTTTTTTTTTTTCTCCTATTACTCCGCGTGGTAGCATAGGGCTTCGATAGTGAACCTCCATTCCTCTCTGTTGAGTACTACTTCCTTAATATCGTCCGAGGTATAATTGTTGACTGTTAATTCTTGATCGATTGTGCGTCTCCATGTGTTGTATGGTCTGCCGGGTCTCCTTTGTCCTTGTGGATTCCACTCTAAAGCTCTTCTTGCTATATCACTTTCTGATTTCCTTAGTGTATGACCTATCCATTTCCATTTTTCCTATTTATCTATCTGTTGATAGGTTCTTCTCCAGTTATCATCCATAAATCCTCGTTGCTAATTCTTGCCGGCCAGAATATTCTGCATATAATTCTCAAGCACTTGTTGATGAATACTTGTAGCTTCTGTTTGATTCTGACCGAAGTGAGCCATGTTTCACTGTCATATATTAATGTTGACTTAACACATGCTCTGAATATTGTTAGCTTTGTTTTTCTCGATATTTGGTTGTTCCGCCATATCTTCATTAGGCTCCCAAATGTTCTTCTTGCCTTATTTATACGGCTGTTGACATCTTCTGTTGCACCTCCTCTTGATGTATAATGCTCCCCAGGTAGTTTAATTCTTCTACATATTCTATCTGTTGTCCACTCACTGTTATTGGCTCACTATAACTATTGTTTGTCCTCATTGCTTTGGTTTTCTCGATATTTAATTCCAGTCCCGATTTCTTTGCTTCTTCCTGTAATCTGTAGACTTTGTTCTGTAGGTCCCTTTGATTTTTTGATATGAGGCATACATCATCTGCGTAATCTAAGTCTTCTAAGTTTCCGAAGAGATCCCATTCTATTCCGTTTATTCCAGTGCAAACTTCTCTTAGAATTTCGTCTAGTATTGTGTTGAAGAGAAGTGGAGATAGTGGACATCCTTGTCTAACTCCTATATTGGTGTAGAATGGATCACTGATCTTACCTCTGTGTTGAACTGTTGTCTCTGCATCTTCATACATCGCTTTGATGATGTTGATGATTTTTTCAGGAACTCCCTTCTTTGTAAGTGTTCTCCATATTGCGCATCTCTTGACTGTGTCGAATGCTTTCTTAAAATCTATGAATAGTAGATATAGTGGGGCATTCCATTCTACTGATTGTTCAACTATGACCCGTAAAGTATTTGCCTGGTCTACACAGCTTCGGTTTGGTCTGAAACCTGCCTGCTCTTTCCGTAGTATTGGTTCTAGTACTTCTTCTAATCTTTTCTTTATAATAATTGCTATTATCTTATGAATAGTATTTAGAACCGTGATTCCTCTCCAGTTGCTGCAATTTGCCAAGTCTCCTTTCTTAGGTATCTTGACAATCATTCCTTTCTTCCATGATGGTGGTATATTCTCCTCTATCCATGCTTTCCTGATGTGGGGTTCAATTGTTTTTGCGAATAAGTCAGGGTCCAGTTTGGCTATTTCTGCTGGAATTCTATCTTCACCTGTTGCTTTGTTGTGCTTCAGGATATTGATTGTAGCTTTGATTTCTTCTATATTTGGAGCTTGAGTAGATATTGGCAGTCCCTCAGTTGGGTAGATATTTGCATTGTCTCTGTTTCTTATGTCTGCTTCATTATTTGTACTTTCTTCGTTGCTCAGTTCTTGGAAATGTTCTCTCCATCTCTTTAATTGATCCTCTAAGTTTGTGATGAGCGCACCATTTTTATCTTTAATTGGTTTGTTTTGTTGTTCCGACTGGTTTGTTAAGTTCTTGATTATGCGATGCAATTCTCTCAGGTTATGTTGCTGTGCTGCTTTTTCTGCTTCTCCTGCTAAATTTTGTAGAAATTTCCTTTTATCTCTTCTTGCTGCTCTTTTTACTGTTTTCGCTATTTCTTCATATTCTCTTCTTGATGCCATCCTGTTGTTTATCATTTTCTTCATTTCACCTCTTCTTTTAATCAAGGCCCATGTGTTATCGGTTATCCAGATTTTTCTTTGTGGTTGTGAAATTCCAAGATTTTGTTCGCTTGTTTGGTTGTAAATTTCCAGAATCTCTTCCCAAGTGTATTCTCTATTATTTCTAATATTTTCTCGTAACGCCGTAACTATGTCAGCTCTTACTTGCGGATTTTTTAAGTTGTTTATATTTATTTTCTTCTTTCTATTTCTTCTGCCTCTTCCTCCATCTCTTCGTTCATTCTCATTGGCTTAGTTTCATTCTGAAGTCCCCAGTTAGTAATTCATGATCGCTGTGTATATCTGCTCCCCTTCTATTTCTCACATCTAACATTGATAAGTTTCCTAAGGGTAAACTAAAATTAATGATAATCATTTTTATTAATAAATTTGTTTTTCATGTTAGCATAATTTTTATCTTAATCTTGATTTCGGCCAATTTCAGTGATTTTTGGTCTTAAAAAACCGATTTCTCTTCCTTCCCGGAAGTTGAAAATATCAATAATCGATAGAGCACTCTCAATTACGGTCCTTCCTGAAAATTGAAAATATCACCAATCTACAGAGCATCCTCGATTTAGTTAATAACTTCATTTTCAATTTCAAAATAAAGGTTCCTTTCCCTCCTAAAAAGCTGATATACATGCTCTGGAACATCCGGTATTAACTCCAAAGTATATTCAATGATTATAAAAATTCTATTTGCTAATAAAAGCTGTTTACAGATAAATAGAGATAGAACATTTGCCCTTAAATGAAAACATGGTTATGATACAAAACAATAACACTCAAAAATTAGACATTTTTAATACGTCAGCTCTGTTACATCTCTGCAAGCTAATATTGCCGAAGATAAAAAACTTCGAATAAAAACAGTATAAGACTCAATTGGCATATCTTGTGTAGTAAAATGTTGTCTTGTAAACTAATGTTTAGATTATCAAGATCATATTTTCCAACCTGTTTTATAAACTGAGAAATAAAAATGTATAGAAAAATTAAATTAACCCTACCTAAATGTTCATGGTTACATAAGAAGAACTACAAAGCTAAATTTCATAATTTAAATAATCGAAAATCGACGTACAATTAAAAGACACATGCTGAAAGAACAAAATTCATTGGATGCAACACAAAACGAAAAGATCTAAACGTAAAGAAATCTAAAGAAAAGGAAGAATACAATTCGTTTGCTATACATATTATGATTAGAAAATGATTCATAATATAACGTCTAGGTTTCTAGTTATTTGAAGAGAAATTCAAGAGTATAGATGCTGTTGGCATCGATTGTAAATTAAAATTTCAAATACAAAAAATATTAGAATCTTCAGTAGGAACTCATCAGTAGGTATAATAGTGTTGGAATATCTAGACAGCTTCTAGTTTGAATTAGAATGATTTTTAGTTTGAATCAGACTTGTTTCACTCACCTTCTATTTATAACATACATTTTATTTTTAAGAATAAAAATATTTTCAAAATTAATAATACGCAAAAATACTCTCAAATTTTCATTTTTGAACTGATTTCAATGTTATTTCAACTGTTTCAAGATAGTAACAGATAAAAACAAAATAAAACCATTTGAAAAAATGGAAAATTTCTTGAAAAACGTATTCAAACAAAGTTTTCTTAACTAATAACATTTTATTACTCTTTGATATACCACAAAGAACATTGATTCCAAAAAAAAAACCAAAAAAATTTTAAAGAAAAAACTACTTGAGTATAAATAATTTTTAACTGTTTTTAACTCCGGTTCATATCCAATTATTTAAGTATTTGAAGTCACAAATCACTAACAAAAAAAAACAAAAAACTAAAGACAAAAAACGCAAATCAATAATATTTTCCAATCGTATATATTTCTTTCATTTAAAAGCTACTTTGACATTCCTTCCTCTATAGATTTTTTTTGTTTGTTACCAAATTTGGTATTTGAATTCTACTCTACAAAACCAAAAATACAACAGAAAAAAAATATAAAAAAAAAAAACTTTATAGCACAAAAACTAATTAGGACCACCAAAGTTTTCAATCAAATGACAAATCTTCTATATTAACTAATGGCAATAAGCACTAATATAAAAAATCACTATTGATACTGATGTCATTTCAAATCACCATTGCCCAAGTATGGTTGATTAACAATCTATCTTTATAAAATAGTAAAACAACAAAAAAAAAAATATTTAAAAAAAAAAAAATAACAAAAAAAAAACAAGAGACAAAAACTATTAAATCGGTCTCATGCTAGTCAAATTTCATCTTAATATTAACGCTATATTTGAAACGTGACAAAATAAGATAAAAGGCGGCACAAGAACCAATTTGACAGCAAGCAAAATACCGCAAAATATTTTTTTTTTTTAAATCAAAAAAAAAATTGTAATAACATAAAATTAAAAACACTGAAAATAATGGGAAAACACAAAAACAACAACGAATAACGAAAGATACACAAAAAAAAACCATATTATTTTTGCTCACTTCACTTAATTTGGCGCATATCTTCTTGATTCCACTATATAGCATAAATTAAAGCACACCATAGCTAACTACCATAAAAAAAAATTAAAAAATAAAAATACAATTTTCAACCACAATTACAAGCAATGAAATGATTATAATTGATACATTGGTCTATCTATGGTGGAAGTGAATGGATTTTTAAACCCAATTCGTTTTTCTGTTCTAAAACAAAAAAATGTCAGATTCTTATATTCTTGTTTTTTTTTTTTTGTTCTTTGTTTTTATATTGTCAAACATCAGTTTCATCACAAACTAACTATATACGAATGATTACAATTGACAGAATTGAACTTGGCATTTGACAAGCGAATAACAATTTGGAAAATAATTAATTTTTATTTTCCAGTTTCTTTTTGGGTATTTTATTTTTGTTTTTACCTCTTTTTAAGTACATAAAAAATTTTTTTTAAGAAGGATATCAAACCCTTTGGGTAAAATATAGTTGAAAATTAATTTATAACTGTTTTTGGTTTCTATTCTAAAAAACTTGTCAATTGATTTTATTTTTTCTTCATAACTTGGGTACACAAAGGTTAACATAATATACTTGAAGTTTCTTTTGAGATCTGCCTCCATCATGAAATCAAAATTGCATCATAGGAGTTTTTAAGAAGAATTTTAGTGGTAAAAAAAAATTAAGTCACTTAGTTGAATCTCTGAAATAAATTTTTTTTTAATTAATAACGATGAATACTCAATTTTATGTTTGCTATACACTTGATATACGCAGTAGGTTTTATCTTGTGCAACTATTCTTCATCCGATAGTTCCAACCTTTCGGCAAATATCCTCGTTTTTGTCCAGTCATTTTGAACTCTTCCTCTAGTATTGTACGGTACTGCATACAATATTTCGCTGGCAATTAATATAATTTGTACCTTCTTTGTAGAAATGCACCCAATCAATGTTAGCATTAGTTGGCTCGCCCATTAAGAAGAACGAGGCTAGTTGAATGCCTGCTTTAAATTGAGTGAGCTTAACTTTCTAATCATTTGTATCTACCTGGTGTTTATAGCTTGATTTGAGAGCCTGATTTTTTGTAATTTTTTCTCGCACTCGGAGTTAGACCATTTAATACCTAATATTTCCGCTTTAGGTGATGATGCTTTTGCTTGCTTAATTTGGTTCTTGCTCAGAAGTATTGAAATATTTTGTTTTTTTGGATCGCTACAATCAATTACATCGCAGCAGCTAGTTAGGTAAGTGGCCTGATCCTCTTTTTAAGATTTATGTTTGTTTTCTTTAATTCTTCAAATAATGGTTTGCTTAAATTGTTATTGTTGACCATGTAAAATAATTTAGCAAGACGCTCCGATATTATACGCAGGTTTGGCACTTCATTTTGGTTAATGTTTTGAAGACGCTCCATAATTTTTGTAACTTCCAATGAAAGTGATGTGCCGAAACATTGTCTTCTTTCAGCTTAACTTGCATTACTGTTAATTTCCAAAGATAGTAGAACATAGCGCTAATAAAATTTACGTCCATCAATTCGTACTTTTTTGCTCCTCCTCCATCTAATTTGGTATTCCACATAGTCATTTATTTTAGAAACAAATATTTTTCTTAGTATTCATCTTTCGATTTCTTTTAATTCACTTTCGTTTGGTCCAAGTTTCGCATCTGTATAAATTAAGACCGATTCTAGTATAATTGTCTTATAGATTCCTTATTTAATTTTACTGCTTAACATTTTAGATTTGAAGTATGTTTTTTTAATTAGTTATAGTTTAATTTGATAGTTATATTTTGGGCGAGTCATTTTGTTTCTGCCCCATTTTCATATGGGTTCGTTTTTAATCGTATATGATTCAGCCTCTAGAATCAGAAATATTCTTTTAATTAGTCAAAGCATGTGACTACAATTGCAAGGTTGTCAACATACGCGCTTATTATGAATGAGTTTATAAATGCGATATAACAAACCTGCGATATTATACTAGTGACCATGACAATGGCAACTTTTCAATTAGATGACACAGCAACAGACAACAAAAAATATAGCAACAAACGATTGGTTAGACTCTAGAAAAAGCTTAATACAAAAAATAAACTACGAAAAGCTAAAAAAAAAAAAGAATTACTCACTGGTGCAGAAAATGGCAAATTAAATTCAATGAAAAATGCAGTCAACTGATATTCACTTATAAAAAAAATTGAATCGCAGTTAATATCAACAACATTGAGTTCAAAATTCAAATGAAGAAAGAACACCTTAAGGAGAAAAAAACAAGAACTCCAGTGTAAGTAGGTAGATTGAATCATATCAACTTATAACAAAAAATGCTGATACACAATATATGTAGAATAAAATATTGAACCCATTCTGGGCACACACCGGTATCCAAATATAGGAAATATGTTATCACAACTCCATATCCAAATGAAGTATGGTTATTCCAAAATATCCAAACGTTTCAAAACAATGTATTCGTATTGCTAACATACAATCAATTTTGCATGATATGTCCGAAATGGTGATACTCCACGTGATCTGAAAAATACTCACTTGTAATAACCAATCAACCAATTGAACATCTTAATAGCGAAGCTTAATTGACAATGAAAACTTTATTAAAAAATGAAAACAAACAAGATTTGAGTTATAGGCTAAAATCTGTTATCTAACAAAATATCTAACAGTTTTTTTTTCTTTTTTAAATTAACCCACATACTAGGCTTAAAACGATATCTTTATATACGAATGTACAGCGTGAACTAATTGAGGATTGTAGAAATAAAAATATCCCTTTGATCAGTAGTGACCTTTTGTAAAATTTATTAATATTACTCTTGAGTTTTTGTAGATTATACGTAGGTATATTTTTACATTGGGGAAACACGTTTGTTGGAATATGATTCTAAATTCGGGAATATTTGACTACAAACGAATTCCCATAGCCGGTTTTGAGCCACCTTGGAATTTGCACTGAGCAGGGGTGGGCCCTTGATGTCTCTCTTGTTCTTGGTCGGAAATATTTTAAAGGTGGCTTTAGGGTTTTTATTTCATCTGAACAAGTGCCTAAACCTACAAGATATATATAAAATAGGGAAAGTGCTCCAATAACACGACGATTTTCAAGTGGTACAAGGGAGACTGTCACATTAGGGTTGTCAATAAGATGAATGGCACGCTTTTGAACTTTGCCAAGAAAGTTTAGTGCGGTTCGTGATGCACCGGCCCATATATGTGAATTGTATTCCAACTTGGGTCGTATGTATGATTTATAGATATTTAGCATGTCCTGGGGAGAAAAATACGTTTTGCAGCTACTCAAAAAACCCAAACATCTCACAGAATTATTGGCAATGTCAAACATATGGTCTTTCCATATCATTTTATTGTTGAGCTTCATGCCAAGGATATTCAAGTGTTCAGTTCGCTGAATACGCACACTCTACGCGCACAAATATGCATAATAGGGTGGGGTTAAATGGGGTAGTTTTGCGCGAAACTAGACAGGTTTGAGTTTTGGAGGGGTTAAACTCAACTTAAGTGATCTTTTTATTTAGTTTTAATTTTCTTACAGAATTATGGTAAAGCATATAGATATCTTATTTTTTTGAATTCGAAAATTCAAATTCAAGCTTTTTTGATCGTTACGTAAGCGTTGGGGCTATTAAAATTAGACCGTGTATTAATGTCTGTAATGCTAACTAGTTCAATTAATTGGTTTTTTCATTTCAATTGGTTATTTTTTTGTTTTTATTTTTGGTTTTCTTTTTTAAATTTTATAATTAATATAAACTTAATCTTTTAATATAGTTTAAGTTTTAGTAATCTACTTGCAGAATGTTTTGTCCACTCTAGAATACGCATTTTTTTTTTTCATTTTTTTTATCTAACAATTTCGGATTCCGCTAACTAAAATATAACAAGCTTTCGTCTCTAATAGACATCTGATGTGCTTGCTCTATGCACTAAATCTATTAGTATTAAAAGTAAATTAATGGTTGTTCTCTACGACTAGTTTCAATGTTGAAATTTAGACAGTAGAAGTTGAAGTTCGACATTCCGTCATTCATCAACTCCAGCCGATTAAAAGGCAATCCCTAAAGCAAAAACAAAACAAATTTCCCACGTAACATTTTGTTGTTATAAAAACATAAGACTCCTATATAATTCCCGATAAGCACTACAGGTGTTAAAATAATGTTTTTAATCGAAATAATGTGATTAATATAGCTATAAGAATATTCTTATAGAAATTGCGGGAGTTGTTATAAGAGGTTTTCAGCAAGTGTTACAGCAATGTTGTTATAAGCTTAAAAGTGCGTAATTCTATATCAAGAGTAAAAGTGTTGTTATAAGATCTAGAATTGCTAGTATAGCAGTGTAGTAGTGTTATTATTTTACTGTATTCCCATAATGTTACTAACAAACTTACTATAGTTTAAAATAAATATTTATAATAAATATTTTGCGACGACCATTATTTTCTACAAACATGGTAATTGTGGTCAAAATTGTTTTTTAAATGAACAAAAACTGAAAAGCTTTATTTTGCCAAAGTGTCATTTTTATTTAGTAAAAAAGTGTCATTTCAAATTTGATGTTATGCATTAATTAACGTACGTATATTTAACATTTTAAAGATGCAATTTAAAAATATATTTTCTTTTATTTATTTAAAAATTAGTTATTTTTGAGGGGCAATGTATTTTTTCGATTATTATAAATGTCAATAAAATTTCTATCCCAGCCAAATTTTTTTATTTTGGTCACAATAGTTGTAAATATTAGTACAGTTATTACTCTTAACCGCAAAATAATAATTTTTTAGTAAGACATTTTTTATATTATAAATAATTTACACACAAATATGAAATTATCTATCTTCATTTCTCATGAAATAAATATAAGCTCTATCAAATTATTATTTTAAAATAAAAAATAATATACCTTTCTCACTCTCGCATAACATAAATTATTTTCAAATGAATTTCATTTCAAAATAAAAACATATACACTAATACATATTATATGTATACTAATTCTAAAAATATATTGTAGCAATTGCTTCGGTTTACAGCAATTGCTTGCCTTATGGGACTCCCCATTTAAGTGCTATAACGTATTTATAAGGTTTCATAACAATTTCGGAGCACTCAAAATAACACTAATACAGGAGTATAGTCTTATAGCAGTATAGTTTTATAAGAGTGCGCAACAGTCTTATAGCAATAAAAATGTTACGTTACGTACAAAACTATTTTAAATTCAATTTCAAACCAAATATTATAGCAAAATTTCTATAGCAGAAAATATCAAAATAATTTAAGCGGGTGGTAACTCTGGCCATAACTAAATAGTTAATACACATAATTTTTAATTTTTTTTACATATTTTATTTTTAAATTTCTAAATTTTGATAATCAGTATCACAAAATTTATTTGACAGCATATTTATTAAATTCTCTAAAATTTTGCTTAGTATTCTGTAATATTTTGATAAATAACTATTTTTAAATTACTTTAACTACCTATATTTTTTTTTTATTTTCATATTTTCGGATTAAAATCAAAAGAAAATTCGGTCAAATGAACACTAAATCTAATGGACACTTGAGATTTAAAATATACTTCATGCATAAATGATGCAATGCAGCATGAAATTTATACATACACACACATTATACAATAGCAATCTGGTTAAATCTTTTGTTATTTACCGCCAAATTACTGAGAAACAACCCACAAAAAAAAAAATAATAAACAAAACTGCATTAAAAAAAAATTTGTTAAAAAAATTTGCAGTGGAAAAACTTTAATTTTTTTTTTTTTTGTGCACTAAGTTGTGTGTATACAGTCAGTCAACATAGGCAAAAACAAAACAAAAAAAAAAAACAAAGTTTTATGAGAAGGCGACAAATTCGAATTATCAAACAAACAGACAGAATCTCGACAAAAAAATAATAATAATAAATAGTAAATAAAAACTTCAAAATACAACAACAAAAACAACCTGATATTCCATCATCAAACTAATTTAACCGACAATAATTGTATATATATATATATAATATTATGTATATTTATACTGTATATAAAATAGCAGATGCAATCTAATCTCATAACACATCATATACAATATTATATGAAAGAAATAGTACAGAGAAGAAGAGAAGTAATATCAACATCAAAACTTAATTCATCATTCCATCACCTGAACTCTGAACCTCTTCAAAGGATTAAAAAAAAAACAAAAAAAATATAAAATGAAAAAATCGTCTGTATTTCAAAAACAAAAACAACAAACCATCAAAGCCAACCTATTGATTTAATTAATGTATCTTTAAATTCTTTCTAGAGTATCTTAAATCACTTTATGATGCCACCACTCAGAAAGAAAATAAATAAAAACAAAAACAAAAATGAAAAGATTCACCTCTCAACAAAATAAAAATTTTCAGAATGCCATTGTTAAATTTAACACCAAGATTCAATTAGTTAAGGTTTGCTTCATTTTTATTTATGGCTTTGCATACAAAAGCAACAAAAAAAAAATTTTTAAAATAAAAAATATTTTTGAGCTCTTCTTTAAAAAATCAAAAGTAAAAAAAATAAATTTGAAATTTTTAAATATAATTACATGTTTCTTATAAAGTTCGTTATGTTGTAAAATAGCCTGTATTATAACCTGATTCAATTCGACCGTTTGGTAATAAATTTGATCATCTTATTCTTCCTAATTCAAATCCATTACTAAATTTGTTTTTTTGGCTTTATTATAAATTTTTTATTGTAATATCAATAAATTAGAAGAAATTCAAAGTCACCTAATTTTAGGTCCACTCTCTCATGTACTTTAATATGATTTATTTTGAACAATTTTTAATCGACCAATAATAAAATGGTGGTACTATATACTTAAAGTATAATACAACTGTCACAATTTATATCAGCCATGTATGAATTGTTCATGACATAACATAACTGTATTTGTTAAACCGCATTTGTTAAAAGTAAATTTGTTAACACGTTTAATAAATTTGTTAAACCGCTGGATTTCACGCTAGGATAGAACTACTAACGTACTTCCTGGCTCGAATAGAGAAGGATGGGGAAGAAGAAAAGTATCAAACATATCAAATATGAGTTGAAAAACAATTAATGTTTATCTTAAATTTGTGAAGGTAACTATTACTTGAACTAGAGGTAAACTATTATTGTTTGACTGTGCAAACATGCCGAAAAGAATTTGATCCCACATTCATGAAGCTTGGTATACGAACAAATTTCCGAAGCCAGTTTTTTACTATTTTGGAATTTCTACTATGTAGGATGGGTATTTGCCGCTCTTTTTTTCCCGTTGGAACTGTTTAAGAGAAGAGAACAGTGCTTCGGTTTCTAGTAAGAACTACAACTTACTATAAAGTATTTATAAAACAACTGATATAGCTTCTATTGTACGACGATGTCCAAGAGAAGTTAAAGAAGACATTCGGGTAGGTTTATATTTTGGAATTATAGATGTTAGATTAAAAGCACGGTTTTTTCGCTTAAGTCGTTTTACTAAGTTTTGTTTTTCAGCCAAGTGCAATACTTCTAGATTGAGAAAGACGATTTTTGTAGCGTACAGCCAGTTTATAAGACGGATATCGTGATTTTTAATGCGATCCGAGTAGCTTAAAGCTGAAAGGGAAACACAATTTGTAAATTATAAACGATCTAAAGCCGTATAAATGTGTCAATAAAATATTATGGAACAAAATTATTTTTAGGAATTGTTTCGTTCATCATAACACTACTAGAACTCATCAGTAGGTATTTATAGTGTTAGACTACCTATACAAATCCTAATTTTTAATTTGATTGACTTTATAACTTATTACAATATGTCAATAAGACCTCTGTGAGTTATAAAATTCAACCAAAAAAACTCATGGTAAAATGTAATTTTTACAAAATAAATTTATATAAATATAAATTTTTTAAAACCTTTAAATCATTAATTTATATTTATATAAATTTATTTTGTAGATATTATGGAGTTTCAAATAAGAAAAATGAGAATGACATTGACTTAAATAGCCCATACACTTGGCAGTTTCTCTTATCATCATCAATATCCTGCAACCCCATCCGTGGGGCATAGGGCGGAGATGATATCGAGCGATATGAAAAATATGATTATTTCAAGTAATTTTTTGATTTGCGTTAATTTTTAAGATTTGTAGACTATCCGAGTACTACATTTTTTGTCCGAATCATCATTTAAAATATAAATATAGAAAATTTAATTGACTTACAGTTTTGATAAGGTTTTTAAATTTTCCTTCTTTGTTTTGTAACTCTAACCATTCGGATCTTATAATACCAGGGAAAGTATTTGATGGTTGTAATACAACTGAAAAACACTTTTAAAGGAATCCCTTGTAATGATGAATTTGTTCAGATCATAGAAATGAATGCGCGCTTCAGACAAACAAAATTATACCTTTTAATTTTACCTTCTTCTTTTGTTTTTTATCCTTTCTTATTCTTGTTTTTTTTTTTTTTAATTTTGACATTTTGTGTTTAATTTTTAATTTTATTTAAATTGACTTTCAGTTTTTATTTTTCCTTGAATCTAATTGGCAGGTAGGCGTAATTTTATATTTACTGTTCATTGTTTTGATTTGTGTTGATAAAGCGCGTACTTTGAAATTACCAGTTCTGTATAATTTTTTTTTAGTTCTAGATTTTGTGAGTTCTCTACTTATATAAGTTAAGTATGAGAGGTTTAAAAATAATTTTCATTTTGAATTATCGAATTTAATTTGGATGGAGTCTCGGAACGATAATTAGATAATATTATCGACTATTCTTTTGAATTTTTAAATATTAAAAGGGTTCACATTTTTTGAGATTATTGTAATTAATTGTCAATTCTGAAGAAAAAGTCATATCAGTGGGGTAGCTGAACTTCTATTGAAATGTACAATTTCACCCATATCAAAAATATCTCAGAAAATGTCTCGAAAAGTGTTATTATTATTTTTTTTTTATTGAATATACTTTAACTTATTTACAATAGTAGATTACAAGAACTAGCTGCCAGGGCTATCGGCTTTTCGAAAAATTTTATTTAACTTTATTTTGTAGTTTTTTTTCAGAAATCATAAAACAAAATTTTCATCTTTTTTTTGGAGAAGAACCAAGTGAAGCACTGTATCGACTTTAACGCACCAAAACCCCCTATATCCTTATGGTAAAATTTAAGCTAGTCTTTTAGACTAAGCACTTACACAATTTTGGCTTTATTACTTCAGATATGGATCAATCGAAATCTAAGTAGGAGTTATGGATGTTAGGCTCAATGCAGCTCGTACGGATTCGTTCGTTTAAGTCGTGTAACAAAATTTTGACTGTAAGCTAAATGTAATACTTTTATATTAAAATTTTGAGAAAGACGACTACTTCAACCTACATTCCGCATACAGCCTTTTTTTTAATTTCTACTTTTACGCACTGCGAACATACATACCAAGCAGCATTGATAATGTTCCGCACTGACTTTGAATATTAATATGAAGTTAATTAGCACACCTGCACACCATTTAAATACCGTATGCTGAGGTTTGTTTTAATATTTTATTATAAATCAAAATTTTATTACTTTATGTGGAAAGCGCCGATGTTTGCCCATCCCAATTCACTAATACAACATGGTTGTACTTACTAGTTTTTAACTCTTATTTCTTTTTCTTCATGTGTTCTGACCATCGTCGTTTTGTATTTATAGAGAAGAAATTTTGCAGAATTTTAATATGATATGACAATGTTTATTGTGACCGGAATGGGCGAATATATATTTTTTTTTATTTAACAAATTATAACTTATGTAGGTTTGACTTATTTAATTTGATTCTCCACCATTTGTAAATTTTGTTATTAGATTACTGCAGTTTGTTTGTTCCTCTTTTATATTATTACCAACCGCGCATACAGCAGTTTAATCAAAAAAGGTTGCCATCGTTGGATCTTTTAACTCTAAAATATTGCTGGTATAAAGTAAATATAATACGGGACCTAGATTTAGCCCTTGGGATAGTTCTGCATGTGTATCGTTAATTGTAATCGTTTCAATACTCTGCGTCTCTGATCTATACTTCAGCCAATAGTTATTTACTAGCCTTGGATAAATAGTGAATAAGGACGAGTAAATAAGAACGTTGATTAAGGCAAAGTGATTTCATGTGGAAGAGTAATAAATTGTGACATATATATGTATATATCTTGCAAATTTGTTTGGTTATAGAATATTTTTTTTTATGCTTTTTTAAAAAAACAATTTTAACGTCAAATAAAACGCATTTTAAACACAAATAAATGCAATTTAAGCACATATTGTTTCATATTTATTTAAACAGAAATTTATAAATGATTTTATGTCTGATATCAGTCTCTCTATATTTTTTCACAGTCGCAAGAGCTACTAAGGTCAAGCCTATTCACTTTTAGACTATATTCATCGTTGCTTTTCAGCAGTCAATTTGAAACTATCAGTTTGGAGCTGTCTAAATTTTTGACTATCAAAACAATATAGTTATGTAGGATAGAAATGATTCAAATGAAAGACAATAATATCATGGGAAGAAAGCACAACTCAAGTTCAAAGGTATGATGGTTAGGAATAAATTTAAATAAATTAAAAAAATATTTTAAAAAACTTAATCTTCAATGAAGCATTTTGAATCTGTGTTAAAACTCTGAAACTTTATATTTTCAAAAGCTATCAAAAATTAAAATTAAATTTCTGAGATTAGCCAGGAAAAGCTATTTACTTTTTTGTGGATATTACCATCTCTTAAGTCAAATTATCATATTAGTCTCTCTACACCACAATGAATTCTAAAATGATTTAAACAAAAAATATTCACATGTAATATATCATATTTTTGTGTTTAGAATCGATTTAGGGGACTCTGAGGGAGATGTTTTATCGGCGTAGGACCTAATGACCATATCCAATAGCTGGAATTGCTAACTTTCCAAAAATATTTCTCTTTAGTGGCGTATCTTATCCTTTAAGGACGAAAAGGACATTTGAAAGTATTCTGGTTGTTTTGATGATGTTTTTGTATACAAACCGTTGTATCTGTTGATCCATTAGGTATATATATTATCGGAATAAGTGCCAACACCAAGTAGATATCTATAAAATAAAGAAAGTGCTCCAACAATACGAGGATGACCAAGTAGATATTTATGTCGCCTATAAGACGAATGACGCGGTTTTATACTTTAAAAAAATTTAAAGCAGTTGTTTTTGGTGCAGCTACCCATAAATGAGAGTAATTATACTCCAGCTTGGGTCGTATGCATGCTTTATAAATTTTTAAGGTCTCGAGATGATGAAAATAAGCTTTGCAGCGACTTTTCGACGCTTTTCGCAATATCGAAAATATCTTCATTCCAGTGCATATTTTGATTCACTCGCATTTCGAGATTGCTCAAGTCTTTGAATCGCTGAATAGCTTCATTTTGAAACCGGAGAGTTTAGGAATTAGGTATATATATATATTCAATTATATATTCTAGAAAGATAATGGTCTGGAGCATATCTTAAAATTATGATGATGATGATTGGTGCTGCCGCTATGGAGATATTGTAGTTCAAATTAGAAAATTTTGAAAAAAAAAAACAATTTTTATTTTCTTTCTCGAAAAACCAAATATCTCAAGGTTTTACCATTAAACCGTCCCAATATTTATATACTGCTGAAAAGGTAGCTTTTTTTCCTATAACTCATGCATACATACTTTATGTCTAGGTTGAATAGTTTAGCATTTATTAAAACAAATGTTTTTTTCACTCTTTTTCTATATAAAACTAGGAATGTGCCTATTACGAAATAACAATCTTCCAATTAGGTCCTACTCCGATACAACATCTGTCATAGAAAAGCCTCGATTTATGGACATAAGATATTCGATTTGCAATATTTACATTTTTATAAGCATAATTCAAAATAAGAGTTATAGAAACCTTTTAACGTTTATAATGCCTCTTAAATAACTTCAAAATATTCGAATAAATTATAACAACAGCAGAATTAATATTTGCTGATCATGCATGAAATATGCAGCTGTTAAATTCATATTAGAAATAAAATAATAAAATTTAGTGCTGGTACACTGCACACACTGAAGAAAATCACTCTTTGATTTTGACTTACAATTGAAAACATAAATTTGTGTGCATATCAGATAAGAGTCATAATGATAAGCTAAACATTATAAATAGGTGTATTAATACAATAAGATAATTAGTATGTTATAAACTACAATTGAAATATTCTTCCCTCACAAACATTAAAATGTAAATTTGTCATCTGAATATTACCAACTTTAAAACTAAATTTTTATTTCTATCAAAAAAAAAAAGATGTAATTAGATTTTTCCAACAAAATATTGATCTTAAGTAAATGATTCAATATTTTTGTTTTTCTTAATTTGCAAGATAAATAAAAAATCGGAAAAAAGTTTCATTTGATGCACATTGTGCGCACGATTAACTTTCTATGACCAGTTCTTAATACAATATATATGTATATAAGTCAGCGGAATGAGCAATAAAACCTGCAACTCATAACTTTCTTGGTAATAGCTTTGGGCGTATTGCAATTTTTATTATTTTTTTTTCTTATTTTTTAATTTTTTTTTTTTTTATTTTCTGTACCTAATGTTTACGTTGAATATAATATGTTGTAATACCTTCAATATATAGCATCGCAATACAGGAGAAGAAAAAAAACTTTAAAAAAGACAACAACAATTTTTTTTTAAAGAATTATAGACATTTGATGCACTCAGGGTGTTGGTAATTATATAGGGAGTTAACGTCTACAGAAATTCATGATTGCTTCCATGCTATTACAACCATTAAATGCATTCATCATCAATGCTACGTATGTATCTATATTCTGAATATTATAACTTTAATGGATTATTTGCTTGTTCACCATTGAAGCACATACAATAAATGTATTGGCAAAATTTATAGGTTCATTTATATACGAGATTATATACAAATGTATATATATATATATATATAATAACCCTATAATATTAGAGATGTGACTTAACTGCGATATTAGCTCTTATATTTGATCTTATTTTTATATTAAACAATTTCAGCTCTATACATCTCGACTCGGTTCAATATTTGATCGTAGATCAACTGAATCAGCGAAAAAGTCCGTTCAAGTAGCCAATTAAATTAATTATATTTCTGTCCCAACTTTACATATATTTTTTCTTAACGTGCTCTTTTCATTTAAACTTGGCATCCAGTCATCACACTAATATTTTTATAGTATAGTAAAATTTTTCCAGGACCTACGTTCTTTGATTTATTTTCTATATATGTCAACTTCATATTCAATCCCATTACATTAAAAACCAAAAACTTGTTTCGAATTTTTATAAAAAATTTGAAAAAATATCAATATAAGTAATCGTTTTAAAGCCAAATCTATCTGTTCAACTCAAACAAAAAAAAAATGTGTAAAAACAACTCATTAAAAAACTCGCTGTATGAAAACAACTTGTGTGATAGTTTCTTGGTATAAAATAAATTCAGACAATAGACTTCTGCTCTGTATTTTTATTTTAATGTATCTCAAAATCTTTTCAGGAATACCTCAAAATAAAATATAGACTACATTAATCAAATTTTTCAATTTCGTAAGTTGTCAATAAGCAAACATTCATCTTTTATTTAACGAACAGAACTGTTTACACAGTCTCTTAGGTATTGTCTACAACATAAAAAATAAAGAAAAGATTTTTTTTCAAAGGGCTATATACTTGAAAACAATTGTTGACTTAATATTCTTAGGATGTCCTCAAGGAGGGGTACTGTCGCCTATTATTGCAGTGGATGACCTGCTACATAAACTCAATGAATCTGGCATAGAAGTTCAAGGATACGTTGGAGTCGAGAGTGGCTGAATTAACTCAACAGGCACTAAACATGGTATTCTAATGATGACGAGAGGTTAAACTTACTATAAACCTTACCTAAATGGGTTAACGATTGACTTTTCCAAAGAGGTCAAATGCCTTGCAATATGGTACTCGATGAACATCTAAACTACAATGCTCATCTAAACAATTCTCTAAACAAAGCCAGAATTGCATTATGGACATGTAAAAGCCTTTGTGGTCTTAAATGAAGACTAAACCCCAAAATAGCGTTATGGTTATATACCGCAATAGTGAACCATAAACCAACCTTAACCTACGCATCCGCAGTTAGGTGTAAAAAAAGGTACGCACAGCTCAAAACAAACTCAACAAACTACTGCATTCAGCTTGTTTGATGATAAATGGGGCTGTGCGGAAAACATATACCGCATCATTAAAAGCAATGATTCATTCCTACAAATGCATTACTGGTCATTACTGATCTGCAAATTAAAAAAGTTGTACGCCCAGAACTAATTCGTGTACTTCGACTAGTGCTTGCCAAGAAATAATTTTGAGAAACCTTTCACTATAATCTTGCCAAGCAGAGAGTTGTGGGAAACCTGTCCACACTCTTTCGACAAAGGATCATTAATATGGTATACTGACGGTTCCAAGAAAATGAATAGAGTAGGATCGTGAGTATAAGGAAATATCCTCAAGGCCCATATTTATTCAAGCCTAGGCTGTACAAACACAGTTTTCCAAGCAAAAGTACATGCTATAGAACTCTGAGTGTGAGAGATTAAATTACAAAACACGTAAAATCTACATTCTCTCGGGCAGCAAATCAGGCATACTAGCTCTTAATTCATATACCAACATATCAAAGTTAGTATGGGGTTGTTTAGAAATACTTAAAACCCTGACAAAAACAAATAATTTCACAATAATTTGGGTACCAGGTCATTTTGGCATAGCAGAAAACGAAGATGCAGATTATCTAGCAAGAAAAGCATCGGATACGCTTTTCATAGAGCCAAGTTCGTTCTGTGGGATTCCTCTGAGCTCAGCAAAAATGCAATTAAAAGTCTTGTTAGAGCAAAAAGCTGAGGATTTCTGAGTCAACGTTCCTAGAAATCGTCAATGCGAAGGGCTCACCGTCATACCATTAAAGCATATCCTGCATACCATTGAAGAATATCCTGAGTGTGATCACAATATCAAGTATCCTTAAGGACTCAGACACTGATAATCATAATAAAAAAAACAAGAATTATCACAATAAGCCCATTTGCGGCTGCGGTGATATAGGATAACAGATTCCGTTCCGATATTTAAAACATATTTAGCGTGTTCACGATTTGGAAAACCATCACACATTTTCGTTCTTGCACATGATAGTGTAAATATTTTAAAATATAAAAATATTTTTATTTATTTGTTATTCAAGTTTTACACTACATAAAAATCTTCGAATCAGTATTTTGGGAGGACGAAGTGTGCCGGGTTGGATAGTAAATATATAAATTTAATTTGCTTTAAATCTCAAAAATTATAAAATATTTCATTTATAGTGTCTATACTATATTTTTTTTTATTTTCTTGCAATCGAAACTCTCATCTGAAGTCACATCTTTGTCTTAAATAAATTTGCTTATTGTTGAGATCCATATTATTTTATATGGTATTCACGTCTTATGCGGCAGTGTTAAGAATACCTTCAGGTGGAATCTTTTATAAAATTGGCGCTTTTATAAGGAAATATAAGATGAATGTTGGTAAAATGTAAATTTTGTTTTTATTTTCTTACATATTTTTTTTTTGCAAATTAAAGGTGCGTATTATGAATTACGTATATGTATACTTAAAGAAATTAACATTGAATAAAATTTTAACTTTAATCGAGTACAGAGATTCAACAATGAAATAAAAGAATATTCAAATCGAATGTTTCGTAACAAAATAACGATAATCGGATGTGATAGTTTTGTGCATATTTTAAAGCTTTTATACATTTTCACTTAAAAATATAAGCTACATTGTAATAATTCTTGTAAAACAAAAGTAAAACATCATTTAAAAGAAGTAAATAAATTTAATGGAACTTCTTTAATGGAAACAAATAATAAGAAAAAAAAAATAATTTTAAAAGTGAGACTGACAAGTGAGCGGTTTTTCATATGTAAATATACATATTACATGATAGTATATTCATTCTTCTTTTCATGAAATATTATGTATACCTATGTTAAATGAAAATCTAGGAAAATTTACACATAATTGTTTTTAATGATAATCGTCATGTAAGACCAACTTTAAAATCATACTTAAACATAGTATTTAATACATGTTGCACAACTATAAATAAATCATGTTCTTGAATTTTTATAACTACTTTGATTAGAAAAAGCGGTTCTCAGATATTTACATAATACATAATATCACTGTGCATAATAAATAAAAATTTGTTTTTAATACACATTTTTATTTTGGGATGTGTTGGGTGTGATTTAGAATAAAATTTAAATTATATTAAAACAAAAAAATTATTGAAAGGGATAAACTGAAGCTCAAAAGCGCAAAATGTTAGCGTGTTCAAAATTGTATAATGAAAAATGAAGGCATAATAAATAAATAATAATAATAATTATAAAAACAATTACAATTTAGTTTTATTTTTAATTTTCAGGTACATATTTACTAATTTAAATGTCCAGGAGTACTGTAGTTTTATTTTATTTAATTAAGGAATAAACTTATATATAACAAGACTTTGAACCCAGCGTAGATTTATGGGATACATGTGGAGCTGTACAATAGCATACCAATATTTCAAAACAAAGTAGTTTAAAACGCCGTCAGTGTATCGTAATATATGCGAAATAGCTTAAATTAAAAAATACATAGTATTAGTCCTAATAAAAATATAACTTACAGAGATTATAAGCATGTCAATATAACCAATCTTCTTGAATTCGCAGCTAATCTTAACTGTTTTTCATTATATAATATTGACAACATTAATGATAAGGTATGTTTCTTCAACAACCTGGTCTTAGATTTATTTAATGAACACGTGCCTCTTAAAACTGTCATTCCCAAAGAAAACTTTATACCGTATTTTTAAATCTATACTTACCACTGGTTTGTATCCAGCATTATGGAAATGCGGTAAAATTATTCCTATACCTAAAAAAAATAACCCTACCGTTGATGATTTTAGACCCATTAGTATATTACCAAGTTTATCTAAAGCTTTTGAATTCATATTACATAATCAAATAATAAATTATGTGAATGTAAATAGGTTTGCTAAATAAATTTCAGTCAGGATTCCGAAAGCGACACAGTATTTCATCTGCGTTGCTTGAAATCACTGACAACATGTATATTGAAATTAATAAAAAAACAGACAGTTATATTGCTTTTTCTAGACTTCTCAAAAGCGTTTGATTGTGTAAGCTATGAACTGCTTTGTCATACACTAAGAACCCAGTTCAATTTTAATGCATCTGCTGCTTTTCTCTTAAATAATTATTTGATTGATAGAAAGCAATTTGTTTTGATTAATGAAGTTATGTCCAATTATTTAACTACTAAATGTGGAGTGCCATACAAGGATCCTTATTGGAGTCTCTTCTTTTTAGTCTCTTCATTAACGATTTACCACTTTGTTTATCGGAAACCACGTGCAGACTATATGCTTATGATGTTCAATTGTATATTACTGGATCTATTGGTAACATCAATAGATGCATAGCTAAAATTAAGGATAATCTTGATGCAATTTTATTTTGGTCTAGAAATAATGGCTTAAGATTGAATGCATCGAAATCACATGCATAGAAATGTGATTTCATAGAAATTGGTAACGGCCTTATTATTTTATTAACTTTTAAGAAGTTATTAACTTTTACTAAGAGCAAATGGGATCATTAAAAGAAAAATTAGTCCAATCTGTTAAAAAGATATGATCCAGTTGCCTGCCCATACAGCTAATGACTGAGGAAATTTGTTGAAGACCATTACAGTTACAACCATCTATTAATGCAAATTCAGAGTCAGTACTAATATGATCGGGAGTTAAGTAAATCTCTTCGTCAGGATGACCCGCCCAAGACAACTTAGGTAAGTTAAAGTCACCACATACTAACAATTCATCACGAGAATTCATTTGGGATGAAATGAAATCAAGAAAGAGGCCGAAGTTTAAGTATGTATCAACAACTGAATTCGGTGGAATATATAACAACAAACTATAAAAAGTGATTTATTAAGAAATTCCGTTTTAACGGCAACTAATTCTGGTGTAGAAAATTGCGGACATATAAGTTCAGTAACATTATAATTATTTTCAATTGCTATTAAACTCCCCCCCCCCCTTTAGGAATATTCCACAGACTTGAATCAATAAAAATCTTTTGTGCACCATTCAAATCCACAGGTACTCCAAAACTAGTTTCGAAAATTCATTTAATGCAAGAACTGCTAAAATGTAGAACATGCTTCCATCTCATGTGTTCAACTCTGATAAAAATGTTTCATTTTACAAATTACAACTTTTCAAAAAGAACCTGTTCAAGTCCGGCTCCAACTTATCTACCAATTCTTCCCCTATTATGCTATTTCTCTTCTAAATATTTTCACCTTAGCCGAACCAAAAAAAATTTTGTGCAAAGGAATCCTTAGGCCAGTTTTTAAATAATATGTAAAAAAAAAAAAAGAACTTTTGCCCTGAAGCCATAGATATTATCTTTGTATATCAGTACAAACTATTAAGCCTGGCTCTCTTCTGAAAACATAAAGAACTCTAATTATTTTCTAGTTATTTTTTCCAAGTTCAGTTTTCTTCAATCTGCAGACCCATATTTGATATGTGCCGATCTAGTCAAAGAAAGTTTAATATCTATAATTAAATTACGTCTTTACGTTGCCATCTTGCCATCACATTAACTTCGAAGATTCTCTTGTTTGAAGAATTTGCTCTCTTTTGATCAATGTGTTCGTGCCATATACATTTAAATTATTCTTTGCTAATAAATTTAAATTATTATACAACTAAGATGGGTTAAAAAAAAATACAAACAAAATATAGGATAGGTTCAATTGAACTAACAAAACAAATTATTTATTGTTAATAATGTAAAGACATATTAACAATAAACTCTTCAAGAAATTAAACAAAAACATTCTTAATCAGATTTCTAATCCCTCTAGTAACTCAAATTTAATTTTTTTCTCATCCTTAAATTCCATTACAAAAACAAATTATGTATTTTATAAATCCCTCATAAAACAAATAAAACTCAATTTTGTTGTTAAATTTTTCTATAAGAAAATCAATTAATACTGAAATGCTTACAGATCCACTATTGTTAATTCTTGAGAACAACAAAATTGGTTCTTATTAACATCATTGTTAATAAAAGAATTTTTAAATACCTTTTAAATAGCTTTATATTCTAATAAATTCAATGACAAAAAATGTTTTATTATTTTTATAAAAAAAAAAAAAAAAAAACAAACACTTCAAAACTATTTGAAATAAATTTTTGAGTTTCATTTGAATTAGGATTAAAAAGGATTTAAAAAAAAGGTCGGATTCATTCTTGTTGAATAAATTTATCAAGGATATTGTAATCCAAACAAACAAAAAATTTTTGATGTAGATGTTTATCTGTCAGGAATACAGTCGGCAATTTAAGTATTGCAAAAATGGATATTTTAAAGAAGGGAATAATTAATAATTAAATTTAAGTTTAATACCTACACTATAGAAGAGACTTTCTTTTTACAAATTTTGATAAAATTCCAATTCATCTTCAATGTCAATTTATTGTATTTATTGTAAATTGTTTATAAACAAATATATATATATATACAAATCTGGGTTTAAAAATAAATGGTAATAATCTTAAAAAATGTTCGATGTGTGGATGATTTGACATTCATTATCAATCACTGATTCACAAACCTTTACTAGTGGGTGTTTTGTATAGTTTATAAGCAACTGGTGACTATAACAGAGTTTATATTATTTGAATATGGTAGATAGATAGGTGGAAGTAGAGGTGGTATTGGCCAATGACCCGTACTGATGGTATTGACAAATGGCAATGGTGAAGGTGGTATTGGCCAATGATCCGTACTCATGGCTACTACTCTTGATATATAAGTACGGGATCCGGTTAAGAGTTGTTTGGTTTTATTCATGTTATACGAGGGCAATGTTTCCTTTAATTCACTCTGGCCAGAAAATATGAATAGATGAACTCCTTGACGACTCTCATTGTAGAGTGAATATCTTCCTCAAGGGGCCTATCGAGATTGGAATCTTGCCTTGTATATGCCTTGAATATGTAAATTTCAGTATTTCGATATTTGAATTTTTATCTTCTTACGCTAATATATTAGGTCCTAATATGTGACTGGCATGTATCCGTTTAGCCCTTTATGCACTTCTCTACTCCTCAACTTAGTCGACCCTTGATAAAGGCCAATTAGGTTTGAGGGTTTTATTCTACTGAAGTTTCCTGAAGTTTTTATTTCTTTTTTTTTTACTTTATTTATGTAGTGCGTCTCCAACAGCGTTGTCAGCCCTAAAAGAGCTAAGCAATCTCCTACAACATACGTAAGGGTTTCTTTTTTTCGATACAGTGTCTACAAATTGGGTCGTCACTTATTGCTAGTCTACACATGTGCTTATTCATGTGGTTATAATCAGTAAGTATGCCTACCATCTTCCTTCAGTCTACTCTATTGAGAGTTAGCAAGAAGTTGGCTATTTTGGTGTTTATTCTTGGTGCATATATTTTGGTGACTCTGTCCCTTTAATTCACTCCCAAAGAATGTTTTTTTCCCTTTTCAGGGTGTTTTCTATCGATAGTTTAATATTAGATATACCCACTGCCGGTTCCGGTCCATAAATGTTGCCCGCCCGGCTAGTTCGTCAGTCTTCTCATTTACAATCAAGTCCCCATGAGCTGGTATCACGATCAGTTGTACTTTATTTTGGAGCCCTATGGCGTTTAGGGCTTCCGAACTTTCTCCCACCAATCTAGATTTGATGAGGTTTTATAATTCAGAATATATTTATGAAAAACTAGGAAAGTGGCCTAACGTTGTGCGCGTCCAACGCAAAATGTCTAAAATTTACTTCATTGAAGGATCTTAAAAGAATGGTTAAAAAATAATGTAGAAGTTGCGTAACAGATATTTTAACACATGGTGGGGGTCCCATTCAAATTATATAGTAAGTTTGAATTTGTGATTCAATAACATAAGGAATAATTTTGTTATTAATTACTTAGTATTGTGTAGTTGTGGATTAAAATTTCGTATGAACATAATTGAAAATCCTGCTTTTAGTTCAGGACGGTAAAAAGCCTTGTCAAATGCAAATCCAACAAAATTTAGAAATTTCAATCATGCACAGCCATAACCATCTGACTGTATCGTCGTTATTTCAATGTTACTATTTAAAGTTAAGAAATTAATTTTTCACTAAGCCATAGTAAGTTCCGAGCTTTACTTTCACTACAATATCTTCCGAGTTAGCCAGTCATAGCTTTAGAAAGTGGTAAAAAATGTTTGTTTGTTTTTGAGGGAGTATACCTAATATCAAATTTTCAGATCTGTAACACCTCCGGCTTTTGAAATATTCCTGATGGGTCTATGGCAGTAATATGAACCAAATAAAACTTTGAAAAACTTCAAAAACGTGTTTGCTTATTTAATGTACCTATAGAGTTAACATTTGAACAATAAATAGGTCAAAAAAATATAACCATGTGTATATATAAAAACTTGAATGACAAATATGTCAAAGAACGAAATGAGAAAAAAATAATAAACAAATGTCGTAAAGAGTCTAGTTAGTTCATGGCAATCCAACCAATTGAGAAAACCGATTAGAATAATCTCATTAAAATTCCATTTCACCCTACTACAATATGGAAAATATGGCAAATTTGAACCAATTACTAGAATACTTTGTGAAGTCAATCTTATATCAATGTTGTTTTACCGCCATGTAAAAGTAGGCTGCGTGGTTCATTTTTTTTATTTTTTTTTTTAACTCTATAAATTAGTATTTACCTTTTTGTTTAATTTATTTTAATTTTTCTAATCTACTAGCTGTATTTACCCTATTTTATTTTTTATTTTGTTTTCTAACGGTTTCCGGTTGTGCTAACTTAATGAATGATTATAAATATTGGACAAAAATATAGCAAGCCTTAAATCTGATAGTATAAAAAATGTTTTAGTTATGGCTTTATGAATTTTACCAACAGGGATCTCTAGTCTTATATTCGATATATTATACACGAAACTATAAATGTGTCCGTCAAACATTGCAAGGTTTTATATTAACATTTTTTTCTATATTTTATAATTACCAAACTGTTTTTCTTCAATTCGTTAAATTCAAAATACAAAAGTTAGTATTGATTTCGTTCACATCTTTTCTGTATTCTGCAGTAATGAAATAAGTATGTTTTTGGAGAAGTAAATATATTCAAACCACTAACCTACTCCTATCCGAATAAATTTAAATGATAATTTGTTAACACACAGAAATTAATAAAAAAATATTCTATTTTAACAATCAAAAAATATAATGTATGCAACCAACTTACTTACTTGCTGGGCGCTATAGACCTTGAAGTTCCTGCGCCTGACGCAAATTTGTCCTCCACTGATTTCGGTCACGAGCAGAATCTCTCCAGTTGATGATTTGAAGTTTTTTCATATCTGCGATACTTCATCTCTCCAACGAAGGGCCTCCCTCGACGACGTGTTCCCTGGAGCTTGGATTCAAAGAGTTTCCTAGCCGAAGCATTTTTATCCATACGCTCTACATGGCCTAGCCAATGAAGCCGTCTTATTCTTACTTTTTTAGCTAGGTCCATGTCTTTGAACAGCTGGTATAGTTCAGCATTGTATTTTCTTCTCCAAACCCCTACGTCAGACACAGGACTATAAATGCGACGAAGAATTTTTCTCTCAAAGATACCAAGTGCATGCTCGCTTTCTTTTGGTAATGTCCACGATTCAGAACCATATAGCAGCACCGGAAGGATAAGCGTTGTGTATAATTGTGCCTTTGTATTTTGGAATTTTGTATGTATGCACCCAAACCTATAAAAAAATTCAAAAAGTGCACATACTAACGTTAATTGATATTAGAATACTGTGATAGAAGAAACATCGTATGAAATCATATAACAGTAATCTTCGAAGAAATACTGCAGATCACACATCGAGCTTAAAGACTACGAAAAACTTTATTTTAATGTGAGTGCTCAGTAAAGTCGCAATCGAAAATGATTGTACTCATACTGACATAAAAGCGAATTCTGCGATTCTATACAGTGACTACAAACAGACTCTGATTATATTCACAAAAGACTCAGATTATGATTCAAATCATAATCTATTTCTTAAAAGCCGCTCTTCTACTGAAATATATTTAAAAATTTACAAAAAAAGAAAACAAATTTAATAATTAAGATATAACAAAAAATCACACTTCATCTATAGGTACTCTAATGCTATTCAATTCACACACACTTAGATTGTTGTTAATTCTAAAAACAAAATTTTCTTCGCTTCGATGATTTCATTCTAATACAAATTTCTTTTTATTGTTCTTTTATTTGAAATCTTTTCAAACATCTTGTTAAATTCTTAGAATTCTCTTTAATTTATTTATTCTTTGGATTTATTTTGAATATTTAATAAATCTAAAATTGTGATCAAAAGAATCATTTAAAAGACAATTGAAAAACTTGAAAATCTAAACAATAACAAAAAATTATTTCCGCAACTTAAAATAGATTTTCTAAACTAAGGCCAGGCCACACAAATGGTTATGATAAAAGGAGAAATTGTGTATTTCATTTTAACTTCCAGATATTTGTAAATATATATATATTTTTTTTAGTAAGCCTAGGTACTAATTATGATTTAGTGATACCCGAAAAATAACAGGATGCATTTTAGTGAAATGTGTGCGGTTTTGTTCATTATTTCAGTAAAATAAAAAAATAAAAACAAAACAATAAATTTGTGTTAAAAATCAGCATGTTTCATGTTGAATTGGTCAATTTGACAGGGTAATGAAATTTTTTGATTAATGACAATTAATGACACTGTAAAATGGGATCTTTTTTTTTATTTATAATATCATTTTTTAAAAGAAGATGGTGTGTTGAGCTGAGTCATTCAGTCAGAAAAGAAAGATGTGAAAAAAGTTCAATTAATAAGAATTAAGACAAACAAACCAAATTTTGAAGAGTTCGGACTAAATAAATTTTTATAATGATTTAAAAAACTCTCGTAACGATAAAACGATAATCAAAAACGTAAAAGTAGCCTAATACAAGAAGTACTGTACTGAATCGAAAATATATGCAGTCAATTAAAAGAGCAACTGAATTGGCTGTACCATGAAAGTTGTCAAGCAATACACCAAAAATTACCTGACTATATAATAAATATAATCAATCAGGCATAGAAGTTAAGAGAAAATGGATGCGTAGTCGTAATGTAATTTTTTATGCTCAATTACAACACTTCAACAATTTTTTAAAACAAAAAATAAGTGAGTATCGGAATATAAAATGGTCTAATACCCTTAAGCACTTGAAAAAATCGTCAAAACCTTATTGGAAAATTTCAAAAGTTTTAAAAAATAAAAATAAATTTATAGGTACAGTAAAAGCTGACAGTTACATATCTATCTAATCTGTGTATCAAAAAATTAAACTAAACGCAAAAAGATATCTAATTTTCATTTACAATTCTTGCTTAGAACTAGGTTAATTCCCGAATGGAAGAGAATGTGGAAATAAGCTAATTTTATTCCGATTCTTAAGCCTGGAAAACCGATGTAGGAGTTAAGTAATTTTCGGCCTATCTCCTTACTATGCAGCTTCTCAAAAATATTTGAAGAACTCATAAAAATCAGACTGGAAAAGTTTATTTCAGCTAAAAAAAATTTTTATTTGAAACGAGCAGTTTGGATTTAGGGTAATACAATATAGTACCATTCGCCCTCTTCTACGTGTCAAAAATTACATTAAATCCAAGTTAGAAGAACGCAAATCTATTGGCCTAGTAACGCTTGACATAAATTCCGCCTTTGACACTGTGTGACACTCTGGCTTGCTTCATAAATTAGAAGTGTATAAATTTCCTATATATTTAATTAAAATCATACAAATTTTTCTTCATCAAAGAGTATTTCGTGTGATATTGAATAATACATCCTCCAAAATGTATGAAATTAAAGCAGGAGTTCCACAAGGCTCAGTACTTGGCCCAATTTTGTACAACACTTACACTGCAGATATCCCTAGGTTAGAGTTTAAAAAATCAGTATCAGTATTTGCTGATGACACTGCAATTTACTCTGCTGGTACTAATCTCAATTACATATTAACGAACCTACAAAATTCACTCAATAACCTCTCTAGATATTATGCAAAATGGAGAGTAAAAATTAACGCTTCAAAAACAGTATCAATTTATTTTACGAAAAAAAAGGATAGCCTCTCTTTTACCTTCTATAACATTAAAACTGCAAAATGACGAAATTAACTGGGCCGATACTATTAAATACCTAGGCATTACCTTAGATAAAAGGCTAACCTTTCAAAAGCCAACTTTTATTACTATTGATCAAATTAATAAATGTACTCGCATGTTGTATCCCCTTATTAACAGAAAATCAATCTTATCCACAGAAAACAATGTGATACTTATTAAGGTTCAATTTTTCAACCAATAATGTTATATGCGGCACCAGTCCGGGGAGATTGTGCAGCTAGTTATATTAAAAAATTGTAAATTGCGCAAAATAAGCTTTTGAAGCTTGTATTCAATCTTCCCAGATGGCATTCAACCAAAAAGCTGCATGATAAAGCCAGCATGAATACAATTTTAGAAAAAATAAGTTATTTAACTGAAAAGCTCCACTCGAAACTGTTCATGTCAGAAAATCCTCCGATCAGAAATTTAAATTAAGTTTAAAAAATTGGGCTAGTTTAGTACATAGGTAGGTTTTACTGTAGGTAGGTTTTATTGTTTAAGTTAGCGTCAAGTTTTACAAAACAAAGATTCAAAAAGGTTTTTCATCTTCAATTTTCCTTTTAATTTATACTAGTAAAATCAAAAATTTCTAAATTAAAATAAAAAAATACAAATCAACTGTAGTAAAGATAATTATATATCTGTATCTAAGTAAATAGTTTTAAAAGAATTAATTGTACAATTTATGGAGCATAATAAATAAATAAATAAATACAGTCAATTTCAAGAAAGGCAACTTAATAATAACAGTTTTTACTGACATAATTTACAGAGTAGCCATTTATTTTTCAAATGATATTTTTAAAGGCAAAATTTTATTTAATACAAATTTAATAATGTTTGACTTTAAGACCTATAACTCCTGATAAAAGTGACTTTCGACAATATTTTACAATGTATTATTTTATCTTATTTCCTTGTGATTTAAATTACAAAACTTTAAAATCTTATAACTATTACAGCCTTACGGATAAACCCTTCAATCTCTGAATGGTTCTATGATTTAATGTTCGCAGTACACCTATAATACTTTTCAAAATTTAAAAGCAAAGAACTTCATGTCGTAAAAATTACATATTTTAATTTTGCTAGAATTAACAGAGCCTATGAACAGTATACAAAGAGCAGAATATTAATAAACTTGACATTATTTTATTTTATTGCCTTTTGGAAATTGTGTTAAACATTTTTAGAAATTATATTTTAGATGACATTTCTTTAAAAATAAATTCAGCAAATAATTTATAATTTGTGAGAATTTGAATTATTTCAAGGAATTTGAATTATTTAAAGTAATGCATTATTTTTTCATTTATTGCATTATTTTAATGGATTACTTTTAATTAATAATTTAATTAATACTTTATTTAAAAAAAATAATTAGCATTCATTACACAATAATTTTAATGCAAATGTAATAAATATGAAAATAATGTATTAGCTCCCATTTCTGATATAAACAAAAATAAATTATTCAAAATCTTTAACAAGGATATATTTTGTAACATTTTGATATAAAATTATTATTCTTGACCAAAAATTTAACTAGACCAATTCATAGTTGTACGGATAGTGCATACAATATTATGTGTCAAAAATTTACACAAATAACATAAGTATGTATACCCAAATACCTATTTTGAATCTGATATTTATATTTACATGTATGCAAGGTAATGTATGCAAATTTTAATCAAGTATTTCATTATTACAAAATAGAGATAATTCGTCGTTTACAAAACTAACGAATAAATTATTGGGCCTTATTCTGAGAAACGAATCACTTTTTCGCTACGTACCAGTAGAGCATCACATTGCATCACTTTTGGTATTCTGAGAAGCGAATGATACGATATGTTGCAAAACTGGCAGCATTGCTCGTTAAAACTGTCAAATTTTTTTTTTTTATGTTTTGACATTTTTTGTTTTAATTTTTTGTTTGAAAAGTGAAATTAAGTGAAGTTAAATTAAAACTTTATAGTTATTAAAAAATGTTTTTTCATTTATATTACGAAACAAAGTATAATAAAAAAAATGTGTTCAATTATATTTGTTTTTTTTTTTAAATTCATTAAGTATTTTAGGCTCTCGAAAGCAGCCTTTGCAATGATTATAAATAAATTAGACAATAAGGTAAGTCCTGCAATTGGTCCACATTCAGTAAAACTCATTATAAAATTTGTTGGAACATTGTGCTTTCTTGCTGAAACAAGTTATCAAAAAGATGTGGGGAACGAGTTTTTGGTAGGTTCAGCTAAATCATTTCTAAAATATTAGCCGAAACATTGTCAATATTAGAGACGTAATTGTGTCGAGATTATATAAAATTTCCTGAAACCGAAGAAGAAAAATCATCCATCAAATTGGGATTTTATAATAAATTTGGATTCCCAGGAATTATTGTATGTTGATGGAATACATGTAAAAATCATTGCACCAACTAACATTCAAACTGCCTCCTATTTGTAACTTTTCTATAATTAAAAATGTAAAATAATATTTAATAATTATTTTTAAATATATATATATATAAATAAAATTAATTTACTTGAATTTTACGTTAATTATATATTTACTTTTTCTCATTCGCCATCTTTCACTACCTTTTTCTATAATGATATATTTATCGTTTTTTCTGACAGCGAACAAAAAAAATCGATTCTCATAATACCATGAAAATCGAAATGTTGCGATAAAAACCGATCAGTATCGCTATTTCGCTTCACAGAATACCAAAAATTAAATTTATCATATTTTTCGGTACGTACCGAAAAATTCGCTTCTCAGAATAAGGCCCATTGTTTTATATATTTTGAACATCGTGATATACATATACTCAAATATTTTTCTTTTTTCTTGCCTCCGTGTATGCATTAATATTCAATACCTCCAATATCCTGTGATATTTCTAAATACTCTCAAATATGAAAAATATTGCCTATATGTTTTTAAATCCAACTTAAAAACAAATCCATATTGTTAGAAGTATTAGAAATCTCTAAATGAGCTACTAAGCCATACATTATAGTTTAGTATATATAATTGTAAATTAGCTTTTAAGTTCATAGTAATAAGTAATTGTGAAAAATTTAAGACATAATAAATTAAACTTAAACTTAAACTCCAACCAACAACACATTATAAAAATAGTATATGTAAAGCAAATTATATTCAAGTGTAACACTATAATATAAAAATAAATTAGCATAATCAATATCATATTATTGAAGTATTATATTATGTATTTTCAAGGTCAATAATATCTTTACAAAATTTTGTAGTCTCAATTACAAACTCAAAATCACAAAAAAATTTAAATAACATTTGAAAAAAAAAATCAAAATGTTTTTTTTCAACCCCTTTTTTCTTAATAATAACGAAAAATTTAATATATATATATATATAAATATATATATACATATATAAGAATCGGTGGTATATAAAAAAATACCCCTGAAAAATCACTCTACCCTTCTACACAGTTGTTAAGATTATTTGAAGAAAACCCAAACCAAATAGACAGATTCATCAAGGTAATGGCAAAACTTCATATTACAAAAACAACACAAACGAAATAAAAATGTAATAATTCTGAAATATAACAACAACAACAACAACAACAACAACAAATATTTCAAAGCAATATTAACCGACAAATCTTTGAATAGCTTATGAACTTCTTTCTATCTAATAACACACAAACATACTCATACGTGCATAAATAATAAAAAACTATATAGATTCATTCTTAATAGCCCATAATAACAGTGCTGAAAAACATTATAAAAAATACCTTCATAAGAAAAAATATTAATTTATATCATCAAAAGGTAGCATATATGTACATACATACATTACTAAATGTAATGATGGATCAAGGAATTGAATACGGAAAAAAATTAACAATAAAATAAAAAAAAATAAGAAAAAAACAAGTAAAAAAGCAATAATAATAATTTCCTACAAGAAACAAGACGGATTCTTAAAGTGCTGAAATCTTACAGAGTCCACCAATTCGATGCGATACGATACGATGCTATTATATATTCCCGTATCTCCGCTCAATTTTTTTTCTTTATTATTATTATTATGTTTTTCTTTATTTTTTTTTTTTAAATGAACTAAAGCGATATTGATTCCAGCCGCTGCTGCTCCTGCTGCCTTTTATTTTGTTATACGGATGATAATGGATAATGATATTGATGATGATGATGATGATGTTGATGATGATAATGATGATTTTAAATTTTATTGTAGGTATTGTATGAAAATATATGTAGGTATATAAAACTAAATTATTGAATTGAATATTCTCTGATGATCATCATGTGAATCCATAAAGAAAGTTGAACATCGTAGCCACAACAAAACAAAGCATATATTGCAATTATAAGCCAGTATTAGTTCTTATGATCCTTAAAAGATGTATTCAAAAAGAATGAGAAAAAAAAAATTCAACACAGAGAGGTACCTACAAATGCGGCACGGTATAACAACCATAAAAATTACAACAACAAGAAGATAAAAAAACAAAATTGAAGGAAGGCAGTAAAGTATAATCATTCTGTTACAAGAAAAAACCATCCACATCCATATCGAATTGGTTTTTGTTCTTTTTTTTCTTTAGATTAAATTGGGTTTTTTTTTCTGTTTATTGAATTGCTAAGTTACTTCGTAGACCGTGGATGAATTCAAAATATTCATTTTAAGGTAAAAATTTTGTCTCATCTTTTTTCACTGATTTTTCTGTTCTACTTTTGTTTTTTTTTTTTTTGTTTTTGTCTTTACACAATATTATTCTGTACTCTTTTATTAGTTTGTAAAAACAAAATGAATGGAAAATATATTTTCGATGCATTATTCTTCTCTTATTTTTTGATGATTTTAGCCTTTTACTATCATCACATTTTAGTGTATATAGTACCAATTACGTTGTTTTGTTGAACAGATGATAACACTCAGAAATATTAATCGCTTGCAGAAATTAAAATTTAATTTTATGATCTCGATTGCAGAATCCCTAAAATCGAAGAGTTGAAGTGTCATTTTTTAATGCTGTATATAATTATTTACTTATCCACCTATGCAAATGAATTGTGGTACCTATGCAAATGAATACTAGTACCTTTTTCTCGTAGGAAAGGTACTAGTATTTGAAAAGACATGTAATAGCAACAAAACCCATCCAAAAATAATTAAAAAGTAATAAAAGGCAACAACACCAATCACAATCCACAATGCATTAATTTAGATGTGTAAAAATGTAACTATAAAAGGTTTTCCAATAAAGCGGTAAACACAATTACGACCACCGACCATCGACTAACAACGAAATTCGCTTCGCTCAACTATTTTTCGTCACAGTTGTAGCGAAACGAAAAATAAAAATAAACAAACAAAACAAAAAACCAAATGGCGGAATAGAAAAAATCATTTTGAATAATTTATTAACTTATTTGTAGCATCATCAGATCTAAATACAAATGAAATACAAATGATCTAAATATAATGAAAAAAATAAAGAAGTATAAATTGTAGCACATTATAAAACTTTAAAAAAAAAAACAGAACAATAATGTTCTAATATCAGATTTCAGAATAATTGTTTTGTTTTTACTTTTTGATGTTTAAAAAGGTTGTCAGAAATGTCAAATCCAACTACCAGCGAAAAAAATAGTAAATAGCCTTATTTCGACTACAACGAAATTGTGGTTGAGCGATTGTAGTTTCAATTGTGAGCATATACATAAGAGCGTATGTATTTTAAATTTTTCGTCGCGAATTTTTCGTCGGTAGTTCCAATTGTGTTTACCGGTTAAGAGTAATATGATTTATTTTTTAAAAAAAAGCACCCTAATTGTTAAGGAAAATCAAATGCTTTTTATTTAATGTGAATTACAATCGATACAATTAAGTTCTGATTAAAACGTCATTCAAATGACCTCCACGACTTCTTCTGCAGGACCGAATTCGATGAACCCAATTTTCGAGCACTTTTTCCTTTAAATCCAGTTGTATGTCGTGAATAGCACGTTCAATATTGCTAAAGACCAATGACTTCAAATAACCCTACAAGAAATAGTCTAATGGTGTTAAATCACAACTTCTTGGAGGCCATTCAATATCACAATTTCTTAAAATATTTCTTGATAATCGAATCTTCAAGCTTTTCTCGCAATAATTCAATTGTTGCACTTGCTGTGTGGCACGTAGCCCCGTCTTATTGGAACCAAATGTTCTTAAGATTAACTTCTTCCAATTTCGGCCATAAAAAGTTGGCTATCATCAATCTTTACCGCTCTCCATTGACAGTAACGGTGTTACAAGCTTCATTTCGAAAGAAGTACGGACCGATGAATTCACCAGACCAAAAACCACACCAATCTGTCAATTTTGGTGAATGTAATGGTTTTTCATGAATAATTTGTGGATTTTATTCGCACCAGAATCGACAGTTTTGTTTATTTACCGCACCACTCAGATGAAAGTGAGCCTCATCGAAGAAGATGATTTTCTTAAAAAAATCGTTATCGTTTTCAAGTTGTTCCAAGGTAAAATCAGCAAATTCACGACGTTTGTAATGAAATTGTAAACATTACTGAATTCAATGAAAAAAAAATTACAGATCATGACATATTACAAATGGCCGACACGTCACTTCAAAATCATATCATCCCTATTGGAAAACCCTATACAATACAGTCAACACAAAGCACATTTAAAAAAATATGTATCAATTATTTAATTAATTATACTACAAATTGTTTTTAAAATTAGTCCTATCACAGAAACTTAATTGGATTTAGACCTTGAAAATGGAGTTTTGACCCAACTTACCCATCTCTTAAAACTATTACCAACGTAAAGAAACACTACGAGTCAACTTTCAGGATACTTACAATGCAATTAACACAAATGCTATAATATTAAATCAATTATTTAATTGTTATTCGATTTGGAAGGATAAAAAGTATGGTACTACTAACACCTATTATACAATTAATAGACTTAATAAATTTTTATTATTTAATTATTTTATTAATATAACATTTATTTAATGAATATAACAATTTATTGTTTTGATTTTTTTCAAATAATTAAAATTAATCACAGTTCAACATGAAACTATAGTTCTTTCTACCAGCTTTGATATTGGCTAACATACGAAATTCCTTTTCTAGGATTTTGTTGTAACCTTGCTGATCTGAACTGTTCAGAAGATTTCGTTGGAGAGAATGAAATTTTTTGTATTGTTCCATTTGGTAAGCGTACATAAAAGAATGCTTCAGGCTCTCCTGTTATCGGTACATCTACAATTACAGTATCATCTTCAATATCTGGTGTTGCAACAGTAGTTGAATCTGGTGGTCCATATGTATTATCTGGTGGTGGTCCATATGTGGATTCAGGTTCAGCTTCTTGTTCAGTTGGTAATGGAAATGCTCGTCCACTTGGTTTCCAACCTGATGCTGGATATGGTCCACTTGGTTTTTCTGTTGTCAATTCTTGTGGTGGACCATAGGTATTATCTGGTGGTCCATAACTTGTATCTGGTGGAGTAGTAGTAGTTTCTGGTGGACCATAAGTATTATCTGGTGGTCCATATTCTTGTTCGGGTTTTTTTTCTGTTGGTAATGGGAATGCACGACCACTTGGTTTCCAACCTGATGGTGGATATGGTGCGCTTGGAGCAGCTTCTGATTCAGGAGTGGATGATGCACCATTTGATTCTTCAGGTGGTGGAGGAAGTTCTTGTCTTGCAAATTTTGGCAATGAATTTATTACTCGAAACGATGAACGAAATTGACTTGCTGGTCCTGCATTTGTCACAACTATTGAAATTCCAATTAAAATAAAAATTCTAATTTTAGTTTCCATTATGTAATTAAATTATTATTAATTTTGTTTTTAATTTAATATTGAAGACAGACGAAATGATACTGATAACTTTGAGTTTTACATTACCATTATTTATATCAATTAAGTACGTGGTCATAGGTGTTTAAAAGTTGTAAAATTGTATCAATGTATGTATTTTGTTAACCTTTAATTTCCGTTTGTTTACAAAATGTTAATAAGAAACATTAAAAATATAGAAAATTTAATTTTAATAATTTGTTCTCAAATTTCAATTAAATTTTTTATTAATAGATTTTATGTGATAATACTGTGATTCAATAATTTTGATTTATTTAACTTGAAAGGGTCAATAACAAATACACAAAAATGGATTACCAAAAATTAAAATTTTTTGTGACATGAATATTAAATACAAATTATTTTTACTCCGAGGTGGTAAGATTTTTGAAGTTTATAGCTATCAGAGATTTTCGTCTTTGAATATTAATTAAAAATGTTATTTTTATTTATTACTAATAGACACTGGTCATATGAATTTATTTTTGGAGGTTTCCTTTACTTAAATCAAGTGTAAGCATTGACACAGTTTTTAATATTTCCTTTTACAGATTGAACGTTAAATTAAAAATAGCTTGGTTTATCATGTTTCATACAAATTAAATTTGTTTATGAAACTAATCCAACTTCTTAAAACGGTCCTTTTTCTAGTAGGAAAGATACTAGTATTTGAAAAGATATCTAATAATAGCAACATAGCTTGATATTATCGACAACACCATACCAATCCACTATTGTCTCAATCTGCTTTATTAAACCTAAAAATGATGTCACTTTGCAAAAGATGATTGTCTTATTTATTAGAAGACCAACTCAAAAGGTTTAACTCTTCTTATAATAATTGGGTTGTCAAGGAACTGATATTATTATTCAGTTTTAATTTCTTGTTTTACTACCATGTTTTGAAATCTCTGGATAGTTTCTAAAGTGGTTTTTTAATGCAGCTCCATATTTGACAACCATTAATTTAACCTACTGTCAGCTGTATAATTTTAACAGTGGTGTATGCACGTGATGCTTCTTTCCCAGCAAAAGAAACTCATGCCTCAGACACAGGCCACGTAGAACTTTTTTTTTGTATTCATCTCTATGATTGTATTACAACTATCTTATAAATTACCAATATGCAAAAGGCATATTAAAGATAATAAGTAAAAATTTGTGAAAATGTAAAGATGGCTTGTGAGGGACGATTCCACCGAATCGACCCCTTATATCAAAAATTAATACTAATTTTAATATTAAATATTTATGACACTACAGCTACTTACAGAAATGAAAAAAGAAAACAATAAAAGAAATATAATATGAATTTAACTTTAGTTTTAGATTCTACTTAAAAGATCTTGAGGCCTGGGCCGTTTTATTCTTTTTATTAGTCAGCTGCCAGTTGGTTTGGATGGAGCTGCAATCTTTCGTGGTATCTTTTGCTGGTCTTTGTCACCACCTCTTTCACGGAGCATATGTTTAGATTCTTTCTTATATTTGAATTGTTGCTGATGTACCAAGGGGCATTGACAATTGCACGAAGAGCTTTGGCTTGAAACCTTTCAAGGATTTTGATGTTTGTGTTGCTAGCTGTACCCCTCTAGCTGTGCTAGTTGTGTGGCTTTAAGATTCTCTTATATAGCAACACTTCGCTATCCAATGAAACAAAGAACTTGGGAGTGTAATCTATTCACCCGGCCTATCGAATATAACTTAACAAACCGTATTCTTTCAGGTGCGCATGTATCTTTATACAATCAAAAATTCAATAACAAATCATAAACATTGTGTCATTCATCCAAGAAACGAAATAATTCAGTAAAAAAATAACGCAAAGTACACACTGTTTAAAAGTAGAAAACAGCGTTTTTGGTTTGAAAAAAACTTTAAAAAAGTAAGAACAATATTCATTCCCATTAACGAAAGAAGGAATGCAATATAAGTAATGACAAAAATTGAATAATGTATGGCTAATAAATGTACACTCTCCAATAGAAGACAGAAGCAGGACGATAAAAAGAGGAATTTTACATACTACTCGTGGATATGACGCCGGTGACTAGATTATACTTCCAAGTTCTTCGTGGCCAGAGTCTCTGTTGCTGAGAAAGAAGCAGCACGTCCAAATTACTTTGATAGTCATCTGCAGGGTCATCTGCGTATGCCTTTGAAACATATGAGCTGAACTCTCACCAAAGCAAGGCAAGAAATAATTGACGCTTTTAAAAGAAATATTTTGCAAAGTATTGAAGAAGATAAAAATCCTTTCACAACAATGGGCTGTATAATTTATACAATACATATCTGATTTGTTTTAATACTTCTTTGTAAATATAAAATAAAATTAATAATAACAAAAATAATAATAAAATTGCAAAAATTATATTGTGCCGGGCATATGCAGAGAATGGTTGAACACAGAATACAAAGACGTACTTTAAGTGGAAGAACTGAACGTAAACGATTGATCGGAAAGCCACAAAAGTGCTGGAAACATGGATTTTCTTGCTGGACTTTATTAATTGGAAAACGTGTTCTGTGAACCGAGAAGATTGAAAGCGTGAGATGCAATAGGCCAAATTCAAACTATTACTATTCCAATAAACTAAAAGGGTGATGATGATGATAATTCACTTAATGTTAATATCAAGATTTCAACTCTGCAATTTAAAAAAGAATTTCGATTTATCATGAAATTTCGGAAACAGTAAAAATAATCTAGAAAAAAGGTTTATTTTAACTTGCACTTTTTCAGTTAAATAAAGTAAGAAAGGTCTACATGTGATAGTGAAGATGAAAAGCTGCAAAGCCAACAATTTTCAAGATAGTTATCAGGCCTAGATATAATATTAAAGCATCTTATCCCACTTCGTCCTGCTACTCCCTTTGAAACCAAGTTACCAACTGCGCTAATGCTTCCGCGTAATCCTAACGGGTAATATTACTTACTTGAATATAAAAGCTTGAGCACCATGAAGTTGTGTATAAATACAACAATAGGTGTTGAATAATGTAATCCCTAATAGTAGAAACAATCAACCTCGATGGTGCAGTAGGTAGAGCGCCTGCCTTCAACAACCCGAAACCAGATTCAATCCCTCACGTAGCAAAAAAATGCTTTATGGGTTTTTTGACCTGGTTCAGTACCCTTTGCCATTGTGATATATAATTGAGTATAATCTCGTAACAACTTAAATAAAATGGAGCTGATCTATTACAGAAAGGCTTAGTTATTGGCAATAGTAGTAGTTTTCCACATTTAATGAATAAATGGTAAACCAGAAATTTGGTAAAAAAGTACTCGAAAATATTTTAGTGAAATATGTAATGTAAAAACTTGCAGTACCGTACTTAATTAATTGAGCACGAAAAGATTTTATTCTACCTAAGTACTAACATAAAAGAAAATGAACTATCGTCGTATAGCATTTTTCTTCTACTGGTTAAAAAACAGAATCATTTGACATTCGTTTTCCAATTTCTTGTCACACAACTTTGATTGTAATAACTGAAGAATCCGAAAATATCAATTTTATTGAATGAAAATAATCAATTTAAATTTCTGAGTGTACATTCAAAATTCTTTCCGATCATACATCAAAATTTTCAAAAACATATAATTATCTACATATAAAACATCATACATGCATATACTTACATAAATAGTAAGGTAACCTTTACTCAATATAAACATCCAAACACACTCATATATAATGAGTATACTGTACTGACTGTGTCGTGCCGTAAAAAGTCGGCTCTTTTATTCTTCTTTTGATAAAAACTACTTTTTTTTTACAATTTTTTTCATATTTTTTTTTTGCTTTTTTTTTGTTTTTCTTCATTTTTCTTCTTCTGCGCATAATAATTTTATTCTCACCTAAATGTATTTTTAATAATTTTTCCTTTGAAAAAACAACTGATTTAAAATGTTGCCAGATACGAAAACAAAATGTTTTTTTCTTATTGATCTTCACTGTATAGGACATGGTTGTTGTCTCTTTCTCAAATAGATGGATATTTCAACATTTCTGTAATGATTTCAGTCGGACGGAGGTTAGGTTTTGCTGTTTCTCAATTTAAAGACGTTAATTTCAATTATTTCATCTGGATTCTGGAATCCTTCCAATTGTACATTTAGGGATGTTGTTAAAATAAATAGAAAATTTTGAAATAGTAAATAGATGTAAGACTGTTCATTCATATAATAACGGGACTTTCTAATCATGTTAATTTTTTATATTATTTATTACTAGCATTGAGAAAGCACTGCAAGCTTTTGAAGCTAAAGTAGGGAATTTTAGAGGCTCCTGAATTTTTAAATTGATTTTATAGAGGCAAATTGAGTCCATTGTAATTTTGGAAAATATGTCATTAGCATTTAGGATCGTTTTTGACCTTGTAAAGGTCATTGTATAAGAACTGTGAAAATTTCTTGTATAAGAACTGTATTTTTTTTATTTTATATAAAATTCTAAAGCCCCTTTTTAATAAATGTGACAAAACTATTTTGTCCAAGCTCTCGAAACTTGTCTTGTTTTCATAAACGCAGAAAATGCGCAGAATTGCAGATTTTGTGTTCATAAACGAAATCATGCGATAAATCTGCTGAAGTTAAACAGCAGGCGCTTGTGTTCGTAATCATCAGTATTGCGTCAGCATCGGTAAGATTTTACAGGTAGAAAAAAGTTGCTGCAATTTTTGCAATACAAATAAAACAAACTAAAATGGACTCACAAGATATTTTGCAAGTACATATTAAAATTGAATTTATTGTTATTTATTAAAAACAATAATTATTAACTTTAATAAATGCTAAAAATTTTTAATAAATATAGTGTCAACATATTTGGTTAAGACGCAGAAGTGAAAGTCTTAATTTCGGTGAAGCTTCAGATAGAATCCGAGCTCATTTCGCGGAAGAGGAAAAAAGTATTTTGTGGGGCAAGGTGCTAAAATTATTTTTAAAGTGTGTAATGGTTTTCTTTTTAGTGCAGCTAAATCAAAAACTCTTAAGTTAAAAACTTTTTCTGGCGATTCTGAACACAAAAATCTGCGTAGATTTTTCTGCGCATCTGCAGATAATTTTGTGTTCATAAACATCAGAGAAAAAAATCTGCACACGCATTTGTTTCTGCATTTATGAAAACAAGATTATTTCTGACAGAATTTTGTTTTTTTTTTTTTGTTTTTATATCCCACTGCTTTTTGTAATTATTGCTTTATTAGTTGCGTTTTTTTTTAGTTTGCAGACTTGCTCACAACTACTTATGAGTAAAAAAATAAAAAATCAATAGATATCCATTGAGCTTTGATAGTTAGGTAGTATTATAATTTCTGTTGAATATTTCGTCCATATTTTTAAATAATATTTTTTACGTTAATTAGAAGAATTTTTAAATTTCTTTAATTACCCATCAGTTTGTTCTTTATTATTTTAAAATAAAGTTTTGATTTTTCAAAGAAAAACATGAATTTTACATATCAGAAATTAAATAGTAAAATCCTGAGGTTATATTTTACTCCTAAATTTATTTATTTTTTCGTTTTTTTTTTCGTTTTCTTTACAAACTACTCATAAGTAGTTGTGAGCAACTTTTTTGCATTTTGTTTACAAACTTCTCATAAGTAGGTGTGAGCACTTCTGCAAGCTAAAAAAAATGCAACTATTATTCGTCTATTATTTCCGCCGGCCAAATTTTAAAATGTCTAGTAAACTGCTAATCAAAACTACATAAAATTTAACAAGTTACTTAAACGCAAATTTCCCAATTTATCTGTAATCTATTTATTCCTCCATATACCCTATAATAAGTACTCGTAACAAAAACTATATTACATAATTTTAAAATAAATTAAAATGTATAAAATCAAATCTGGTAACTCCTATCATGTTAGTCATATGCGCCGGCCGTGTGTTTCTAAATAAAATACACAAAAAAATGTTCTCTCTCAGTCTCACTATCTCGATATTTTTAAACATACATACTATAATTTCAATCGACTTCAACTCTATTATTATTATTATTCTGAATCTGAAGATACAACATACAAGATATTATAGAAATATAGACTATATATTTATATTTATACTACATAGAAGAACTAACTCACTTATAATAAAATTCATATGAGTAATTATATGAAATCCAACAAAAGAAAATCAATAATGATAGTACGAAACGAAAACGAACTACGATACGACTTCTACTACTACGAGTACCTTACCTAACTAAACCTTATAGTAATAACAACAAGAACAACAATTCTAATTTCTAAGGCAAGGTAAAAAAGATACCTTAAATAAATGTAAACGGTAAACTTAATAAAAAAAAAATTCTCTCTCTCATTTTCCGAAGTCACAAAAATACAATACAAAACATTTTGAATTTGAGTACCAGTGTATCAGTCTCGGTTTGAATATTGAACGTAATGGTAATTTAACGGAGATTTTATTCTTTTTTTATTTCAAATTCGAAATGTTGATTTGTTATTGTTTAAAATAAAAACAAACCTTATATAAATATATATTAAGAATTAAATAAATAAATAATAAATTATTTTATCAATCTATTTATCTAGTTAAATAAAATATTTAAAAAAAAAAGTTAAAGAAATATTATTACAATGAATAATAATGATTTTAAATAATAATAATAATATAAAAAAATTAAATTTTTTTTAGATATGTTTTTAATTAATTGAATTTAAAAAAATATTAATTTAAATAGAATAGATTTTTTTAAAATAGTGAATTTCAAAAATAAATATGAATAGCATACGAGAATTGTTATTTTTAATAACAATTTTAACAATCTTAAAATTTATAAAAAATACTAATGCAAATGGATTACAATGTCAGAGGATAACTGTTCAGACTTGTCAAGGATTGGGATATAATATGACAGCTTTACCAAATTTATCTAATGATCAAAATTATTTAGAAGCTGAAACTAAGGTAAATATTAGACAGTTAAAGCCGTTAAAGGAAACAATTATGACGAAATTTACATTTTATGGAAAGATTATTAATTAATCTTTGTTATTACACAAATGTATACCTGTTGAACTCAGTTCCCTATAACTAAGTATAAAAAAGTAATTTAGATTTGAAAATGTTTTTTTTTATCTTACCTTTGGATATTGCATGGACCAACTATGAATGGTGATCTGTGGAACACTGGAACTACATAAACAGTTTGAGTTCTGTTTTCTTTAAATAAATTGATAATTTTCCTAAGCGTATTTTGATTTTGATTTGCATCATAGACAAATCATAGACAAAATTATGTTAATCGAAGAAAGCCTTTACAAATGCCCCGTTTTTTGTTTTTTTTATAAACAGCTAAAGCGAGCGTTAGGTATGAAAATACCTTCATCACTTACGTGACGCTTGGTTGGAGTAGGATAGGATAAGATAAATTAGGAAGAAAAAAAGGGAGATAGATTAGTAATAGGAAGTTAAAGAATAAAGGTATTAATATTTTCTTTAAACTTTTGCTAATTGTAAGTTGAATGTGGAATCATATTGGGAGGAATATGATTCCACATTCTTCAAGTGCGAACTATGAACGAACTTCCATAACTTACTTTATGCCATCTTGGGATTTTCACAGTGTAGGGGTTAGCATTTACGGCTCCTCTTGTTGGAATTGTATGAGAGGAGGAAGCAGCGCTTTGATTTCTGCTAAGCATGTGTTCACACCGTTCTATAACATTAAATTTTTTCCTCTAAGTTTTGATATAAGTTAACAATCTTCTTAAAATAACAGTCTCAGCCGCAAATAAAATTCTTATCGTCCTCAGCACAAATGCAAAATTTCATAGGCCGAAAGGATCCAAACTGTATGATTTCATAGAGCAAATATTTTTAAAAAAAAATTAGTAAGATAATTGTATAGGAGAAATTACAAATATGTTAAACAAAAAATAAAAATAAGAAACATTCCCAGTTAGAATTTTATCATACAATGAAGCAGATACAGAAAGAATAAAATTGTGTTGAACTCACTTCTACAGGAATGGAGGATTGTATGGTTTTACGAACATATATTAGTCAGAATGCTCGAACGTCCCATGTATAACCGATAAGCCGCATCAATCACATATCGCGGTATATATAATTACACCGCGTAAACTATATTTCAAAATTGTGTTAAATTACATTTTTTATATGTTGAAGGATATGGCTAGTTATATAGGAAGCTTTCTACAATTTGCCATTATTACGCAGTTACTACTGCAGTAATTTAAATTAATAAAAAATATGTTGTAAGGTTTCAAAAGCCTAAATCTGTAGAATGATTTGTTATTATTGTTAGCTATCATAAAATATTACCTCCATTCTTATTATTTTATCTATAATCTGGGTAGCTTTCCGTTTCTTCATATGCGTATTCTCATTAAAGTAAATAAACTATTATATCCCATCCCGTTGAAGCACTTCAGTAGTAGTAGTTTTCTTTCCTTAATTATATTTTATTATCTCTATGCATATTACACAATTATCTTATAAATTACTAACATGTAAGATGGATATTCAAGATTCCCACCTTGAGTACGCAAGTCCTGTCTGGTCACCTCACTATTCCATTCGTATTAATAGAATTGAATCTATTCAAAAAAATTTTTTGCGATATGCTCTACGTAATCTTCCCTGGTCTAACCCAATAATCCTACCTACATACATAAATCGTCTTAAGCTTCTTCAGATGAACACATTGCAATCAAGAAGGGTTATTGCAGATATCTTATTCATATCCCAAGTATACAATGGTGAAATTGATTCCAAAATTATAAAAGATCAGATTAACTCGTACATTAACACCAGTACGCGTTTTCGTATAGAAAATCATTTTAATCTTCCTTTCCATAGAACTAATTATTATGGTAAATTTAAGCCAATTAATAGAATTGTAATGGCAATTAATCAACACAAAAACAGTGTTGACTTTTCTTTGAACAAAACAAGTTTAAAGAAAACCTTGTTTCATTTGCTCCCTTAGTCCTCCTAATAATCTTGTTTTTCCGCTACTTATATTAACTAATTTGTAGTGTTAATTAACCTTTAATACTTTTAATAACTTTTCATCTTCTGTTTTTTTTTCTGATGCTATTTATTTTATCTAATGTTGTTTTTTTTTTTTTTTTTTTGTAAAAACTATTTTGTTTTAAATTTTAAAGTAATTTAAACTTTAAATCATAAATCTTATTTGATACATTGTGTATTTTGTTAACTGTTTGAACTAAATAGTAAATAAATAAATAAAAATTATAAAACGAAAATTTAACAGTGGGCTTCCATTGTACCAACTAATACCAAGTTAGTATTGTCAACATCACTTCAATTATAAACCAATTAATTTATTTAATACTCTTTTAGCAGTTATGGGAAACCTATGCTGCTTGTGATATCGAAAACCTTTATGAAAGGTACAATTGAGATTATATATACATAAATTATTTAATTGACCACATTGAATTAGCCATTTCTCAATATCTTCTCTAATTCTCTCCATATTTCATTTTAGATAGGCATTACTGATAAAGTCATTCTTTAACGAAATTTTAATTAAATCATTTCTTTATTAGCATTAGCAATGATAAAAATAATCATAACAACTAATTGGTTACAAAATAAAAAAATTACATTTAATTATTAAAAAAGTTAAGGTGAAATTTCAGAACAAATGATTGAAAGATAATTTGGTAATGCATTTTTAATAACATTCTTTAATATAATTAACCGTTAATTAACTTTTATAATACAAATATATATACATACACATTACATGTCGCTAATTTTATTTAAATTTGTTTTTTTTTTTTTGTTGTTTGTCATTAAAAATAATGTTAGCCATAATTTAAACAGAAAAAAATCCTATTTTGAATTTTTATTGTTAAAAAAAAAATACTACACAACTTTTAACTTTAAATACGATTACTTTTCTGTATCTTTTATTATTTATACGGCATCTTTAACATTTTATATCAAAATTATGTTTATTTTTAAAAGACTTTCTATTGAAATGTAAATTTAATCATACTTTTTTTGTAACCTTTCAGTTTTTAAATTTCTGTTTTAATTTTTCTTATGCTAAAAGTTCATTTTTATTTATAACACGTTAATAAATTTATAAAGTGATTTTGTCATAACGTTGAATGGGTTACATTGAACTGTGAGACAACGCAAGGGACAAATGTTGCATCTCATCTTCGCCCGGTTTATCGGTTTGACATCGATTCAAAATATTTTAATCGAACCGCACTTATATTGGATAGTTAGTCTTTTTCTAGGTACTTATTGTGTGGTGTACCCTACATCCCTTCTACCCATCTACCTTGTGGGTTCTATTCAAAAGTGTTTCTCATAATGTTTACCTTAGATCACAATTATTTTGTATAATAATAATAATGTTCCAACAACCAATTACCCCTCTCGTGCCGCGCACGCGGGGAGTCACAATTCTCATTATTATTATCATTTAGCATATGACTAGGAGTGTCGTATACAAGGTCATCACATTGCTTGGAAGAATAAAACTCTTCGTATTAAAAGTATAGAAGATTCCAATAAATTAAGTTATTCAGTATATAATACTGTGACGAGCATACTCTCAATGAACTTTCATTAATTAAACTTTAATATTTATTATTATATTTTAATTTTATTCAAAAAGAATACAAACACGTGATAACCCTTAATGAAGAATGTGTTAGTAAGGAGAGAATTGGGTCAGGAAATGCTTAAAACAAGCATGCAAAACAAAAAATAAACAAAAAAAGGGAGAAATTAGTAAACACGATTAAGGAAATTAGTAATTAGTAATAAATTGATAGAATACTAAAAACAAACAAAAATAAAATCCATAAACGGTAAAAACAATTAAAAATCTAGTAACTTTGATTTGCCTTCCAACATGTCAAGGCAAATCAAAGAACAAAAATCAATAAGCAATATGCTCACAAGTCAAAAGTTGAAGCAATTTAAAATCTCCAATCAAATAAAAAATTATATCATAAATTTAGACTATCTTCCAACATGTCAAGATAGGTTAAATCAAAATTTCACGATTTTAAATTATGCCGAAGAAGCATTAGTCAATTTATTTAGTTATGAACTAAAGAAATTTAAAAAAAAGAAAAAAATTATAAAAATATATATCAATACTTATATAAAAATACAACACATGCAAAACGCAATTAGTCAAAGACACAAAAATAAAAAGAATAATAATAAAAATTAACATAATTTATACACACTTATGTATACATGTTAAAAGTATGAAGTACTATTGATTCAACGTGAACAACTACGTATACTACATGTATTACATGTCCTTCAAAAACTTATTACCTGTTTGAATAAAGCAGATTCTTTAGTTTGGACTTACTAATGTGAAAATCGAAGACATTAGAGTTATTGTTTACGTTACGCAACATTCTTGTAATTGGCTCATTCTTTCCATAATCCGTGCGATAAAACTTTAAACGAAAGAGGGCAGAATGCTTAAGAGAACGAAAGTTAATATTGAAGTTAATGTGTTCTAAAATACCAACCGAGTCAACTGCACCTGAGAGAATTTGGTGTACAAATATAATATCAGCTACTTCACGACAATTAAAGAGACTTTGCAGACCTAGAAGTTTAAGGCGGTCTCTGTAAGGGGGTAAGTTATATGGGTCTGTCCATGAAAGACCACGAAGAGCGAAACGAACGAATCTACGTTGAACAGATTCAATCCTTTCTATGTGAACTTGATGAAAAGGTGACCATACCTGAGACGCGTATTCGAGTAATGGTCTTACCATAGTCAAATTTAAAGCTCTGGTGACATATGGGTCGGAAAATTCTTTTGACCATCTTTTGATAAACCCATACATTGATGCCTTACATCAGGATGGTCATTTCAAATTGTATTAAGTCAAATTTCCGAAAACTTATTATATATCTGAAGATGGAATAAAACTGTTCTAAAACATTGAAGAAAAAATGTAACAAATGGCATAATAAAGGAAATAAAATCTATTCAAATTACTACGACCGCGATATAACTTTGCTTTTTTTTATTATTAACTAGTGATTGGTAACTAAAACATTAATTAAATAAATTTTGTACAATAAGTGGATTTGCTTTATCCCAGTTTCCGATTGATTTGTTTAATTTACGAAAATTCAAAATTAACATAGATCACAACTCCCCACCGAACCTTTCTCCTACTTCTTTCTCTTTTTCTTCTCTTTAACTATCACTTTTCTTTTCTTTTCCAAAAGCCAGCGGTACGAAATTACAAAGGTTTCTGCGACCTAAGTTTTGTCTAATAATATAAAAGAAATAAATTATTAAATAAACACACCACATTTCAAAAGGGAAAAGGGCCTATTAAGTTGGTCTACAGATTTATATGTACGATTAACTGTTGTTAAAATAAATAAATAAATAAACACACTTTGAATAAACTAACTAAGTAAAAATATTTTTATGAAAGCCAACCCATACTTACTTTACTTATGGCAGATAGATAGGTGGGTCGAAAAGGTCATTTCAGCTGCTTCTGAAAAACCAATTGAACCTTTCTGATATTACGACTCGAGTATTTTTTTTTTTAATTCGCTGTTTTACGGAATTACTCGTACGTACAAGAAACTCAGTACAAGAGAACGATTGAGAAAATCAAATAGATCAATAATTTCTATATTGTTAGGGAAAGCCCCACCCCCCATGTTCGGAATCTGGCCCACAAAAGATATTCAATTGGATTATAAAAGGTATTCTGACTCATCGTCTTTATTACAGCTGCGATCCAAATTTCTGTTTGATGGATATAATATAGTAAATATATATTTACATAAAATAGTTTTATAAACAAAAAGTTACCCCATTCAACGGATATTTAAAAAAAAAATTATATCAACAAATTAAAACAAAAATTAAACCGTCCATTAATTTCTATTTAAAAAATTAATTTAAATTTTCTAATAAATAATTATAAGTATATAGGCAGATACTATAATAAGGTATAATTAAAACTTAAAATTTAAATGTTTGTCGGTTAATAGCTGTGCTGATTTGGCATAGGACCACAAACAGTAGTAGATAGATGCATTAAAATAAAGTTTTTAATTTTTTGAAAAACTACTTAAATCAATCGATTATGCTAACTTAACAATTCATTTGAAATTTTTCAAATTTTTTTTTATAATTCACACATACATATATACATAGTTATATACACAATAAGTAATTTCTTTCTAATATTGAAATGTAGTTTCTATGAAATTAGGCACGTGTATTTAAATTGTTTGAAAAACATTTATATATTATAGTGTATCTAATAGACTACATTAATGTACATATATATATATATATATACAAACATAAATATGTTATTAATGAATGTTATAAACAGGGTGTTCAAACTCCTCTTGTCAGTATCTACAGTTTAAATTACAGACTATAATTATAAATTATACATTCAGATATTTAAGGTCTTTACAACCAACCTTGTGTGTCGATAGGTATTTTACTATAGTAAATTTAAATTTTTGTAGTACTGCCTGCTGACTGTTTTACATTCAATTAATCTGACTAATTAAATATAGTTAAGTGTTGGAAAAAAAGATTTGCAAACTCCACAGGAACTAATTGTTCTGATATTGATTATAAATTTAATTAGGAAATCAAAATATGCGCCAATATGTTTTATATTTTCAGATCATTCATTATTTCTGATGGTATCCCGAAATCTCGTGTTTGTTTGTAAACCTCCCAAAAAAAATATTAAGCCATGTCGGAGTTGAAGATTTCTATTTAAGACAAGCAATAATAATTGTCAAATACCTTGTGACAATTATTTCGTAGAACATTAAAGATCTAAATGTTTAAAATACCAAAACTAAACGTGCCACTTCCCATAACATTTTTTGTTTGATCACTGATTCGTGAACACCCTAAGTATGATTTGTGTATATACGTATATATACATACATAATTTTGTGAATCAGTAATCAAATCAGAAAAGATCAAGTTAAAACTATATATTCATATAGAAATAAGCCTAACAACGTCATTGTAGGTCGTCAATTAATTCAAAGCTCTGTTTTTTTTTTTGTGTTTTTGAATTTTTAATATCCATATTTTAATTTTTAAGACAAATTTTGCGTTGATTAGTTGATTATTTCTGAATTGTGTATAGTTACTGATTGCCATAAGTCATCGAAACTTGAATTTTTTTTATTTGAATATTTATGAAAGTATGTTAATATGTATATATATAATAACTATGTTTGTAAGCCGGAATAATGTTTACTTCTTAATATAGCAGTAATATTTTGATGATTTTTTTTTTAGTTTTATAATGTCACAATTTCGCAACTTTTAGCAATCTGAAACTAATGATAGCCGCTATAATAGACCACTTCTTTTATTGTATTTAGGTAAACATGATATTATGGAAAATAATAAGTAGAAGAAGTCTGTTTATTTGGGTAATAATATAAAATTTCAAATTTAAAATTTTCTTTTATTTTTTTTTTTAACTATTGTTTTCGAAAACCTATAAAGTATTGTGTAGGACGTTTTTATTGTTTTTATTTTTTGTTGAGTATAGTTTTTGGATATTTTTATTGTTTATGTGATTTATGTTAATTTTGTATAAAGTTCACTGTTGGCAAATTGTTGATGTCAAAGAAATTAATTTAGACAGTTGTGAGAAAATTTTTGACATCTTAGTTGCTACTGAAATATTAAATAAAAAGAAATTTAATACCTGTCCCAAAATAATTATTTTAAATTTTTAATAGACATTTTTATTTTTTTAATTTAAATTAAGCCTATCAAATTTATAGACATTTATTGTATTTGTGTTTTTGATTATAATAAGTAGTTATTTATGTATAATTTCATTGTGTAACAAGATCAGGAAATGATCAAAGCAAAATCAACATAATGGAAAAATTTCACAATTGGCCTTTTAGACTGCTCGTATTAATTTAGCAGTAAGAAAATATTGCCCCCGAAATCATAGCTAGAATATCGTATAGTATAGGAAAAGTTAGTTAAACCACTTATTTAACATAAACTCAAAATCCATATAGAATTGTGGCAAGATTAATCGTAATGATTTTAAATTTTTGTTACTGCGGCCCTTTTTGCATCCAACAGTGGCTACGCATAAAAATAATTAAGGTGAAATAAATAAAAGCATTAATAAAAAAATAATAATGTAAAAATAAAAATTTTTAAAATATACTTTTATCGAAACCAAACTAGCCCCGTAAAAAGTAAAAAATAAAACTAGTGGTGGATGTTGAGCATCTAGAACTACTATAAGATAAAACACAAAAGTATATAATGAATCTTGCTGAATTGAATTGTTAATGGGAATTCGGAAGCGCTTTGTGATGTTCTTTTAATATTCGTGATTTTTTTCAAGCGGCAAATATTAAAAATGTCCATTAACAATATTCCAGCAAGATTCATTATATACTTTTGTGTTTTATCTTATAGTAGTTCTATATGCTCAACATCCACCACTAGTTTTATTTTCTACTTTTTAGTTTTAAGTAAGTAAAACCTATAGGTATTATAATTTCAGAAAGAGTATATAAGTGTAAACTCTTCTGCCTATAACACAATTGGTTTTTCAAATATGCCAGAGACATGCTAGGAGTTGTTCGGCAGCAACCCGATCCAGACCAAATTTTCGAAATCGGTATGAGTCGTATTTCTTTATTTATGAAAAAGTATCTAAGTGTAAATTTGTATGCCTGTAATACAATTGGTTTTCAAATATGCCTGAGACGTGCTAAGAGTTGTTCGGCAGCAACCCAAACCTGTCATTTGATAGCTTTGCAAAGTACCGTTTCCGGTTGCTTTTTTCATCGTGAGTAACTGTGCAAAATTTCAGAGCTCTTTCTTTATATTTTTAAAACAAAATAATTTTTTTTCTTTTTGCGTTTGGTTTTAATATTAACAAAAAAATTCCACCTACCTACCAAACATATATATATACATATATACCTACATATAGACACTGGCAAGTTAATATAAAAGTATAAAAAAAAAAAGGATAGTTTTTTGCGGATTTTTTTTTTGCCAAAAGTCATTATGGATTTTGTTTTTTGTAGATTTGGGGACTAACCCAGTGAAACATTATAATATTTTTCTCTGCCTTGACGAACTAGCGCATCTAAATTCTATTGTAAAATAGAATTTCAAATGTATTCCAACTTTTCGTCTTTTATTACCGATCAATCACTTCAAGAGAATTTGAATAAAATTTTAAGAAAATTTAATCAAATTGGTGAGTGTTTGCATTTTTAAGTGTATATTGTAAGTACAATAATTTGAATGTGTGATCAAACGCTTAAAAAGAGAGTTGCTCCAGACCGTTATCTTTCTAGAATATATAACTGAATATATATCTAATAAATCAACAGATATAACGGTTTTTATACAAAAACATCAAAACAACAAGAATACTTTCAAATGTCCTTTTCGTCCTTAAAGAATAAGATGCACCACTAAATATATATATTTTTGGAAAGCTAGTAGTTCCAGCTTTCATAGAGATATGGTCATTAACTAAGCCGAAACTTTCTAATTTCTATACTCCATTCTTTTACACATTCAAATTTTCTTTAAATGCTAACTATATAAAAAAATTTATACCATACATGTAAATAGAACTGTACACTATATTTTATTTTGGACATACCTACACGACTTCCATACTCTAACAAAGTCGTGTATCTTTATAATTTCCAAAGATTTAATTTGTAAATGCTCTAAAGATTAGTTATATCCAGTCAGTAAATACTTACTTAAGAAGCCGATAGCGCTGGTAGCATAGTACTTACTTTTATTATAAATTTAATTATAGTAAATAAAAAAATAATAAGGGTTTGTCACGTCGATTTGAAAGTTCGTGGTTTCGTGATATTTTTGTATTTTGACGCTAATTGATATTTTTTCTTAACAGTAATGAATATTTTTTTTCGTATCAACGTGACAACCGTTTTTTGGTATTTTCTGGTATTTTGTACAATATATTTCTAAACAACTGTTAATATTCAAATTTTGTGACAAAAAAAAATTAAATTTAAAATAAAGAAGTTGAATTTAATTAATTAAATTTAAAATAATAGCTCTATTTGCCATTTAAAAAAAACTTTTTTAAAAAACTAAATAAATATATGTAAAATATAAATGTAAATATTACTTTGACATTAAATACCATACCACAATACCACGAAAAAACAAGCTGGGGAGCATGTTTTCAAATACGAAAAAATATATTCACGTCATATACACGTCAAAAAAAATATCAATTAGTGTCAAAATACGAAAATACCACGAAACCACGAATTTTCAAATCGACATGACAAGCCCTATAACAATAATACTTACTTAATATATATAAGTAGCTTATATGGATTAAAATTTATGAAAACAGAGCTAGTTTTCCAGCGTACGGACGAAATTATATGAATGTAATTTAGAATGTTCTATGAAAACAAATTTACTGTAATTATTTTATATACATATACAAACATGCATACATATATGTTTTCACAATTGACAGAATGTGTTTAATTGAGTTTTATTGACAAATTTTAAATCATAAAACATAAAAAGTAATATTAAAGTCAAATTTCAATAACACCCGCCATCCCAAATATCAATAATTATTAGGCAAATACAAACTAACTAGTGTAAAAAAATTTTTTATATTTTTGCAACATAAAATTTTCTTTGATTAATACCGATAATTTAATTTTTTAAATAACTTTTGTTATTTATTTATTTTTATTTATTTATTAATTTATATTTTTTGAAATTTTCTCTTTTAAGTTTTTTTTACTCCCTTTCCAAACATCGATCATACATTCGTTATACAATGTGAATTTATATCAAAAGAGTAGTAAACACTTAACACCTCCACTTAAAGCGGCGCACACATTTAACCCTAACCTCTTAAAAAAATAAAATAAGAATTAAGTTTATTTTTTTAGTTTATTGTTTATTTTTTTTTTTCCTAAAATGTTAATATTGACATTTCTTTTCTTTGTAATATTTTTCTTCTTTAATTCTATTGCAAACATTTATTTTCTGTTTAAAAAAAAAACAAAATAAGTATTCTGTAAGTATATTTTGCTTTAAAATTTTGTTTTGAGTAAATAAATAGATAAATAATTCTAATAAGAAAAATACAAAAAACAAAAAACAAAAACAGAGAAAAGAAGAACAAACAAAATTCCCGCGCCTCAATTTTTTTGTTTTTTTTTTTTTTTTTGTATTTATTGTTATTATCATTAAAAAAAAAAAAAAAGCGATACGATATCAGTTAAAAAACATAACAATCTATAGCTAGTATATATTTAGAGTGAATTGTTTTCAAAAATGAATATGATATGATGAAAGCGACAATTAGCGATGAAATACTAAACCAAATGATCGAATGTAATAAAATACATATACACCAAAAGGTTATTATATATACAGGTATAATAGGTGTAAACTAAATATAAGGTATTACTGTCTATAGTATAATAATGTAATACATTAAGTATATAATTTAAAAAATTGGTGACAACAACGATACTGTTAAGTGCTAATAGACAATTAGTAATATCCCGCACATTTTTTTTGAATACAACATTCTCAATAACACACATGAAAATCGTATAAATTTCAATTTAATTTTTATTATTATTTTATTATTATTTTTTATTTTTATTTTATTGTGTTGTTATTGTTATTTTTATTGTAACATTTTGAATTGAAAATAACTTTAAAATGGAATTTCCTTACTGTTTAATGATAAAACAAACTGCCGCACTTGTCATTTATATTTTTCAAAAACATATGGAAAGGGTGATTCTAAAATAACGTTTAGTATAATTAAAAAAAATAGATTCATAGTTTGAATTGTTCGAAGAAGTACGTTTGGAAAAAAAATTTAACTCTTTAGATTTTGCGCTTTACAAATGCACATTTTCTCTTTGGAAATAAAATGTTACCAAGTTTCATACCTTGCATATTAAATATAATTATACAAAGTAGAATTTATTTTCAAGCTAAACTTTCATAACTCTATAAATTTCCAAGAAAATGAACAAAACCGAAAAAATATCCATTGTTGTTGCTGTTTTGTTTTTTTTTTCATACGCTACCCACTGGGGAAGGTATTTTTTATACGATATTATTTTAGGTTCGTGTAAGGAGAAAATAATTGGAGGCAAATAGGATAATGGGAGAGAAGTAATAGGCAAATTTTAGACGAATCTAAGCAAGTTCTATTTAAAATGTTGCAAATTGTAACATTGAGCATTTCTGAGGGGAACACATGAGCAGTATTTAGCAGTTTTAACAATAAATGAACTATAAAATCAGTTTTGAGCTACCTTGGCATTTCACCAGTGTAAAAATGAGAACTTGAACCGCTTTAGTGTTATACTGGAATTTTTTGACATTTCAACGGAGACATTATTGATTTTATTTTATTAGAACAATTGTCATTTCCAACAAGATATCTATAAAAGAGAGAGAGAGAGATAGAGTACTGCTGTTGTGACATGAAGATTCGCTAAAAAAAAAGCTGATTTTCTGATTTGAAGTAACTAAAATCCAAGCTATTAACAATTTTATTAACGATATACCTTCAACATACATCACTTTTATATATTCCAAATAACTACATATTTCGTTATCACAAATTATACTTTAATTGATATAAAAAAAATTCTCTTAAAATTTAGTTACTACATAAAAAACACACAATTTTTAGATTGGTGTAACAACTCCAATTTAACTTCTTTTTACAAGTTCTATATTGGAAATGTTGAGACATTTAGTGACAAAAATGTGGTCAAAATTCAATTATGAATAAATGCAGCCAATAACCTCAGTATTTTTTTTTTTTACAAACCTATCTAACATTATTCTGGGTATAGGCTTAATATCTGGATTGTGGTGAATCCGATATAATCATAAAATCTACTCCTCCATCTAGAGAATCAAACTTATATGTATTTGACTCTTTGATTAAAACTCGTTCAATATGACGGACATTTGCAATAATATGCTATTCAGACTACACTACACATATCATGATATTTACGAGGTGTGTAGTGTAGTGTGAACTAGTTATAAATGAACGATATCACAGTTCCAAGTAATATATTAGAAGAAAAAAAAAGTCAGAGTACATATAAAATTGTGCAAAACAGATTGACCAAGCCAAAATTTGATTTCAGATTAAACGCCATAAAAGAAGAAGACATATAGTACTTGTTGGTTCTGAGATGTTATGTATAAAGATATCTGTAAACTTATAATTACCACTGGACCCTTGAAAAGGTTATTTTTAAAAATTAAAAAATAATACAAAAATGTGAATGAGTATCGTTAAAATAAATAGAATAACAGGACTAGTCATTCAAATTAATTTTGCTAAATAATTGAACAATTTATAGAAGTACAAGTTATTTACTTTTATTTTAAAACACTGTCCTCATACTATATAGTAAATTCGGAAATGCATGAGCATCACGCATCGTAAAAGTTCCATATTCTAAAATGTAATAATGTAAAAATGTAAAAGTAAAAATGTTTTTTTTTGAAATATTACTGTTTGTGATGCGCAAACTTGAGCAAATTTCGCATCATAGAATTTGTTGATGCTTTGTTTGCTACTGTTATAAACAGCTGGTTAATATTTCAAATTTTTTTATGATTTCATTCGTTCATTCACTTTATTGAAATACATTTTCTGTGAAAGTCCTAATTAATTTAAAATAATTTTTTGTTTTAGGTATATTGCTTAATTTTTTTCCCCAATAATTTTATAACAATACTTTTGTTATATTTTTTGTTGATTTCTTTTCTTTTCTATCTTAACAAATTTTGATAGTATATTAGTCATATTCGTCATACTCTGATGGTTTACAATTTTCCAGAAATATGTTCAAAGCGATATTAAATAATATTTTATTGATTTTAATTAAATTTTCAAAGCATAATACTTTCAAATTCTGACAGTTTTTTAATGTATTAATTGCATCAGCAACACAAAGCATCATTACCGAATTGCATCATGAATTTTGTACTGATACAATAGTGATACCGCATCATGATTGGCAATGTTGCATTTCCGAATTTACCTGGTACAACTTGAATACCTAATACACAATATTCTGGAACCGTATTCCTTACTAATCTCCTCCCACTAACATATTTTCTTGCTATATTTTGCTGTCAAGATCACGTATATAAATAATAGACCAAAATAACCCTAATTTGACTAATTAAAATCACTTTGTAAATACTTTGGTTTGAATAAAAAAAAAAGAAAAAAAAAAACTCATTCATACATTTTCTTTACGTTACGTTATCTTTAAAATTCACTTACATTAAGATTCTTTAATTCAATCAGACGTTGTACACACATACACATATTACTATATATTGATAACTTTGTGTACTTTAGTATTTTATATCATCCAAAGAGCGGCTAACAACAAAACAAAATTGATGGCGCGGTCTCAATCTTTTTTTTTTGTTTAATTTTTGTTTTTTTTTTTTTTTATTCAAGATATGGAATCCATCAATAAAAGATATCATAAAATAAGGGGAATAAAATTCGTTTTATATTTTCTGGTTTATATTTTCTTTGAAAACTAAAAAAAAAAAAAAAAAAATTAATAAAAAAAAAAATTTAGAATAAAAACAGAATAAAACTTTTAAAATGTTTTAATGACTTTGGAAAGATAACACACCAATTCCATTAAATTAATTTTCCGCTATTTTACCTACAAGATATATATATATAAATAATACTACTGATGAAAGTATCTACAAAATTTCATACAGAATTAAATAAACTTTATTTTTTATCGTCTTATGACTTAGTCAAGTCATTCAAATTTTAAAATTGAATAGAATATTATATGTTCAATATTTTGTATATATATAATATATATGTATATACATGCATAGATAGATATTATGCACTTATGCATTTCAGATGATAGTGAAATGAAATCATGAAAAAAAATGTTCCTCTATTAATAATAAAATCAACAAAGAAATTTTTTTGATATCTCCAAATCCAAATCGAAAATAATTTGTATAGGATTAGCATTTTTAAATTTTAATGAAAAATATGAACTAATGAAAATGGTTTTATAAAATCACATATTCCGCGGTTTCCAACTCAACTCGACGTCTCTACACAAATTTTAATTTAAAAGTACTTTTAACCTATTCAAGACATATTTGGAAGAAGAAAAACCGTATTCCGTCCTTTAAAATGGCAAAATTTGCTCAACTAATTAAACTTATCTTCATCTATACTAGTATCTAACAAAATTATTTTTTATCTAAGAAAATTGTATGTGTATACAGCACCGGCTCTGTTCCATTTGGCACCCTTTCCAGTTTTAAAAAATTGCGCCCTCTTAACTAAAATATTATATGCTGAAAAACAGAGATGTTTGCTAGCTAAAATTATTTTACATAATGAAATATTAATATCGGATTCATCAACCGCTTTCTGCAATTGTACATCTTGCACATATAGAAGCACCGGCGTGTATAAAAATCAAAAAAACGTATCTAAGTACAAAGCTTGAAAAAACTGTAAAATTATCTTTTTCTTTTGCCTTCGAGAAAAACGTAACTGTAATTGAGGTACCATGATAATATTGTAAGCCAAAATTCCGTAAATCTGCCAAAAACTGTTTAAACCGAAAAAAAATCAGTCGGTTTATTCAAAAGTATTGTAAAAAAAACAATTTTTATTGTATGTGGATTATATGAAATCGAATTATATATATGAATGTCAACCTCAGTTATTAAAGCTGCACCATTGGACACAGTTCTACATTACAAATAGGGAAAAAAAAGGGTAAAAAAGCGTATATCTTAAAGCTACCATTTTGTCAGATATATCAACTCTTAAGTCTGCATATATATTTATTAACTATGTAGTACATAAAAATAAATTAAATCTAACACTGCTTTCAGTTAAATTGTCTGTCGTTTACGCTGCAGCTGTAAAAAAATCAACTGTCATCACACTTCGGTTATGTAGTTGACGACAATTGACGATCGTTATGCTTTCGGGTATGTAAAATGGCAGTAAATTTGAGCATAAAAACAACAAAAAAATGTATGATTAATTGTTGAATGTTGATCGTTATTGTTGTGTGTTGTGAGAAACGGCCAAAAAAATAGAATATGTGACTACCATCTGTAAAAATACACACAATAAATCTCAATTCGCAAATCAAAAATTTATGTCCGACAATATCGAAGACAATACGTCAAAACTATATACATATTATGTCTATTTGAGAGTTGACTGGGTGAACCAAAACTCAATTGATTGATCGTCAATTCAGCATTACCAAAAGCAGGACAAGAGTTCTTACATCTTAAGTAAATTCTCCCAGTGTTACTTATTTTTAAGGATTGTCTACTTTTTTGTTGGGGCTTGAAAAAGTAAATGTTTTTAATCATATTTCATGTATTTCAAACCAAAAAATTTGTACACACACAAATACCAAAAAAAATATGACGAACTACAAAAATGAAAAATTTACTGGTATAAAACAACAATAAAAATTCATCAAAGTAAGAAATAAAAGCAATATTAAGGATTTATTCGCAAAAACCCCAAGCAGTTAAAATATTACAGTTATTTTAAAAAATATGTATACGTACATGTTATTGTGTATAAGAGCCGTCACCGTTTTTGTTATGAATAATTTTTAGAATTAAAACTTGAAAATACATTTTATCTTTGCTATCTCTTACAATGATGTAATTAAATTAACTTCATCTTCTTTTTTTTTTGCCCCTTTGTTAATAAAATTACATTTTAAATTTCAAAAAAAAAAAAAAACTAAGAACAGGAAATTTAAAACAAAAATTTACCTACCAAATTAAAAAACGATATAAAAAAAAACGTATTAAAACTGACAAGGAAAATAAAAAATACAAAAAATAAAATAGAAAAGAGGAAACCAAAAACAACAATTTTAAAGTATCTTACATATTCATTTTCAAATCTACACTCAAAAGCACTTAACAGATTTGTATTGTATAAAGAAGTGATTGAAATTTTGCTTTTCGATTAATCAAGTGAATTACAATTATTATGATAAATTCTTTGATTCGATAATGAAATTTAGAATATTTTTTTTTGTGACAAGTTTTGTCACATAAAACTATAGTTTCTTTAATCCTCCAGTCAAAATATTATTCGAAGTTATGGCGAGCAACATATACTAATACTACGTCTATTAATTAAATTATTTTAAATATAATGATTTAAGTAAAACAAGTCTAAGACAAAAGTTGGGGAAAGATAATATTGTACACTTCAACCGCGGTATCAAGACTAACCCAACTCCTCCAAATAGTTACTCATCACTTTAATTTAATAGTTTTTAATTTTCTGTTTTATTTCTTTTCTGTATTGTGTTTTTTTTTGTTTAGAATATTGTTTATAACTGCTTAATTTTTCATAATTTTTCTTTCACCTTTTTTCTTATTTTTCATTTATGAATTCTTTTTTTAATGCCGTTTTTTATTTAATTTTTTTCGTTTAGCTTTTGCTTATTTACATTTCACATAGACTTTTCAGATCAAGCGAATAAAATGAAAGAAAAAAAAGGAAACATAATAAACAAAAAAAGCAAAACAATTTGAAAATCGCATTTGATCAAAGCATTTTAAATAATATATACATATACATACATGAATACAAAAAAATATTTACTGAGACATGTGAAATTAAATGTTAGAGTTATTAAATAATTATTGTTATTATTATCGAATTGGTTTAATTGATATTACCAATGCCGGTCGAACTAAAAGCCGCCAACGTCATATTTATAAATTTATACACATTTGTAATACATATACCGTAATCGAGTGTAAACATAGAATGTAATTTATAATAACTGTATATTAGCTAACAACATATATGTACAGATAATTATAATGTAATAGGGTGGTCAACTTAATTCAGATTATTTTAGTTATTTTATTAGAATTATTGAAGTAGTTAATAGTTAGTAACTCAACTTTTTTGGTTTAAAAAAGAATGGTTGGCGTAAATAAATGTAATCAAAATCATTTAAAGTACTTTTCGAAATCCATGTATAATTTAATTGTTAATTTTTTATTTAAAACTTCCACTTCTATGAAAACTGACACAATGTATTTTTTTTTAATAAATCCATACCAACTAATTGCTAAAAACACAATTAATAGTTTACAGCGCTGCAAATTAAATTAATAGTCGTTTAGTCCATCACGTTTAAAAGTGTCAAACAATTTCATCACATGAAGTTGGAATTGTCATATCGAATACAAAATATTTTTAAAAATAATTTTTTTTTATTAAAATGGTTCTGAATAGTAGGAACCGTTCGTTTCATAATCTAAAGATCAATTATAGGTCATTTATTAAATTCCTGTGTTACGTATTACAAACTTACGCAATAATTTTACAATAGTTACCCTCATGTAGATTATTCAATACGCTTCGATCTATTAGACAAATTAAAAATAAAAGTATGTTCCTAATGCCCGGTTTTCATGTAGCCGCATATATCGGCGAATTGTTAGAGCATAGGTAGAAGATACAAAAATTTCATAAGTGCGATAGAGAAACAATGATAAAATATCGGGAGAGTGTCAATAATATCGGGAGAAATATCGAGAGAGTCGCCATAAATATCGGAGAATCGCCATAAATATCGGAGAATATTTAAAAAAACATATCTTCGCAAAGATATGTTTCCTATAATTATCGCCGATATTTTTAACACTAAAATAAAGTAATGTGTAATTACACAAAAAAAAATCGCACACTACCAACACATTTTATGGATACGGAACGACATTTAAATTTTTGAATTTGAGTAAAAACAATAACAAGAATTAATTTTTTGTATTGAATATTTCAATGCATGTTAATAAAAAATAATATTTTAGCTTTTAGGTATAATATATTTATACTAAAATTACACATATTCTATTTATCTTATACATACACTAACTATTTAACACATTTAAAAATTTTACTTTTAATTACAATTGTAACTTTAATTTTTTTTATCTGAATGAATATTTTAAATTTTGTTAAATGAATTTTTGAATGTATGTATGTATACATTTTTTTCTTAATTCATTATTTAGTATAATATAAAAAAAAATATTTTAATTCTAATTAATACTTATGTAAAAATAAAAAACCTTAATAATTACAAGTAAATTTAAAATTTAAAAAAACTAAATAAAAATTCCACAGATGAAAATCATATCATATTTCACTTTTCTTCACTTTATTTACTTTGTTTATACACTTTCGCGAAATTTTAAATAATTCTAAGGAAGATTGCTTAAATTAAATAACCTTTATTTTGTTTACATTTTGAATATTTTAAGGTTATGTATATAGATTTTAGATTTCAAATCATCTATAAAAGTTACTATAAAAATAATATAATTTTACTCCCTCATACACATTAACGGTATACTATACTCTTCTCTTTCTAAACTCCAATTTATCAACTAAAAATTTATCATGAAAACCGGCCTTAAGTAAAATCAAAATATGGCTTCAAAGTACAACTGGTATCACACGATATCCAACAAACTGAAGTTTTGTTAAATACTGTAGATAAAAAAAATATTTATATTAATGATTTCTGTGGTTGGACTTGTAAAACTGTCTTTAGCTTAATTTATCTTTGTAGTTAAGTACCATTTTTGTATTATTGATTTTTTCATACTTCATATGTCATATTGTTTTTAATTATTGCTGTTTTTAATTATTAATTACTGTACCTACACAGTTTGTACACTTTTAATTAAAAATTTGGTCAAATCCACAATAGAAGTGTTTTATTAGTAAATTTTGATTTTGATTATCACTCTTCTTACATACATACTAACACATTACATAGTAGAAAAATTAAGGCAGGGAACAAAAGAATTATATAACAAATAAAACAAAAATATACATATTGGACTGATTTTTACACAAATGCAAATTAGCGACCATTGGGAACACCATTTCGTATATTAAATTCTGCAAAAGCTCAGTTGCATGTAAATAGTGAACACAGATATTTCAATAAATGCCAATTAGAGTGCCAGATAAAGAAACTTACAACAATTCATTATTTTTGATCTTATTGATCTTCAAACACACCCGGTAAATATTCAAAATTAAATTATCATAATTTCGATAATACTGTAATGAGGCCATCTTTTGTAAATTATATTGATTTTATTTCGTGGCACCAATTTTATTGTTTTTTCTTATTTTTCTATTTCAACAATTACATATTATTTTCGAAAAACAAAAAAAAAAATAACGTGAAAATTTTTACTTTGTTTACCAAAAAAAAAAAAACAAAAAAAGCAAATTTACGAAAGAATTAAAAATTCAAATGTATTTTTACAAAATTATTTTTGTGTATTTGAGTAGCTGATTTTGATGTTTGCGTCTTCAAAGTATTAACAAAACAAAACAAAAACAAAATTCCAATACGTATCCTCAAAATAAAATTTTAAGATCTAAAATATTTGTTTTTTTTTTTTGTCTTTGTAATATCATATCTGTGTTTCGTTTATTAGTTTATTATTTATTCGATATTTTTTCATTTGTTTCTCACTATGTTTTTCTTTTTGTGTTTTTTTTTTTTTTAATTTTTCCTTCATTAAAAATTATTTGTTTAGTGCAAAGTACACAAAGAATGATTTTTCGAATTGTTTTCACACATCAAACACATTTTCAATTTAACCCTTTCATTTTAACAACTTTAAAGATTTTTTTTTTTTTGTTTTTGTACATGAGTATATATATACAAATATTATAAGATGAAATATTTTAGATCTTTGGTGTCTAATTAAATAATCTGTTAAGTCAATAATTATTAGATACGCTTAAAATAATAAAGTAAATTTTTGTCATTCCTATATATTAAAGAAAATCTTTTAAAAAATTATTAAATATTCAAATACATAAAATTATTTATTTAAATTTAAAGTTTGAGTCTTTTTACAGTTAAATTTAAGTTAAAAATTAAAATAAATTAAATTTATTTACATATTTTTAAGTATTAAATTGAATCACAAAGGGTGCAAGAATCATGATATCCTGACAACATCCGGTGAGGCGACAATTTTTAAATGATGTTAAAAAGACAAATAATAAGTTTGACTGTAAGTGAAACACACTGCATTAATAAATAACATATTAAGTAACATGAATGAATCATAGTCAGAATAGATCCAAAATAGGTAGCGGATATTTTTGAAATCGCAAAATATTGCTTTTATCTTATATTATTTTTTATTTTGCATTATTGTCTGTCATAATATATGTATACTAGTGAATCCCCTGTGCAATTTCACAGAAGCAGTTTTTTCAACTACGATTTTATATAAAAAGAAATATTTGTTTTGGTATAATTATTGTAATTGCTTTCTGAATCCCTTGATTATTGAATACATATATATAATAAAATTAGAGTATAATACCTAATACTTTATGACGAAATTAATACTAATTTCAATATAATTTAACACATTAAAATCCCATTACTCTCAACGTAGTAGATCGATGTATTTTAATTCGTTTATAGTCAATAACGTTTGTAGTCACAATTCTGTTATAGTCAACAATTTTTTTGAAAGAATGTAATAAACTTCATAAGTTCATACAATCGATGTCGTTTATAGTCACATTAAAATATAACGCCAGTTTTTTCAATAAAACAAAAAAATGAGTCAAAAGTGAATTAAAAAACTGATTTATATATTGTCTTTTTTTGTTCTATGTATATTTTGTGATTACATAACAGAATTGCTATTTATGAATAAAATAAAGTTTAAAATTGTTATACGAAAGATATTTTATTGAATTTGATTTTGTTTGTAAAGATGCAATTTTTTTTAGCTACAAAACGGTTATAGTCAGAAACATTACTGAAATTCAGCGAATGACTATAACCTTGTTTTACTGTATGTATTTTTTTTTTAATAATAGCAGAAGCAAATGAACTAACATTTATTCTATCATTTTTGAAGAGTATGATCTGATCTGATTTTTGTTTTTCTGTATTCTTTTCAATTTTTGTTTGTGTTTTTGTTTTTGTAATTTTTTCTATAAGTATGTGTGTTTGTATTTAAAATGACAGAATTTCTATGAAGCCTTTTTAAAAATTGTCCGTGATTGAAATTTATTTTAGAGTATAGATGTCGCTCAACTTGTCATTAACCGTCATTTATTTGGTGTAACTATTTGAAATGTTTTAAGTATTCAGCACCAAGAACTTGCTAAAATTTTAATATTTTTGTGGTGTAATTTACTATTCAATTATTCTTGCTTTTTTACTCACCACATCGTTCATCTTGTGTATTATAATATATAAGATACATATATAATTTAGGACGAAGAAGATGTTTTTAAATTTTAATTATTTGCCACCAAAATCAGATTCGAACAATTTATTAATGAAATAACTTAAATATTAGGCTTGGATAAGCTAACTATGCCAAAAATTAATTTCCAAAGCAAACTGGTATGTTTACTGATATAATATATACACAAATCGCGCGATTCAATTCTCAAACTTGTTCCACCAAAATTCAATATTTATTTTTAAGAACTTGAAATAATAAAAAAAAAACACAATTTTTAATTTTTATTTAGATTTTTATGAGCTTTTGCAATTTATAATATATATTTTTTTTTTAATGATTTTATTAAACAAAATATCAGATAGAGACTACTTTCTACTTGTACTTCTTAAAGCATAATGCACAAACAATTTTATTTTATTTTTATTTTAATTATTAATTAATACAACTTGTTTTATAGCTATAAAAAAAAATTTATCCGATAATTGTTTTATCTTCATTAACTGGAAACATTTTCTCTCTTCTCTTTGTGCATCTTAATTAAAATTCGAATTATCTTAAAATACCAATAAATTAAATTGAATATGAAGGATTACAAATGATAATATTAATTACTTACTTTCTCCTCATTCGATTAAAAGGCATAAAAATCTCTTAATTAACAAGTAATAGTCATCTATTGATTAAAGTGATAATGAAAAGTATGCTCCAATATAAAATTGGGACACTCTTATTGAACGTTATTTTTTTTTTTATAAGTTTCCAATTTATATTCTTTAAAAACAGAAATCCGAAAATTGAGCTGCAAATTTTTTATTTTGTTAATTTTATACAGAAAAAAAGATATTATTTATTAAATACAGATTGTCCCAAGTACTGAATACAACCATGGTTGTATTACAATTCAGAAACAAAAAATTAGTTCTAGTATACTTAAAAATCTATTCTATTGTCGTTTTTTTTTTTTATTTACTTCTTGTTAGTGATTCTCGACACTCATTGATATTTAGGTTGCATAATAGTCTATTTATTTTATTATCCCTCCCGTGCCTAATCGGTTGGAGCACAGAAATGTGTTTCAATTACGAAGTGGTAGTCACGGATTCGATTCCCGTGGGGAGTATAAAATAACTAAAAAAAAAATAGTAAAATATTATATATAAAAATTTATAATCGATAAAAATAATTAATATAATTAATACTTTATATAACTAAACATATTACCTATATATGAATATCTATATCAATACTCATATATCTCATACAACACAATAAACAAAAAACAAAATAAATAATTTTGAACAAACACTATAATTACACAATTGTCAACAACTGACAAAAGGGACATGACGTACCCAGTAAACATAGCAACGTCAGGCATCTTAACGTCAAAAGATGGATAAAATCGCAGCGACAACTTGCAGAAAAGATATGACGTCGTCTTACCAAGTAGGCGCAGATAGAGTTATCAAAGTGGTCTTCTACAGTAGGCCAATTCCCTACTTAGACAGTACAAACAGATTAAAAATGAAATTTGACATTGCCTCGGAAATTACCTCGGAAATTATTTGAATTAGCAGCTAGAAATCGAGTACGATGGAAATGTCAAGTGGAAGCCCTATGCTCCCAAGACGAGTAAGGAAGGAAAAAAAAAATAATAGTCTATTTACAAAACTATTGAAAGACACCATTTTACTTTGGTTAGTTGGTCGCTGGTTATAGGCTTCATATAGATTTTGTATTCCATATTATGATTATTACGTTTTATTGATAGGTCCGTCCAAGAAATTTATTGTTTTATTAACTTCAATTTCTACGGTTAAATTTAATACCGCGTCCTTGCTAATTTATGTGCTTATTAATTTTCCTGTATGTTCCGTTGAAGATTATAACGGTATCGTCCACATATCTACAATAAAATAAATATTATTTTTTTTTGTCTGTGTATTTTTAGTTTTGTTAAATAACTATGTTTTCGAAATGGTTTATGTAAATCCCAGCTAATAAGCCAGTCAGTGGTCAATCGATTTATTTGTGAGTGTAGAAATTATGTGAAATTATTTTTAATAATATTTTGTTTAGACGTATTTCTATTTCATTGATCTGTTGTTGTTTTAGTTTTCTATAGACTTTAAATATTTGAATTGTTATTTCTATTGTTTCATTCATTGGTATATCTGTGTACATGTTGGTGACATCGAAATAAGATAATTTGTAAATGGGTTTTATTTTGATGTGCTTTGTATTTAAAATTCTTTTATTTTTCAGCTTTAGAACTGAATAAAATTCGACTTTTTGCCCCACTTCATTTGCTGATAACTTTATAATAAAATTCTAATTCTAATTTCCAATTACAATTACATGTAAATTTATGTAAAAAGTCTTAGGCAATTGTCTAAGTTATTTTCTAAAAATAGTTATGAAAATTGTAACAATTAAAAAATATGTGGGAGGGAAATATTTAAAATACGAAATTTCGTATTAATTTTAGTTTAGTTTGTGATGACAGACTCCGATTTTATAATTACAAATACTCGTAAAAATAAATCAAGCCACACATAAATATTAGTACTTCTAGCAAAATACAATTAAGCCGGTAATGGTCCTCTCTTTCCTCTTTACACTTTTTTTCTATTTGTTTGTTATACCTCTTCAATCGCATTGATTTGGGATCAAAAAATAATCACTAACTAACTCTTAAATTGTGCCAGGTTATTGCCAAAATAATATTTACATTGCTATCGACATCTGAATACATCATTACAATTATTTGTAAAATGATATAAATCCCGAACTAACTTAATTTTGCTTGAAATTATATTTTCCAAGTTTTTAAAATTTTAAACAAAATTCAATAATATTATATTTTATTGTAATTTTATATTTATTTTATACATATATATTGAAATACCTATATTTAGATTAAAAATTAGAGAATTTACAATAATGTGATTCTTGGAGAACTGTTCGACATTTCGACATTTAAGTACAATAAAATGATATCTTTCCTTGTTCTATATCTACAGGCTATAGTAGATATCTATATAACACTATGTCTGATTATATCCTATATCTATTAATATTATATACAGTCTAAAATAAAACTGAAGATGTTTTCGAAACCATAGAAATGCTTTTATTATTTCCTATTCACATTGTTTCTATATTCAATCTTCAATCCTTCCAATTGCGAATTCCTTTGTTTTTTATAAAAAATTGTAAAGAACTTTTTTTTTTTGTTTTTTTTTTTTTTTAAATAAACCGACCAGGTAATTAAATCCAATTGCATATGTAATTGTAATTTCAGGTACAATCTACTCATATATTAGAATCAACTTAATTTTATTTCCTTATGCCTATATATCAAAAGATTTCATTTTCAATTTCATTTCCAACTATTGAGTCAGTTGAGTTTGTTTTTAATGTAATTATCATGAATATCAATTTTTTTTTTCTGTTTTTTAATTCTTCGTTTCTTTTTAGTTGTATTAAATAACTTCACAAAAGTGTACAGTCTATGAGAAAATTATTTATATACAATATAAAATATAACAAATGAAGGCATGTCATAGAACAAAAAACGAACTTTCTTATAGGTCACTGTCAAATGCATAAACATCTGTAAAAATGAGTAAATCACTGAGCACTATAGGAGTATGCCTTCCGTGGTTTAATCGGTTAGAGCACAGAAATGTGTTTGAATTACGATATGGTAGTCACGTGTTCGATTCCCGTGGGGGGTATAAAATATAACTAAAAAAATAGCAAAAATATTATATATAAAATTAATAATCAATAAAAATAATTAATATAATTAATACTTTATATAGCTAAAAAATATTACCTATATCAATATCTATATCAATACTAATATATCTCATACAACACAATAACACAATAAATAATATTGGACAAACATTAATAATGATTACACAATTGTCAACAACTGACAAAAGTATGTGACATGACGTACCCAGTAAACATAGTAACGTGAGGCATCTTAATGTCAAATATGGATGAAATCGCAGCGACAACTTGCAGAAAAATATGGCGTCGTCTTACCACGTAGGCGTAGATAAAGTTATCAAAGTGGTCTTCTACAGTAGGCCAATCCCCTACTTAGACAGTACAAGCTGATTAAAAATGGAATTATTGCCTCGGAAATACAAGTGAAAATAGCAGCTAAGAAATCGAGTACGATGGAAATGTCAAGTGGAATACCTATGCTCCCAAGAGGAGTAGGTAGGGTAGGTATAGGTAGAAGTCGCCTTTCCAGCTACTTCTGGAAAACCAATTTGCACTTAATTGTGCTTTTTTGATACCACGACTCGAGTGACCTATTTCGTGTTGTCAGTTGTTATAGGTGCACGTTCTCTTATCTTCACTCTCCCCAGGGACTCAGTACTAGAGCCACCCTGTGAGATTAAGAAGGTTGATCAAATCTCCTATTTTGGTTTCCGCGATAAAACCTATATTGCTGGGGGAAGTTTCACCTAAAGTCCGGCGTCTGACTCTAGCTAATGCTGGACAGCTGCAAAGGAAGTGTTGAAGAGTTTCTGCCTCATTCTAATCTTTCCAACTGCGACAGTGGGGATTGAAAGGAATACCTAGCTTGTCAGCGTGGCTTCCTATTGGCCAATGACCCGTACTGATGGCTACTACTCTTGCTATATCAGTACGGGATCTGGTTAAGAGTTGTTTGGTTTTATTAATATTATACGCGGGCCATGTTTTCTTCGAGGTCGCACAGGTATTTAGTCTATGCTCCCTTTCATTCGCTCTGGCCCGAAAGTATGAATGGATGCGCTCCTTGACGACTCTCATTGGACAGTGAATGTCTTCCTCAAGGGGCCTGTCGAGATTAGAACCTTGCCTTGCCAGTTCATCGATTCTCTCATTTCCATCTATGTTACTGTGACCAGGAACCCATAGTAGAGAGATCGAGAACCGGTTATCTAAGTTTCCAATTTCGTTTCGGCATTGTTCCACCAGCTTAGAACAGATAGTGTCCGCCACCAAAGCTTTGATAGCGGCTTGACTATCCGTGAAAATGGTGACTTTGGTTTTGGTCGTATGAAAGTGATTAAGGGTTTTAAGCGCTTCCCTAATTGCAAACAGCTCTGCTTGAAAAACACTAGCGTATTTAGGGAGACCATAAGATTTTGATATTTCTAGATCTTCTGAGAAAAATCCTGCACCTACTCCGCAGTTCATTTTAGACCCATCAGTAAAAATTCCTATATCATTTTCCCTTTTCTTTAAACCACGCTTCCAATCGGCCCTGGCAGGAAAACCTACTTTAGGCTTTTTGTTGAAGTTCAGTTTAGGGGTGATATAATCGGTTGTTTTTGGCAGCAGTTCTCCCAAGAGGAGTACGAAGAAAAAAAAAAATTATATCAGTAGAGGATATGTGATGCAGTTATAGAAGAAATACCGCAATACATTTTATATGCATGTGAAGCGAATAAAATACTACTTCTCCTAGGGAAAGGAGAAGAAAATTTCTTTAAAAAGAAGAGATAGACTTACCGAATCACTAAAAGTATCACCAGATTCATTGCTAGATTAGAAATAATATAAACCAGATCTGTGAAGGAATGTTACAATAAATCTAAAGAACGCTGTGACAAACAGTTAGTCTAATCTCTATTATAGAACAGTTTACATTAAATTTTGTTTTTATAATCCGCTCGGACATGTAATTTGCAAAACTAAAAAGTACCACAATTATGGCTTGTTTTACCAAAATATTTTAGGTATGAGTCTTGATGAAAAATTTAGCTCATATTAATAAGAACAGAACATTTTTGTAAGCCGTTTCTATATTTTATTGGTTAATTAGAAGCAATTTATAAGTTTTCACCAAATAGTGTACGTTTTACAGATCGAAAGTTAGATGGGAGGTTTATAGCGGAACATATAAATTTCCTGATGTGTAAAAATATTTGCTCAAGATAAAGATATATAATTAGTTCTTAATAGTTTGCATGAAATATAACTATGTAAAACATTTTGAGCAAATTTGGATATTTTTCAATCAATTACAGCATCGAGTCTTGCATTTCTTGATAAATTTTTTTGTTCTGTTTCATTTAAATTTTTTAAATTGTCCGTAGATTAATTTTAAAATATTCAATCGAAAACAGTTAGATTGACCTCATTTGAATAGACTCTATTGTATTAACCAGGGTACACCACATGTAATTAATCTGTCCTTCGTACTCCAATGTGAGTCAAGTATAATGACTAACATTGGTAAAAGTAAGTCTCACATTTAATGAGGCAAAAGTTCTTCAAAACCATCATATTAGAATTAGTTTTACTTTTTATCATAATATGATCTATAGTTAATGTTTGAGTCAATTGTAGAAGGCCTACAGCAGAATAGGCGAACATTTAAATAATGATAATGGTACCAAACTGTTCGAACTGAACTTCTTCTAGAAAACTAAATTACCTTACAATTAATTCATTTTTCAAAAACAAACAAACAAAATTATTCATATATCATCTTGACAGTTTTTGCAATCAGATTAAATAGGAATATAAAATTTTGAGTCGATCTAATCACAATAGTTTTTTTTTATGTTATTTTTCATAACAATAAATTAAATTTAATCTCTAAAAATCAACTACCGAAATCTATGGTTAAATTATTTTTTTAAGTTTATTCACTTTTTACAAAACAAAAAAAAAGGTTAGAAATTTTTTACAATTAGTTTTGTTTTCAGTTTTTTTTTTGTATTCTTTTTAGTTTTTAATTTGCCGCTAAAATCCCAAAACGTATATGTACTCTTTAAGTATTGTCGCTATTTAATTTTCTCACTTAAAAGTTTTTATTCATTTTGGAATTTATGTGCTTTTTTACGTGGTCATTTTAAGCTCATTTATTACTTGTTTCTTATCTACACAAATAATATGTTTTTAATTATTGGTTTTAATTGTTGGTATCATATTTTAGTTGATATTGAATCAGAAAAATGTTAAAAACAATGTGAGTAGGAAAATTGTAAAATATACTACTACGTATTAGAAATCAAATATTTGTTAAATTTTTCCTACTTTTAATTTTTGATTTTGGTGAATCAATTTCTTTAATGTGACATCATAAAATAAAATCAATTTTATTCAACCCTCTTCTAATGTATTCATTCAAACTGGATTTAATTTAAATCTGCATGATCTGCACAAATATATAAAATCTTATTTTACAACCTTATAACCCATAATCCTTTACTTCTTATATTCTGAAATTTTCTTCTAATCTTCCCAATGATTAAATTACTTAGAGATAAAGAGTTGCCTTTGCAATGTGTTGGAATGCACAATATTCAGTCAACTAGTCAAATAACCTGAATAAGATGACTGTATGCCAAGATATGAGTTTGCAAAATTTTAAATTACTAATTAAATATCGTATAGGTACAGGGTGAATAAAATGTTAAGACGCTAACATAATATTTTGTTTGTTTCTTTGAAAGTGAAAATCTTTTAAAAGACTCTAACACCCTATTATAGAAAACATAGATATATGTAATTTTTGAATTGATATAACCTGATGTATAGTGTGAAATCGTTTCTATGAAGACAAGTGTACATTTTATTCCGTGTCAAGACTGTAGTATTTACCAACGTCTCTATATTTAAAAAGCCCAGAAACTAATTTTTGCTTCGTTAAAAAACGATTTTATTTGTATGGAAAAACGAAGATTTACGAAGATTTACGAAGATTTTCCATACAAATAAAATCTTTTTTCAACGAAGCAAATATTAGTTTCGGGGCTTTTTAAATATAGAGCCGCTCGTATTTACATTACGATTACAACCATTAATTTTTGTCCAGCTGTTTATTTTTTCAGGTTTTATTACCAAACCTTAATTTTTTATTAATAAAGCCGTTTCGACATTTATATAAAAATTCTGGGTACAAACAAATACACATTCAATTTTATATAGTATAGATAAAGACAATTGTAATATTTTACTATATATCTCCTCTCTTAACGATTTTCGAAACTAACAGAATATGTAGAAGAATTTAATATTTTTATTTATCTAATATTTATTGAATAATGATCAATGTATGAAAATATGAAATACCCATAACCATACACCCATATTCTATTAGACATATCACATTATTAAACTATCACTCAAGTAATGTTTTTCATATGCTGATAAGCGCAGACGTGACAGTTTTAAATTGACATGATTACAAACAAATTTCCCAGTACTACCAAAATTGTCAATTTTTTCATCACCCATCTTACAGAAATACAGATTCAGCTAGAGAGATTTTTCATTGCTTCATTGATGCGTCTAAGAGAATATGGGTGATAATTTTTTCCGCCCTCACTAAAGTGATTTCAAAACATGATCAACTAGAAAGTTGAAACAAACATGAAATTTAAAGTGTTGTAAAAAAAACTCTTTTACGCTTGTGTTTTAACTTACAAAAATAAAATTACATATATTTAAAAATGTATTGTATGACCCACTACCGTAGCACGTTCAAGAAAACACTAGAATATCATTACACTAACTCTTGAAAATCTTTTAAGCCCAAATCTAACGCAAATAAAGAATTAAAAAGTAAAATGTGAAGAATCTGATGCTTTTTGAAATAGATCGACAAATAAACAACAAAGTGCACAGTGTAACTAAAATTTATCAAACTAGTTTTCCCTTAGATTATTTTGTTTAAATAGGATTTCCAAGGCTCATTACATTTCTTTGGTGATCCTAACTATATTAAGGATCTATTATGTGAACTACATCAACTACCTAAATTATTTTTTCTTTACTGCTTTACTATTGAACATAACCTTAAATGCAGTGTAATTTAATTGATAATAAAAGATTAAAGCATTTATTTATATTTGATTAATATCTTTTTATATATTATACTTGTCTTTATTGACTTGTTTCGATGTATATGTTATATGTTTGCTTTTTTCAGCCGTATGACTTATTTGCATTTCTTATATTTATAATATAGTCTTACTCTAATATTTTAATATTTTAAACTACTTTAAAATATACTTATATCTTAAAATAGAATGTAATTATTATTTTATTATATGTTAATTATTTTCTTATTACATTATTACTGTATTTAAGATATATTACGTTGCTTCGATTGAAGTCCAATACACACAGAATTATAGAAAACATAAATATATGTAATTATTGAATTGAAATTAGTGATGGGACAATTACATCATTATGTAGTGCTGTGATATGGCCGAGCCGCTACCCAGGTTTGTCCCAAAAACCATCTTTCATATTACATGTATACTTACATAAAGATTATGTATACTAACAAGAAAAAAAATATACAATTTGCTTCACCACGCATTTTCAAAATATTTTATTTGGTTCTAAAAATAAATCTATATACCTAATGTGTGAACTGTAGTTCAATATATACATAGCCATATTTTATCTACTACTATATTTATTAATCAGTAAAAATTTACACCATCCTCATTTTTACTCTAATTTTCTAACGATTTTATTTAGTTAAAATATTTATAGTAAGCACTTGTTATCACTACTACACTATCTAGAATTGAAAACGAAAAACAATTAATAAAACTTCAATAACAATTTCATATTTTATTAACTTTTTACCGTTTAATACATATCACACACATGCAAATAATGCACCATTATATAAATTAAGGTTTCACAAAATAATTAACACGTAAAATAAAAATAAACTAATCGAATCTAAAAAAAAAAAAAAAAAAAAACAAAAAAAAAAAAAAAACAACAATTAAGTGCGACATGACAAATTTTTTGTGATAAAAAAAAACAAATCAATTTTGACTTTTTTTACTTAGTTTGACTTATTTTGATTTGCGAAAAAAAAAAATTGAAAATTAAAAAGAAATCATTTAGATAAGAATAAATTACATTTTCGTTTGCTATCAAAAATGTTTTTTTTTATCAACAATTTGAAAAATTCATTAATGGAATTTATTTTTCATTTTTTTTTTTTTGTTTTTTGGCGCCACTAATGCTGTTTTGTTTTTATAATAAACAATTTTGATGTTTATTTACTTATAAAAAAAAATTTTTAGAAAAATTAGTAAAATAAGTAAAATATACAATTTTATTTTTATATTAAATTTTATGTCTGTCTAATAGTCAGTTGATATTTTTTTTTCTTTTTATAAAGGTGAATTGTACTTTTTGTTTTGTTTAGGAAATATCGCAACCCATGAAATATTTTCAAAATTAAATTTTTGGACAATAATCTGTTTTCTACCTTCTTTCATGTTCATCTAATTATTTATATTTTTTTTGCTACCCTTATTATAAAAACAAAACAGCATTATTGGCGACAAAAAACAAAAAAAAAAAACAAAAATTAAAATAAAATTTTTTTTTTCATTTACTAAAAACTGTATTTTCCAATGCTCAAATTAAACTGTCATATTTTCAGTATAAACAATTAAATTATTAAATACAATTAACCTTACTTGACTATTACACTCCCGCTGAAGTAATTAACCTCAATTTCAATATATTTCGGACAACTTTATTTTATTTATTTTCTCTTTGTTATTTGCTTTTAAGTTTTGAAATTATTTTTTTTTTTTATTTAAGTTTTCTTATAATTAGTCAAGCTTTTCATTTAAATAGATTGATAAATCTTTAAGTAAATTCAATTTAATTTGTATAATTATTCAACCTTGTACTTGTCAGCTCATCAATGGATGAATATTTGTTTTTAATATAGAAAAAAAATGTAATTAAAAAAAAAAAAGAAAAAAAACTACGTTTGGTTAAAAACGTAAACATTTTGATAATTAGCTTATGTGTACATAAAGTTAAAACAAAAATCAACCCAGTACTTTATTTTGATTACATTTACATGTAATTAAAATTATCACTAATATAAAGTAAGTAATTGAACGTTAAGGAAAGAATTTAAAACTTGATAATTTTAAATTAATTTAGTAAAACTATTATTTTAACGAAAGCAATTAAATTATTTAAATTCCAGATTAACTTAATTAAATAAAGTAACTAATTACTTTCAATTACTTTTGCAAGAATTAAATAAAGTAATAAAAATCAAATTTTAATAGCTGTTAAAAATAGTTGAACATTTTTCTTTGAATTTAACTAAATATGCTTATTATTTAGTCTACTGTCAGTCAGTGTTTTGTACTCGATTGAGAAAAGTAATCTAAAATCGTGTTATTTCCCTAGAACTAAATATCTACATAAAATACACGGATACTAACAAAATCATCTCCAAAACCTCGGACTATACTCCTATCAATATAAAATGCAATCTTTCAATTACATGATCCCACAATAATGTTAACACTTCTCATCTACCAGAAAGAATTAGTAAAAGGGACTAAACATAAACACATTTGAGATTGAAACAGATATCCAGGAAAACCCACCACTAACTCACTGAGAAGTCTCTCATCAACATATTCACTAACTGGCACTTTGACAGCCCAAAAGAAGAATAACATTGGGATTTAATGAGATTTTTTTCCCTCTCAGAGCGAATCTATAAGAATACGAATTAGACGCAGTGCTGTCGTTTTGCTGTAATTCCAATATTTTAAACAAAATTTCGGGCTATTTTAGGCTTTGGCAATGGGACAATTTGGAAAAATAGCTATTTTGATTGAATTTTATGATTTGAAGTAAACAATTATTTTCTTCAATTTATTTTCATATTAATTTATTAAGTAAGAATTCCAATTCAAAATTCCAAATACATTCTAATTTCCAATGTCTAAAATCCAAATCATTTGCATATAGTAGTCTTTCAATTAACTATTTTAGTAAGATAATCTTATAAAATACATGTAAACTACAAACCCCTATTTACAAATTATAATTCAAGTTAAACCCAAATTTAACGTTTTTAACAGAACAGGGACTGATATTTTTCACCATCAATGAATAAAAAAAAAACAATAATAATTTTGTTTACAACTTACTACACGATACACATTACATTGTCATAAGTACCTACCTACCTACATTTAAGGATGAAAATAAACCTCATATGCTACCTAGCTATGCACTCTCTTGAAATAATGTATAAATATGGTGGTTGACTGGTGTAGGTATGGTCGTGGTGTACTGATTTATTTTCTCTCATTTTTGGTGAATTGATTGAATAATTTTGAGGTGAAATGTTGACAACTAACTCTATTATAATATATGATAACTACCATGAACCACGAATGGAATTTTTGTCGACTTACTTAAGTATATACGTATTTTTTGTTATATTTATCGAAATCGTATTAAAATAAAAATGTCATGCATACAAAGCAATTTTTTATTAAAATTTGTGGCAATTTTACTAGATTTGACGCAATTTGGAGACAGTTTTCGTGGCAGATTCAATAAAAATACAGCACTGGCTAGACGTAGTATATTGCAGCAGAATCAATCAGTTCAAGATTCTTCTTACTTTTAGATTAACTAACAACCAATTGATCAAATGAAAAAATCGAAAATATACAAGATAACTTACAGTGCTTTCAACAAGGTTTATATAAGACAAAAATTGAGAAACATGGAAACGCGACTCAAGGAACAATTGAAAAAAGCAGAATTAGCTAGGAAATTAACGTAGAAGACCCTAGAGAATCATAGTAATTCCAACAAAACATTATAATAGTAAAAAATTACTAAAAATAACTCCTGAATAAAGACCAAGGAAATCAATATTCTTATCATTGTTTAAATTTATAGAAAAACGTAACAATTATAACAAATAAGACCCCCCCCCCCCCTGTCACTTTAACATTAAAAATGATGTCTTAAATAATAACAATATATAATTAGTAGCTGGAAAGTAATCAACCAGTGTTGAAAAAGGTCAAATTTCTTACTGACCACTAAATGTAAATAAAACTACTTTAGATTTCTTTCCTCAGTCGAGTACAAAACACTGAAAAAGCCTGCAAGTATAGTAGACTAAATGCATATAACTATGTATTACGTTAGGGTTCTCCAATAAGAGTGATATAATTTCTTTTAAAAAAAAAACACACTAATTGTTAAGGAAATTCAAATGTTTTTTATTTAATGTGAAGTACAATTGATACAATTAAGTTCTGAATAAAAAGTCATTCATCAACGACTTCTTCTGCAGGAACGAATTCGATGAACCCAATTTTCGAGCACTTTTTCCACTAAATCTAGCGTATGTCATGAATAGCACGTTCAATATTGACTTGTAAAGCTTGAAGAGAGTCTGGTTTATTGCTAAAGACCAATGACTTCAAATAACCCTACAAGAAATAGTCTAATGGTGTTAAATCACAACTTCTTGGAGGCCATTCAATATCACAATTTCTTGACATAATCGAATCTCTAAACTTTTCTCGCAATAATTCAATTGTTGCACTTGCTGTGTGGCATGTAGCCCCGTCTTGTTGGAACCAAATGTTGTTAAGATCAACTTCTTCCAATTTTAGCAATAAAAAGTTGGTTATCATCGATCTATACCGCTCTCCATTGACAGTAACGGTGTTACCAGCTTCATTTCGAAAGAAGTACGGACCGATGATTCCACCAGAGCAAAAAACACACCAAACTGTCAATTTAGGTGAATGTAATGGTTTTTCATGAATAATTTGTGGATTTTCTTCGCACCAGAATCGACAGTTTTGTTTATTTACCGCACCACTCAGATGAAAGTGAGCCTCATCAGAGAAGATGATTTTCTTAAAAATTTTTATAATAAAACTGAATAATTTGTAAATGTTGTTTCTGCTTATATCTCTCCATGATAAAATTGTAAACATTACTGAATTCAATGAAAAAAAAATGACAGATGATGACATATTACAAATGGCCGAAATGTCACTTCAAAATCATATCATCCCTATTGGAAAACCCTTTATATCTGTCAGATTTAATAAAGTGAAAAGGAAAATATTCGACTATTTTCAACAAGAAAACAATGTTCCCACTTTGTGATCACTCTGCCTTTAAACGAAACGCTCTGTTTCTAATTTATGAACATTGGTTTGAATCTAATTTTAAGGTAAAATATAACTTTCAAAAGCTTCTTTAAATTAAGGCATATTTGAATTTAGTTGGACATGTCTGTAAAATTTTCAAAGTGGCCAAACCATCGTACATCGTCCCCAACAAGTGTTCATTAAATGCTTAATATTTTTTCATTCAAAATTTGATTAAAATCACACCCCGAAGTTTTTTTTGGAACTATTGCTATTTTCAAATTTTAATACAACAACAGAAATAGATCAAAACTAAATTTTTCGAAAGTTAAACGTGTTTTTTTTCACCTTAATTAATGTTAGATAATAATTACCAAGTGTGTGATAATTAGACGTTATCTGTCAAATACTTACACTGTATTCACTTATATTAAAAAAATTGAAATTTTGTTGTCATTTTTTTTAATCACTTTAAAAAAAAAAAAGAATTAACTCGGAAACGGTAGCAAAAAAGAAATAATTACATTTATTTTTTTTGTTTTTAACTAAAATATCTTAAAATTTACTTTAACAGAATTCTTCTCTTGAAAAATTCAAACAACTCAATACTTCATTCTGTCATGTACGATATTTATAAGAAAAAACATTCAACTAAATTACTGCACTTAAACTCCTATGCAGGTATTAGTTATGTATGGATGTCCACGTTTCTCCTCTCTTTACATTTCTATACCTTTATTCCGCACCATAGATTTTCTGGATCTCAGATGTTTTCCTACACGATCATTTGTTTTAAAAATGAAGTTGAAATAATTTCCTTAGGCAATAATTTTCTTTTTTTTTTCGTTTTTGCTTCATTTAATTTTAGACCCCTTTACAAAAATATATACTCATTTTGCCACTATCCAACACACAATTTTGCGTTCAATTAAGTTAATTGCTTGTAATAATTTAAAGTGAAATAAAAACAGAAGAAGAGAAAAGAAAAACAAAGAATTAAACTATAAATACGAAAATATGTATTTACCTTCAGAAAGGAAGGATTCATCAGAAAACACCTGAAAAGTTTTTGTCTTTTTTTTATTCTCAAAACTATATAAAATACTTTCAGTTCGTAATTTTTGTTTATTTCTTTATAGATATTTAGGTTTTTATATCTTGGTTGAAACAAAAATAAAAAGTTTACTGTTTTTGTTGTTTTGTAGAAGAAATTTTACGCAAAAAAATATTTTATTTTTAAAAAATTCCTTTAGGAATTTTTCTTTTGTAACCATTTTCGAAATTTAAGTATTTTTGAAACAAAAAAAAAGAAACTCAAAAGAAAATAATAAATTAAAGAGAAAGAAAAAAAAAATTGTATCTTGTCAATTCGAATTTTTGTACTTAAATATTTTCAACCGAAAATGCTTAAAAACAATAAAAAAAAGAATATTATTGTCTTTCTTTGTTTCTATAGTAAAATAATGAAATAACTGTCTTTGAAAGAAGTTAACAGTAGGATGTGACTATAGAAAAGTATGGTATTATGGATCGACAAAACAATGGTCTATTATTATTACACTATTTTCATTTTGGATCTACAATTATCAATACTAACAAAAATACGAATACTATTTGCAATATCAACAACAGTCAACAGTGTCGAAACGAATGATGGATTATATTTTTTTATATTACATAAGCATAACGTCTATTGCGAAATCAAAAATATATGACAAACAAAAATTTAACGGCTTTTATTATGTTCCATTGAAATGGAGCATAAGGCCGAATTGAAATTATAAGGTTTTAAAAATTTTACTTTTTCATTTACTTATCTCGGAACACGTCCTCGTGGTTGAAATTTACAACCGTCCTTTTTGCTTCAAGTATTTTCTCTCAAATCCCATCTACAAAACTTTAAAGAACTTTAATACTATAAATAACCTGTTAAAAAAGTGATTAAAGACTATAGACCGGTTAAAAGAGTATAGAACTTCGGCAAATTTCAGATATTGTCGTTCTGAGATCATTATTCCAATCATAATTATTTTTAGGGAGCGTCTCGACGAGACATAAAGTAAGACATCAAAAGTGTCTGCAAATGTCAAAAAAAGTCTGACATTTTTTTTGCTGGGCAAATTATGTCAAGACACTTCATTCGAAAGAAAACAATGCAAAAGAAAATATGTTAACATTTTATACATATGTAATCGAAAATGAATAAAAAGCAAAAACCCGCAATTCTCGCGTTAAATGCATTTATATAAAAATTTAATTGAATTACAAATTTAAAAATTATATTAACAAAACAAAAATCAATTTTACCACTAATAATTCACTTTTTTTACTTACATTTTACATTTACACGAAATATCAATCACTGAACAATTTACAGTAACAGTCACAAATAGTTAATAAAAAATACATAAATATGTATGTATTCTTAAACTAACACTTAAAACGTCAAAAAAGTGTCTTAAGATTTGTGTTAAGACATTTTGTTAGACTTTTGTGTCTTGATACAGCTACTTCTAACAAAAAAAATATATAAACAACTGATTTTATTTACATTTTGCTTTACATTTTTTTAAATTTTATTTTAAATTTTATTTTTTTATTACATAATTTTAATTTTAAGCTATTTTAGTTTTTTCCATATTTAGCTTTAATTATCTACTTTTCTATGTATGTATGTTATGTATGTAGTATGTACCCAACGATATTTTAAATTTTTATGCCTGTATTTTTGTTAGCAGTTTCATTCATCACATATTCTAATGAATATCCGACTGATCCTATATTTATTCTTATTATTTTTTATTTAGTAAATGTATATTTTAAGTATGTATTGTATTTTACTATAATATGAATAAATGAATTAAATATCTAAATCTATTTTGGTTTCGAAATTACACCATACACGTTTAAACAATTTCAGAAACTTATGACTCCCCCCATTAAAAATCAAAAAATTTTGATATTGTAAACTGTTTCAGAAATTGTTTCGAAACAACCCTACACATGATTGACTTTCACAAATTTCGAAACAAGTTTTTAAACAGATTTAAACGTGTATGGGGCCTATTATATTGCAAGTTTTTACCGATTAGGCCAAAAAAAAAAATAAAATAAATGATATAAAATCTGTCAATATCAGTCGCTCTACTACAAGAGAAATTTAATTTTTCCGCTATTAAAATTAATTAAAATCTACTACCAAAGGGTGATGCATCAAGAATGATCGAATGATCGAATATTTAAAACAGGCCTCCTATACAGCCTCCATACTGAATGTAGAATTAATTGGTACCGCGTATCAAATTCGAAAGGAAATAAACGTCATTTAAGTTGGTAACGTAAGTTTCCGAATTTCAAATTGTCATTAATGTTTTTGTATACTTTAAATTTATTTGAAAATTGTTTTTTTATTATTTTGAAAAGTATTATTTTAAATTATATCAATTTTATTGAATTTGTATTTCGATTTGAAACTCCATCATTATTTTAAATTGAGGCGATGGTTTTGTTTTGTGTTTAAGCCTATTCTATAAAACATACAAATATGAAATAATATAAATTTTTTTTAAATACTAAATTAAATATAAATGTATTTTTTTTTTATTATTAGTTATTGTAATATTTAATATAGTTATATTTTTAAATAACTCACTTAATTTTAAAACACAAACAAAGTTCCATTCGATTACAAAAAACCATTCAATTAAAATATGTTTAAAAATATTCGAAAGTATTACATGGTACGAAAATTTACATTCGGATTTGTATATATGATTTTCGAGTTGTCAAACTTATTTTAACTCGAATTTCATATTACATAGTACCAATCTTTCGAATACGAAATTCGTTTTACAAATATCGGAATACGCGGTAGGGGACCAGCACCGAGTAAAAGCATATCGTAAAAAAATTAAACGAGTACGATTAACGTTTTGAAGTTTATTAATTAGTATAATAGAAGAATGTGGTCTAATTACTAGAAAATAAATTCCTAATCTGCAAATATATACTGAAGCCAATATCGGGTGTTTTTTCGTTTTTTTTTTTGGCATTTAAAGGTTTCAGAGTCAACAAACAATCAAGCATTTTTATTTTAAACAATTTATTAAGTTGGGTAATACTGCTAATAATTAATCTTCCTATTGTATTATAGGAAAATCGGGTTCGTTCTTTATAAACGATTTTATACTTTTTTTTTACAATTTGTTAGAAAAATTATTGAATTTGATTAAAAAAATGTTGTCTTTATATGAAAAAATGTTTAATTTGAATGAAAAACAGCATATATGGAATTTAAATATATTAAATAATGAAAGCTATAAAATTTAAGTATTGTATAATTAAATTATTGTATTTAATTAAATAAAGAATAAAAAATTACAATTTTTCTAATAAAAATATTTTTATTTACCATTATTAAATTCAAAACAAATAATCTGAAGTTAGAAAAAAATAGTTTAGAACAAAAAAAGTTACATTTTTTGACATAATAATAAAATATTTATAATAATAAAAAAAAAATTGTCTTAACGAGAATTTCAATCAGTTTTTTACTCTTTTTTAGAAATGCATTCTCTTAGTTTTCGAGCTATATCTCTACTAGCTTTAAAAAATTCTTGCCAAGCTTTTTGAAAGCATTCTAAACGATTTTCTGATGTTGGACATTGTTTCAATGATTCTATTAAATTTTGACGAATATTTTTTATTTCAGGGTCGAATTTTTTTTTACATTCCAATTTTTTTGATAAATTCAAATTTTCTTCATTTCCTTCATCAATTAAATCTTCGAAATTTTCAAGAGCTAAGTTATAATGATCTAACTCGTCAAATTTATCTGTATTCTGAATGCATCTGTTTAATTCATTTTTAGCTTTTATTGTAGCATTTTTAAATTCAAATTTTGCATTCTGTTCGCATTCGTATTTGTTTGGTGAATTGTAGCATGTCCTCATTGATTTTCTAAATTTTATTTGATTTCTACAAATAGCCAATCGATATTTTCTTCGACATAATCTTTTGCCAGTTTTATTTCTTGTTAATTCAATTATTTCTTCATCTTCGAATAGTTCAGAAATATTTTCAATAGTCGTCCTACAATTGAATTCATTTAAATTTTCAAAACTTTTTTCATCCAACCCAGTTATTTTGCAAGCAGTACTAACACATTTGAGAAATTCGTCCGTGATTTTTAAAGTAGAATTTTTTAATACAGATCTAACATTTTGTCGACATAAATATCTGTTCGGAAGCTTAAAGCATGCCCTCATAGATTTTCGGTAATTTTTAAATACTTTACGAAAAGCAATTCGAAATTTTCTTTTACATAATCTGATGGCAGTACGATTTTTTTTGTTTGAATCAATGTTCGACTCAATTTCATACAATTCATCATCATTATTGTCCTCACAAGTTACGGTGCTAATTTCAGATTCATCTAAATTTTCGAAAATATCTATGTTTTCATTTTTAGAATTATCAATTTCAGAATCGTTTAAGTTTTCAAAATTTTCAAAATATTCAATGGATTTATCAGCTTTTTTTGTATAAGCTTTACGAAGGCATTTGTGAAATTCATCTGTAGCTTTTAGTGTAGCATTTTTGAAATCAGTTCTAGCATCTTCTTTGCATAAAACTTTGTTTGAGTTTTTGGAACAAGCTCTCATAGATTTTCTGTAGTTTCTTAAAACTTTCCGAAATGCTATTCCATATTTTCTAATGCATAACCTTCTAGCAGTACGATTTCTTTTATATGCTGAAAGTTCTTCTTTAAATTGTTCAGGTTCATCTGCTTCTGATACACTACTGATGTCTAATTCTTCTAGACTTAAAATATCTTCATATAAATTTTCATCAAAACTTAGTTCATCGTAAGTAAGTTCTGTAAATTTGCTCTCTTCATCGGTAAAATCGATCAAATCGGCTTGAACCTAATTGAGTTGATGAATAAATAAAATAAAATATAGCTAAATAATTTTAAATTATGATTGAATTTTGACTTACTGTAAATATTGCTATGCTCCCCAGTAATATAAATAGGATGGCTTTCATTTTAGCTGTTCAGACTTTTTTTTATTTTATTTTAAATTTTGATTTTATTGTTTATATTTTTTGTTAATTTTCAGATTCAATATGATAAATTTTTAAAATTAATTTCTGTTTTTATATAAAATGAGAGGTATTGAATCGAAATTCAATTATCTTAAGAATCCGATAATACTCAGGTTATCTCGTTTTGTAATGAAATGGGTTTTTCTTTAATTTAAAGATCAGAGACATGCATTTCCGAAGATAAGCTTTTTTAAATAAGCTTTTCCTTAAATATAATTTTTTAATTTTATCAGTCCTAATTTATTCTTTTTGAATTACTTCAAAGTGGGAAATTCAATTGACTCAGTATTTCTATCGAATTTTTTTGAACAAACAGTTCTTATTGAAATTTAATTATTTTGAAAAGCATTGGAAATTTTTTATCTCATTATGTTACAACATTGTTATTTATTGCATATTGGCATAAGTTCACAATTATTTTAAAATAATAATAAAAATAGAACATAATTTAATCTATTTCTAAATTCTATATAAATTAGGTTAAAATATTATACGCCTTTATCAATAGAAAAACTCATCTGTCAATAGCCAATAAAATAATAATTATGAAAGTAATTTTCCAGCTATCATTGCTCTATGCGTGTCCTTTGTTCCACAACATCGCTGACACCCACATAATAAATTGCAGATAGCGTAAAACAAAATATTAAAATTAATGTTAAATCTACCTTTTTATTACTCGACTAAGAAACTTCATTACCAAACAAAAGTCGAACTAATCTCTGATCAAATTGCATTAAAAACTAGAAAGCTTATGAACAAGCGCCTATTAGCTGAAATGATTTAATAAAAAATGTATACCAATAAATTGTACAACGTATAATTTTAAATAATAATAATTAGTTTAAGTAGTCGTAAGTAGCCGTAAGTAGTGTAATATAATTAGCTGTAAGTTTTATTAAAACCATATAAATTTTAGTGAAGTTTTTCCCATTTTCCTCTCGAAATGAAATATTAATAAGTATAATAATTTTATTTTATTTAATTTTTTAATTTTTGTTTATTCATTCCAAAATATAGTTAACATATACTGACATTATCGACTTATATTAATTTAGAGCTTAGATTAAATCATCTTATCAACTACAATTTACATTTTTTTTTTAAATATTACTACATTGCCTGCTTAATTATAGATTACAAAATACTTTTACTTGGACAAAAGGAAAATTGGAGAAAAAAACCTTTTCGATTATTTTTATTTTTATTTAAAAACAAACTTAGAACTAAAACTAAAAAAAACTTAGGAAACTATAACTATAACTAGGGGCCCCTGTTGAGTAATTATATTTCAAGTTAAAGTCAAATTTAAAGTTTTAAAAAAAAAACACTAATTTTCGTACTGACATAGACTTCGCACGATATAGCAGAAACCACTCGTATTTAATAAAAAGTTTTGTGGTTAGTAAGTTTTATTTAGGACACATAAATACACGTCCCTCATATACTGCTTCGTTTCCGATATATTCCCTATAGTAAGTGGCATTTAGTGATAAAATTACTAAAAATAAAAAGTTTTGTCATTAAAGAGGTACGTATATATATATACCTAGATAATACATAATTTTAATAAAAACTATATTATTACTACAAATAACCAAAATTTAGAAACAGTTACTTAAAAAGATAAAAATGAAGAATTCAATTGATTTGTTTTTTTGTTGTTTTTATATTTTTTATTTTAGATGAATTTGTTTCTTTGTTTTTATTTGGCATATGTACATAGATTCATTTGCAAGTATATAATGTAAATTATAATAACTGATTTGTTTGCTTTTGTTTATTACTTTCATAAGATCTCACTTATGCATAATGTATTTGCTGAATAATAAAATCATATGAGTACAAAATTTTCAACTGTGTGCGCATTTTTGTTTTATATATACGTCTTATATATTATATTAGTTCATTAAGGAGTAGAAGAATTCGAAATAAAATAAAAAGGTGTCTACTGCGCAGGACCTTAAATGCTTGTCAATTATAATTATAGATTATAACTATAACTATCACTATCACTATAACTATGACTTTAGCTTAAAAGCGAACGGTACAAACAGTAAAACTAGACAAGCGCAGCCTGTCAATGATCAATAATTAACCAGACTCCGAACTAAGCAATTACTTGAGTATTCGCACTTGTTGTTGAATTTTGTTTGCCTGTTTGTAATTTTATCAGCTATTGGCAGACTTTTTGATTTCAAGTGTATATCCGTCGTGCTGTGATACCATGAAAGATTTAAGATCATTTTTAGAAGCTTGTTTTGCGTAATAAGTACAATAAATCTTAGAATTAAGAAACAAAAAAAAAATCATATTTCAGTTGTGTAGATTAATTAGTAAACTAAGTTAAATTAAGAGTCCTTGCAAATGTAAATATTTGGGTAAATAAATGAATTGATTTTTTTTTTTTAAATAATAATAAAAATAATTAAAAATTATGTTGAAACAGAACATAATGTAATCTATTCCCAACTGTATGTCAAAGTTGTTTTCTATGATGGTATATCAAAAGAATAAATTTTGGTGAATATTATTTCATTGCACAAAATCTGATGCAAAAAAATTAAATAAAGAGGTCTGATCGAAAATACAGCTTTGATATTAAATATTATTTTTGAAAATGTAAATAATAAAAACTAAACCATGTATTATTGGCTAAAAATGTATGCTGAATTTTATGTCGAGTTTAAACGAATTAATAAGCATCCCAAACTAAAATTAATAATTTAATTGACTTACTCAAAAACACAGGTTGCTTTAACTTCCAATTTAAGCTGATAACCCTTTAAAGCAACCAACGATATAAATAAAAAGCAAATTTTATTAATTTCGTCCATTACACCATCATCATAAAACAATGTACATACAAAAAATTGTAACTAAAATTTATTTCAAGATAAGTTTTTTAATCTATTTCATATCATATATTAAAAAAATAACTAAAAAAAGCTATTCTCTACACACACACATATCGCAAACTCTCTATCAGTTCTTATTATTTACCATATTTTTTATTAGGTAAAATGTCATGTATATAACGTGACAGCTGATAGCCTACCCAACCCTACTTTAATTGGCAGTTAGAATGCTTATAATTCATAATTTTATCATTTTAATTATAATAAATATGAAACAAAAAATTAATATACCTAATCTATGCCAAAAAAAAATTGCATTATCTAAAGGTGTTGGGTATATTGTGTTGGCTATTGAAATATTCATAATGGCACAAAAATTGTGTTGAAATTTATTTGTTTTTAGTAAATTACATTTATTTTTTGAACATTTTTAAAAAATTATTTTTTAAATTTCGTTTTTTTCTTTTTATTTATTTACAGGTATGTACGAATTCTAAATACCAAAATACCGTTTAATTAATTAAATGCCGCTCACTTGTTCAGGTAACAATAAATACAAAGAAAAATAAAAATTATAATTTAAAAAAATAAAATAAAATGAAACGATGATGGTGAACTTTTAAATTAGACTTTATACTGATACATATAAAAAATATTGTATAATTATAAAATATGCGACTTACTAAATGCATATTATATAAGAGTACGTATGCATGTACATAATATATATAAAAATTATTTTATTCTTCGATTCTAATCACGTTTTGTAAATTTATTTAATTTTTATTGTCATTTTCGTCGTCTTTTTTTCTTTATTATCTTTATTTTTTTTTATTTTTTTTTATTTTTAAATTCATCCATAAACAAAAATTATCTGTCGTCTTGGATTTATATTTTTTATTTTTCCTTTATAAGATCCCGCGAAAAAGACATCATGAAAGCGCAATTCAAACATCAAAATAATATATTTTTTTTTATTGTTGTTATTTTTTTTTTTTTATTTATTTGGCTGTTATTTTCTGCAACGCATTTAACGGAGTTTGAACTTCAATTGCGAAAAAAATATTTTAAAAAAAAAACCAGATCGAGTTAAGATATCAAATGATCGGTTTATTTAATAGAAGTAGATAATATATATATATATATATACATATATATAATATAAGATGAGAGTATCAAAGTGGATAAGATTTTTGGTCAGAAACGTTGTTAGATTTTAAATTGTATATAAAAAATATTAATCACTAACTATAATTTATTTAATACACTTAGATAACAAAAAATAAGTTTGATTACAATAAAATATATTTCATCAAGATATAAAACCTGCCACCACCTACAATTTTTTTGTTTTTATAATTAATTCTATCTTCCATGCACATAATATTATTCTACATCTATTTCATATTAAATAAAATTTAAATTGGAAATGAATTATTTACATATTATAGTACATTATAAAGATTCTCTCTAATATAATTCTGATCAACGATTTTCCATTCAAAAAGTGAATATAGTAGCTCTGAAATTCGAATTTTCATTTTCTCACTTGATATATTCTATAATTTAAAGTCTGTTTGCTAGTCTACCAATATATTAGCTAATATTTTAAATGTTATTTTTAAAAGCTTAAAAGCAATATATACTAGAATATTAAACTTTATATTAGCCAACTCATTCGATTTCCAATTTTCCCACCACAATCTAGAGCTGGGCATTTTGAATTATATTGGCAAACTACTTCATTAAAATAATGCATTATATTCAAAAATAATGCATTACATATTATTATGCATTACATATTATAATGCATTACATATTATAATTAATCATTCCCAAAAATTATTCAAAATAATTGAATTACTTTTGAATTATTTGAAATTATTATTTTTATTATTTTTTTGATATCACAATCTTTATTATTTAAATATTTAAAAATCAAATTTTACAATATAAAATTTTTAAAATTATTTTATATCAGTATAATATTTTCAATATTTTCACCAAATATTTTTGAACTAAATAAGTAATTCGTTGAATTACTTCAATTATTGTTGAATTATTTTTTTAATTCAAAAGTAATTCAATTAATTTGAATTGAATTATTTTTGGTTGTGCATTATATTATTTAATGCATTATTTTTGAATATAATGCATTAATTAATTTATGTAAAAACAATAATAATGGAGATGTAATGCATTAAAAATATAATGTCATTAGTACCATCTCTGCCACCATCTAAGGGGGAATGTGTTAATGTCAAAAGTACAATTTTTGTTACATCGAAAAATTTGAAATTTTTCTACATCTCTACAAACCAAATGGATTTATATAATACAAAATAAATTATATTTATGTTTTATTATCCTTTTCATAATTTAAAAAACAATTGTGTAAGCACTTTTTGTAAAGTTAGATTACAACACGGTATAATTGAAATCTATCACAAGCAAAAACAAACCTTCGAAATATGGCTGACTGGAATGATGTAATGGTTATTTCATTTGATTATGTATGGGTTCAAATATCGCTCTGTGCATTGTGTTTTTCTTTCGTTATTCAAATGTTATATAACTTGTTGCGAGTATAATTTGGTAATAACTTAAATAAAGTTAAACTATCATATTAAGGAATGTCTTATTAGTCCACATTTAATTAGTTGATATTCCACAAAATTGATAAATGCACATTAGACATTACTCGCTTCTCTTTATGTAGCCATTATTATTAATTACAATTTTACCTAAGTTACTGACAACATGATGGAAAATAAAAAAAAAAATTTATTAAATTAAATTGCGCAATACGATCTATTAAATGTTTTCCAAATTGACTCATTCTCTATAAACGAAATTACCAACTATATATTTAAATCTATAAACAATTTTCGTTAGATAAATCTTGCTGGACATCAAAATAAAATATAAAGCTTAAATTAATTACAAAAATCAATTCTCTTTGAATTTAATTTGCTATTAAAACTATAAATCAAAATTCTTCTCCATAAACTATTCGTAAAAATTATTGTTCCATTAAAAGCGAAATCATTTTGTCTTAACTTGACTTAGAATAATATATATATATATATATATGTATAGATACATAAATGTTTTTAATAAAATAAAATTGTATTTTTCATTTGTATACATACCATTTAATTTTTCGATAACTTGTATATATCTAATTTAATGTCTTCAACATATACAAAAAAAAAAGTCGCATAGACAAGATAGAAACGTACATGTGTACATTAACCCATTACTCAAGATTATTAATATCATTCGGAACTTATTCTTTTATCGCAAGATATTAACTTAAATTTTGTCTTGATATATTTTCATAACAATTTATCATGAGATTTCATTTATGCTATTTTTATAGATTCATTCTTCAAGATTTTTTTATGTAAAAGAAATCAAATAAAAAAATAAATATGAAAATTGCCTACACATTTGGCATTATTATGAAAAATAAATATAAATAAATTTTATATGAACAATAAAAGAATATCTGATTAGATTGACAAACAATATTGCACAATAAAATAATCAATTGAATGAAACAGTAAAATTAATAAAAAAAAATATTTGCACTCGATTTTTATAAATTAAATATAATTTTTTTATAGTTAATTTCTTTGTATTTTGCAAATTAGTGGAAGTTGCACCAAACTAATCAAAATGAATGTTGATTCTCATTATGAATTGACACTATATTGAACATTATTTAACAAAATAATACAAAATATATTATAACTGGAAGACTATGACTAGAAAACTTGATATGGTAAGCCTTGTTTGAACCCTCATTCTAAAAATATTAACCTTTTCTTTCAATTTTTGCCGATTTCTTCTTCCGCGCGAAGTTATAAAAAGTTTAATAAAGCAGCAGATTTTAAAAAATATATAAAAATAGCTGCGTAATCTGTGGTATTATAACCGATATCAAAAATTTCTGATCTCAAAACATTGTAAATTTTTTTTTAAAAACATTTTTGATCACAGTACATTGTAAATTTGTAGTTTCTACTGCATTTTTGATGTCACGGATAAAAATTAGTGGATACAAGAGGTTAAAATTTACATCATATAAATATTATATTTATGATTTTCGTTTATACTTATAGGTATTAATACTGCAGTTAAACATATATTTTAACTTCTAAATGTTAAGATCATCTTCATTCTTCTAATATTCTAATGTGCAAATAAACAATTTGAAATTTAAATTAGTTTGAGATGTTGTAATTAATAATAATTATGCAATAGAACTTTACAGTTACAGTTAGGTAACATTCTATCCTATGCCTAATTTTTATGAATGTACTAAATAGAAACAAAAACCTTTAGCTTACAAATCAAAATACGAGCGACGTATTTACTTTCGTATTAAATCAAGTATTTTGAGAATAATCTTGGGAACAATAATTAAAAAAAAAATTAATTATCTATTACGTAAAATCGATTAAAATTCTTTAAAAAAAAATATTTTTTATTATAATCGTTTTTTTATAGTTTTAAAATTATTATTACTCTAACCAAATGAACATCATATACATTCATTTTATATTCATACTTATACCTACATATCATATATTTATGTACATTAATACATATTATTTCTATCTCAAGTTCTCATGTCAATTAAAATTTAAGTTTTACATTGTATGTACTACTTTTTCTTTGATGTCTAGAAAAGAACTGTATAAAAAGATATGTATATCTAATTTATATGTATATAATATATATATATGTATGTAAGGATAGTAGAAGAAAAAAAAATATATTGTCAGGACTTTTGCATTTCCATTTCAATTTATTTAATTCGTGAAAACCTGAATTTTTATAATTCTTTATGCTTGACAGCCACGGCATGAACTTTTTCGGTACAAAAAATTTTTTTTATTTTGTTTTCATATTGCAGAGTTTAACTACTTATACAAACATATACATACATATATTTAGTTACTATAAACAAGCTATAAAATTCTGAATATATTCTCTGAGACTCTGAATATATTCATATCTTATGATCAATTTAAATGATACAAAATTGATAAAATACTATACTGTCAAATAATTAACAGTCGTCACTTGTGATGTTATTTTTTTTATTTTCATTTTTTTTTTCATTTTCTATTAATTGACATAAAATGTCAAAGAAATGTCATGTATTGAAAATGAATATTCTTATTTATTTTTAATGTTTAACGTTTTTTTTTTTTTTTGCTTGTTTGTCCTCTTGTTCTATTTATAAAATTAAAGTAAAAATATATTATTTGAATGCAATTGTTTCAACAAGTGAAATAAAAAAATTTTATATTTGTTTTTTTTTTTTTTATTTTCTTATATATTTTGTTTTGTTGCAAATATGTTATACGAGTGCATGACATTTAGCCTAAGTCCATTTCACTAAGGGATGCTTGGCTTAAAGATAGTTGGAAGAAAAATAATATTTCACAAAAAAAGACAATTTTTCCAAACCGTTTTTGGCTTTAAAGGTGACAGTCACCAACAAAAAAAAAACAATTTTTGTTATATTTTTTTAAAGTTTTGTCGTCAACATAATATATTTTCAAATAAAGTAGTGTTCTGATAAAGTAGGGTAGATTTTTATTAGCGGCAGCCCCCGACAAAAAAAATATTTTTATTAGCTTAATATTATTTTCCACTGATTGCTACTACAGAAGATTCTCTCCTATTTCAAATATAAAGTTTTTTTTTCATATCCACTGATATTCATATTTCCAACGAAGATGTGGTCCACATAAACGGCGCGTCTCTCAAATTCGAAGAATATTATAACTGATGTTCTTCCATCCACTCTACATGGCTAAGCCAGCGAATGTGTTTTAGTTTGACTTTTTTTGGCAAAGTACATGTCGTTTAAGTACTGGTATAATTTGGTAGATATATTATATCTACCCCTCTAAGTATATTATATCACCCCTTCATCAGACACAGGACCATAACTTTGGTTAAGAATTTTTCTTTCGAAAATACCAAGGGCATGCTTACTTGTTTTTGGTAATATCCACGACTCAGAACCATATAGTAGCTCAGGAATGATCAATTTTTTACATTTGGTATTTCAGGATGAGTGAAGGTGATTCGCTGGTTACTCGTCACAATCTTTCAATGATATCGACTTCATCCGGAAAATTCACAAGCTCTACAGATTTACAAAATATAGTATGTTTACTCCAGATCGCTGCACTATATGTTCAAACAGCAGATTGAATAAGTCACAAAATAGCATACCACTTTGTCGAAATCCGGAACATAATCAAAATAAACTAGATATAAAACACCAAAACTACATTCATCGTGTGTTTTCTAATATAATTATTGAAAAACGTATGATATTCATTTGTACATCAAATTCGAATTTTCTTCAAAGAGTATAGTGTGCTGTTCTTAAGCGAATTTATAATCGATGAAAATCTGGATTGTATTAATTTGAACCAGAATCTGCCTTAGTCAAAACGACAGTAAAATTAAAAAAACAACTGCAAATTTTAATTGAAATATAATATTCCCGTTCTTTTTCTAAAGTTAACGGTATGAAAGAATAAAGATTTCTCTAATATAAATTTTTGCTAATAATATAAAAAAAAAATTAACTTGAATTGTTTTTATTATTTATTATTATTAATTATTGTATTAATAAATAGAGAGTAATCTGTAATTTTTATAACTTCGTTTTTTTTAATTTATTGTAATTTGTAAGAATTTTATAAAAAAAAAATCTTCCAGTAATCTATTTGCACATTAAGTTACCACCCATACTATTATTTACTTCTTATTCCATTTATATATTATATTTTTGAATTCCTCCTGATTTCAAACTGTATACATTAGTTCTCAAATAATACTTCATCGATTCCAGGTATCTATAGAGTTATAAAGCTAAAACTCATCTACCGAGAACATTATTCAAAATCATTTTTGTTCACTATTACACATTTTATTCATATCAAACATAATTAGAAGCTTCCCAGTAGTTGTAGTTCTGTCTCAACTCAATATTCAGTATTGTGTAGTTCAGTCCGGTCTATATTAAACTGTTTTATTATACTGCTGAAGCTAGGTCTATTTGAATACAATATTTTGAAAATTAAAACATCAATTCGAATTAAACAGCTCCAAATATTGTATAAATTAATTAAATTTTACTTATATTTGACTCTTACGCTTGCATGCTTCAAAAGACCAACTTTTAGTTATTCAACTCAATGAAAAAACAAAATATAGTTTTTCTATCTGCAGTTGTGAAAATTAACATTCAAAAATTTTCTAAAAAAAAAAAAATAATTTTTCTTTGAATTACTCTGTATTATTTTTATTAGCTTCTCATCAATCCTCCATTGTTTTTTGTTAAGAATATTCAATGAAAATAGTCTTACACAAATTCAATAAAATATAACAACAATAAAAAAAATAAAAAAATACTTCAACTGTACTCTCTTCAATAAAATACAATAAAATATTTTCTTTCGATTTTGATTAAAATTTTATAAAAAAAAACAAATAAAATGTAATTCAATAAAAACAATAACAATAACAAAATTAACGTCTTAAAAAGTATTATTTTATAAACTCGTTTAAGAAAACTTAACCCATAATTTTCAATTGTGTTTAATGGTTATGGACGGTTATATATAGGTATTTTCGATTGTTTTCACGTCACATTTTTGTTAATTTTATTTTATTTTCCAGACTTAAAAAGTTTGCATTTTAAATTTTATTTGAAAATTCTAAAATTACTTAAAAAAAGAAAAAAATATATTTAAACTGTGTGGGTTAATTTTCAAGACCAAAATTATGTAATCGAAATTTATGAGCCAACCATATTGAATTTAGGTACCTAGAATTTATCTAATTATATTATCATTAAAACTATTATTATTATTATTGAATTGACCATAATTCTAATTATGGCGAATTTTGTAAGCACTAGCTGGAGAGGCTTTGTATAACTTAAATGATAACTGAATATGATGGTATGAGTCTTTCTTCAAATGTAAATTTCGAAGAGATGAAAAATTCATGTATATTCATGTAATTCGTGATAATCGCACTTAATCATCTACATTTTTCCGGTTATCTAATAGAAGTGCCAACCTGAAAAATAATTATATCCTTTTCTAAAAACTATTAATATGTAATTGAGATGTTAAATATGTGTATAATATAATTTATCACCCTGTAATATCATAATCGAATTCTGGATATTAGCAAATAAATTTCACTCAAACCTTGAATTTATATTATTATATTCGTTTCGATCTCTCGTCAGTTAAAATTTAATAATAGATCTAATATTCGTTCAATTTCTACTGTTTATTACCCATGAGTTTACCTTCAATTTGTACTTAATTTAGTATATAACTATTCTTAGTATATAACTAAAACGTTCATATTTTCCGATACGCGTTATTTGATCGTAATACTCATCTTTGTCTTTCAGTTCCTATAGAATTAGCGGAATATCTTCTGCTCAAGGTATACGAAGCATTCTACTTTAGATCCACATTTCAGACACTTCTATTTTATTCATGCATAATACTTACAATGTTCATACTACAATACCATATAAAAGAATTGGTAATATGCATATCGTGCATTCAGAGTTCTATAATGATATCTCGATTGCATATAGCGTAGTACAGTTGAACCCGTTTAACTGCTGATAAATGCAAAACTTCTATAAGATCACATCAAATTCATACATCAAGGTTTTTTCGAATTTTTGCATACAATTTCATCCTGACAATCTCTAAGAATAACACACAAATTTTAGGGCATTTTTAAAAACATGCTTGAAAAAACCACGAATGAATGTAAAATTAAAAACTTAAATTTAAAAACACCAATATAAAGTTGCTAAATCTGAAATAAAATATTACTAAACAATCTGTTATTTGAGTACAGCTTGCTGTGGCTTTAAGAATATCATTTACATGTGCATGCATGAATTAATGATATTGTTTCCATATATTCGAACCCCAAATAAATGCATTAAGTTCTTTATTTATCCGGACCCCAAAAAGTTCAAAAATTGTATATAATGGAGACATACATGAATATAATTTAAGAAATAATGCTAACTTTAGACTAGATTTTTATAGAAATGAAAAAATGATCATGTACAAAGGTTTGCAATTATATAACAATCTTCCTACAGAATTAAAAATGGAAAATCGTTTGAGTAGATTTAAAAACCAAATTAAAATTCATGTAAAGGATAATTTTTAAATGAATTAAATTAGATTAACTCCATATTAAGTAAATTTATTTTAATTATTTATTAATGTATGAATATTATTGTAATTGTAAATAGTTTTATATGAACTAAATAAAGTAATAAAAAAAAATAATTTATCCAGGTTCGACTGTATGTATGTTACTGCGCAGAATTTTAAGGTAATATTTCATTTGAATTTTTCCACATTTCAGTCCTTGTCTAATCTTAATAGGGTTGCAAATTATTAAAAATTATAACAGTAAATATGATAGTTGTAATTTTGAAAACAAATTTTAAGTAAATACAAATTAAATATATTTTCAACTTGCTCTTGACATTTTTATGAAATATTCATATATAAATCCTTATCCTGTGCAATTTGTGCAATAACAATCATAAGAACTTCAAAAACAAATTTTAAATTTACACAACTACATTTCTATTTTAAATTACGGTTAATAAATTTATTTTAAAAACCGAATTAAAAATACAGAAAGCATTAGTTATTGTGCAGATCTAGAAACTTCTTCAAAGATAAGGATTCAAATCGAAATTACAATACTCAAATCAAAATCGAACAGGTGTAAAATAAAAAGTAGATCCTTCAAAATTTGCCTGTCACAGATCAATGAACCAATTTGTTAACAGCATTATATATATCGAATATAATGTATGCCACAGTGCCCACAGTGACAACTCCCACACACATCACGTAAAATAATAAAAAGAAATTAATAAAAAAAAATACAAATTATAAATCAAGAACTTCATACATTATTATAATTATTTGAGATTCACATCTAGATGCAATGTAATCTTTTAAATATTTTTAATTTTTTTTTAAATCTGAATTCATATTTACAAAACAAAAAAATTGTTTTTTTTTTTTCAAAATAACTAAAAAAAAAAGTTTAAACAAAATCAGCAACAAAATAAATCCAACAACAATAACATGCTAAAAATGTCTCCATAAATTTTAGTTTATCATAAGAAAAGATCGAAATGTTGAAAAATTTTTATTTCATGTTTCATCACGCCATTAAGAATTCTAAAGTCAAACGAAGCATAATTTTTCCCTTTATTTTTGTTGTTTTTTGTACTAAAAAAAAATTACAAATTAGAGAAGGTTACGGAAATGCGGGCGGTTTATAACTTAATTTTTCTTTAAATTAATTTTTTTTGATTTTTTGTAAGGATTCCGAAAATGACATGGGTTTTGAGGATTCTAAATATGATCTTTCTTTGTTTTTTATAAATTTTTGTTTTATTAATCAAGACAGCGTGACGAGAGAAAGAAAATTGCAAAATCAGTTTTTTTTTTTTATAAATAAAAAAGAAACAAAAAATGTAAAATGTTCTTAAAATGATAATCTATGACTTCAGACTTCATTCTATTTTAAATTTTATTATTCCCATATGCTTATTTGAAATCATAATAATTTTTATTTGATCTTTAAATATTTTACATATGTACATATGTATGTGCATAAGATATTGAAATGATCTAAGTTTTAAATCATGTTTCGGTTAAATTCATTTGTTGACATGTCATTCATTTTGATCTTATTTTTTTTTTTTGCTTACGCAAATTAACATTTCGATTTGAAAGGATATACATACATACAAACCAAACTACTTAGGTGGGAATGAAGCAAATTTAACTTTATATAAAACTCAAAACTCTTATTATATACTTATAGATAAATATTAAAATTGTTTACCATATTCATTTGCATTTACTATTTTTATTTCTAATAAAACTATATGGGGTCTCAAAATACCAAATAGGTTCAGTGTCCCAAAATTAAGTTTAACTCAATTGAAGTCAAATTCCTTAAAAAAAAAAATTACGAGCACAAAAGCCAGAATACAGAAAAATGTATACAATTGTAATTTAAATTTAATGCTTAATAATTAAAAATGATAATTAAATTATCCTTAGAAAAAAATGTTACCCAATTACAGTCTAGCAACCAAGTTTTTATTAAAAAAGAAATAAAAAGTTAAAGCATAATCATTATATTTAACGGGTAAATTGAATTAAAAAGTACATTTCACAACCGATTTTCATCAAAGGAGACGTAACGAAACTAAATAATTTTTTCAAATTTTTTATATTTTCAATTAGAAGATTCAACTTTTACCCCAAAGTATACACATATATTTGCACATAGAAAAATTTATTTATCAAATTGCCGAAACTCACCAGTAGTAAAGAGTTTTTTCTTTTCCTCGCCAGAATTAAATTTAGATATATTTTTTTTTAAATAGATTATTACATATGCGGTTGTTGTCTAAGATAAATCAATAAAATACAATTTATATAGTGCCAAAAATAATTTTGAAATGGTGGGAAACATTTCATAGGGATAACCATTAACCTAGTAGGTTGTAAAAATTAAAAAATTAAATCCAAAATAATTGTGTTACTCTCTGAATACTAATTAGAAGGTTCAGTGTTCGTATATTTGAATCAGGACATCATAGATGTTTAGTTGAATTTTTATTCCATTTATAAAATAATGAAATTTTATATAAAATTTGTTGCGACTTTTAATTTAGTAATATCTCAAGTATTATTCTCTAAATTTATTTAAGTTGACTATCAGAAGATTAATAAATAAATATTTTTAAAAGATTACACGTTCACTCGAATTAGTAAAAATTGCAGTATCGTGCATAATGTACGAACATGTTATTAAACCTAAAATACTGACAAGAAAATTAAAAAAAAAAAAAAAAATCATTAAGAATACTTGTACAGATATGTACTTACTTAGAGACGATTTGAATAGTTTTTTTCTAATTGATTGATTGATTTAAAGTGAAAAATATATATTTTTCGTCACCATTGACTATAGGATAAACCAAATGCAGAGTGCAATCTGGAGCTCAATTCCTTTTTTAATTTAAGTATAAGCTTTTACTACTATAAAATATTAAGCTTTACTACTATAAAAATTTAAATATACGGCCATACACTAAAGGAGGTATTATAGAGAAAATATTTGTATTTGTAAAAAGATAAATAAACGAATATAAAAGGAAACTAGTATTCGCCTCTTCAAGAAAGTTAAAAATAAATAAAATAATAAATAAATAAATAAAAATTCGTACTCAATTTTATTATGAATTGCTTTCCATCATTTCAATTTATTCTTCTTATTATATAATTTTTTTATTGATTTATAATAGACAACAACCGCACATGTTATAATTTATTTAAAAAAAAAAATTAAACATAAATTCAAATCTGTCGAGTAAAAGAAAACTATATACTTTGGTGAGTTGCGGTAATTTGATAAATAAAAATTTGTTTATGTTAAAATGTATTTGTATACTTTGGGGTGAAATTTTAAACTGAACATTAAAAAATATAATCGAAAATTAAAAAATATTTTCGCTACGTCTCCTTTTAAATATCTATCATTTAAAAGATTAATAATGAAAATCGGTGTTGAAATGTTTCGGAAATGTTTCGGATATTTGTACCGTACTTTTTTTTAATATACAGATTAAATGTAGATGATGATTATAATTAGTTATCTTTTTAGTTTTTTTTTTTATTTGAAATTTGACTGCTAGACTGCAGCTGGGGTTACTTTTTAACTCATGATATTAATATATATGATGTAGTGGTTATCTCATATAACTACTAATCAGAAGGTACCGCGTTCGAATTCAGCTCAGAGCATTATTCTTTAAAAAATAATTTGGAACACATTTTTGTTATAACTTGAAACAAAATAGAATATAAAGGCGAATTTACTGTACAATATATGTAGTTCTCCATATGTAAATTAGTTGAAAAAAAACTATTATAAGTGATTGTGTATGAAAAGTATCTGCTAAAAGCAGTTAGGAGGTTTATTTCATAGTTTTGGAGGAAAGAAAAAAAAAATAATTTTCAAGCTTGGGATACTTAAGCCTAACCATATCTAAAATCAATTTCTTGAGCTTAATCCCAGATAAATGTTTTCTCTTATTCCAGAAAAAAATAAAAAAAAATTTAATGGGATAAATTATTGAGAATAATTTTTTGTTTAATTAGCGAATAGTTTTTTTTATAAAAAATAAAATAATTCAGGCGATTCTAAATATTACCTTGAATCGAAATGTTGATGGTTAGTTATAAGATTGAAGCAATGATTGTTTCAGTTCATTAGCATATCTATCGCAATCTTAAACTAATTCAATTCAAATATGAATCTATAAGCCATTATCTTAATTAATTAAAAATATATATTTTTTTTTTGTAACTTTTTAAATATATTGGTTCTATCGGGACCCCTACTTAATATAGTTTTTGTTTTTTTATCCTATCTCATAAATATTTATTGAATTGAATATTAATACATATTATCATAATTTCTTCTTAATATTTTTGATCAGATTAAAAAATTTTAATTTGTTTTTTTTACCTTATTACCATACTACCTACCTTTGAATAATATACCACCGGATACTCTAATACCGTAAAATAAAAATAATCGTCCAAGCATCAACAGGAGCAACATATAAAAAAAAATTACTTAAATAAAAAAAAATCAATTTTAAAAAGAATCGACAAATTTCTATAAATTAAAAAAAATATATATATATTTTTTTAATTCTATACAATTTTCTTTTCTTTTTTAGGTTTAATAATTTTTTTTATTTTTTTTATTTTAGACAACAAATTAGTATAATTCTATAATTAATGATTTGATAATCGCATTATTCTATCAAAATAATAATCCAGTTTCATCAATATTATTTTATATACCTAAATACACATACACATATGTATTGTATTGAGATAAAAAAAAAATTCATTCACAACATAAAAAATTCAAAATTAATAAAAAAAATTAAAATGGGTTCCTTTTTTAAAAATGAAAAATAAAAATATTGTATACGTTTCTACTAGTAGATTATTAAATCAGTAACGGTGGTGGTATTGGCAACAAGTTCCTATAATGTAGATTACATCGAATAGATTATATCATATTTTCAATATTTATAAAGTTTATTCTCAACATTATCGAAGCAAGCATCTTTTCATCAATTCAGATAAACTTAAGTAATCTGTCACCACCATCCGAATAATTTTTATAATAAATAAAAGCCTTCCAATGATGATAAAATGTAAATAAAAATATTTAAAACGTTTCATATTTTTATTATTTGTTCCATCTAGAGATATATCTAGAATGTAAGACCTAAACTGAAGATAAGATGAGCTCCAAAATTATTTAAGTACAACTATGCAACATACGTATATTTACCGCTTACCGTCATTTCAGTTTTTGAAACTTAAAATTTTACTCTTCCGTCTCTCTTCTACCCACTTTAGAGATATTATCGCTTGATAATTCAATATCAAGAAGAAATAAGTAAAATTATTTGGCGGCAGCATATTATGATACGAAAATGGATTATAAAACCAAGTCTTACCAAAACTTTTGCATTATACATAATAATAATGTACATATGTACATATATCTAAATATGAGTATATAAAGGAAAATAAGAAAATGAAATAAAATCACAAATAATAATTTAAAGATAAAAATTCTTTTACCTCTTATTGTTTTTTATTATTCTAAAATGGATAAAGACTCGAAGTTTTAATTCAGAAAAAAATATCATGCATGACATCCTTTGTACACTCATCTCTTCTCTACATTACATACTATATATACATACTCTTATTATATCATTCGCTATTCTAATCGTGGTCTGTGAAGCAAAAAAATCGTAATTCTTTCAAATTGAGAAGATAAAACAAATGAACCAAGTCAAAGGTTGATGATGATATGTGAAAAGAATTGCGATACTGTGATGACAGTGGGAGCATATAAAAAAAAAATATTCTACATAATATAACTAGGGAACAGAGAGTACTAATACTTTCAGTTTTATTTAGTGTGTGTATGTGTGTATATGGAATGTATATTGTGCAAAAATGTAAACTGCTCATTTTATATTTTCCAAAGATTTTAGAACTCAAATCATGATTTGATAGTGAATGCAATTTGATACAAATAATTAACAGATTCATTGAATGAATTAGTTTTCAAACAAAACAACTTTGTGCGAGCATAAGTGATAATTTAGGAGAGGACAGTAAAAAAGCAATTTAGTAAGGATGTGATATATTCATGTCTTCAGTCAGAGGAAATTTCAATAAAAAAAAGTAATCGTAACATTTTGATAAGTTAAATAACTGAAAAGATCTGGGTTTCTATTGTGATGAAAAATTGTCCTTCAAGGATCACATAGATTGTATATAATCACAAAAACAAATAAATTGCTGGTTTTTATAAAGTGTTATAATGTATATTTCTGAAAAAAGGATTGAAAAAATTTACAAAAGAAAAAAAAGCGTTGGTTACTAATTTTGCCCTGAGAAGACTTAAACAACTCACATCAGGAAGACCATCATATGAAGCAAGATGATATTCAATTAAATTGTATAATAGCACAATTATTTGTTATATGTGTTTTATGTTTATTCGCTATATTTTGACATCGTATGTTGATTTACTCAATTTATTACAAATTCTATGTTTAGCTGTAACTCTTTTAGCTATTCAAATCGCATAATTTATTACATACTCAGTATCATAGAACTGATTGTGATAGAAATGAACTGGTTTCAATATTCTCCAGTATAATAAATACTTTACTGTTAGCTATTTTGATAATCAATTTGAAGTTTTTTTATGAAATAGGACTCAATTCAAAGGTATTAACATTTATTTTATTACAATCAGCCGTATACCGCTGAATTTGATTCGATATAAAATTATTCGAATTTCTCGATTCGATTCGATGAGAATTTCTTAACGGTGAATTCAATCGAAAGACTAATTTTGTACTCATTTCAAAAAATGTAAGCAAATAAGAAATATAACGAAATGTAATGACTTTTATGTCAAATAAGTTCAAATTTCAAATTAAAAAAAATAAATTTAGTTTACTGTTAAAATACACATACGTATAAAAAAAAAAAAATAATATTGTAAAATTTTGAACGAGAAAATTTTCGATCAAAAATATTCGAATTTTTTTTAAATCGAATTCGCCGGTTGAAAACTTACGAACGAGTACTCGATTTTTGTTCGATCGAATTCACCGGTACGGCTGATTGCAATTGTATTATATTTATTATATTGCAAGTTATCATTTATATATGTATATTATTATACACTAAATAAACTGTAGCTTAACTTATTCTTTATTTATCCTACTAATACTGTTTTTTACTTTGACCTTCACTTATTTACAAGTCTTCTTATAAAGTTTTAAATGTCATTTATATACGTATTTATTTATTATTCTAAGAAAGATAATACATACATGTTCTAAAGAAATTTAATATTCTAGAAGCATATCTAACACTCTAGCTATAATATTCTTAAATCTAATGCTATGTAATATTTGCTGCTTAATGTATTGTAACTTTATGATGCCTAACCACGTTAAATGCCAAAGTTAATTGCCAAAAATTTGCAGGCATCGTGTATCGATCTCTAACCAAGTATCTGGCCAAATAGTTTCACCCTATATTATTTATAAGAAGCAATAAATATCACTCCGTAGAATAATTAAAAATGTTTTTTTAATGAGTAAAAGTTTAATATTAATTTTTATTTATTGAATTGGAATGCATATTGAATTGTTAATAGGCCAGTCATGATATATTACAAACAACTATAAACTAATTTTATGGAACAATTACGAATGGTCCCGAATATAGAAAAACATTTTACGAATGATTGGTTGTCCATTTCCATTCCATATTTATTTAGTTTTGTGATTAATACAAGGCTTATTATTTATCTCAAAACTGTGTACAATCTCTGTACCATTAACATTTCAGAAAAATTAGATATTATTGAATACAAAAATTAAATTTTCCATTTAATAATTTCCTCCAATTCGATTTAAGTATTTGAGTTTTAACCTTACTTCACTATAACTTTACCAACGAACTTATTTTTACCTGCGGTGAATATTGCAATATTTTTAGAATTGTACAATAACGTAATATTTTCAAGTTGCAGTACTACGTACGACTTATAATTCTTTTATATAGATTTTCATAAACACAGTATATCGCGATATACCGTTTGTCCAGAGCATGCGCATCAGCTTTTTAAGAGGAGAAGGAGCCGTTATTTTAAAATTTAAATAACGGATTCTTTAATTTTCTTATTTTTTGTCGTAGAATCTAAATTTGCTTTAAAAAGTACCCCTTCCCATTTAAAAATCTCGATTTCGGCCAGTTTCGGCGATTTTTGGTCTTAAAAAACCTATTTCCAGTCCTTTCCGGAAGTTGAAAATACCAGCAATCGATAGAGCACCTTCGATTTAGTTAACTAACTTTTTTTTAAATTTTAAAATAATGGCCCCTTCCCCTCTTAAAAAGCTAATACGCATGCTCTGGAACACCCGGTATAGTCAAACCTGTTAAGTAATAATGTTCATAAACAAATGATGGACAATCTTGTTCATAAACTTTTCAAATTTATAAACAAAATAACGAAATTATCACAGCAAACTCAGTAAATTATTTTGAACTGTGTTTTGTTTATTGTTTATTGTGCGGAACCGAAAACTAAAACAAGCAAAATGATTAGTTCAAAAACACAATACTGCAAATCCAAAACAGCAGCAGTTTTTTTAGTACTTTCAAATATATCCTGGATATATACAAGTACATCACGACATTATTGTTTTACAGTATGAAGTGTCTAATATTTTAATTTCTACAGAATTGTGCCAAATTGTATACATTACCATACACCTAGCTAACGTATACAATTTTGATGTTACTTATTTCAATTTCAATTTGATCCAATTTTTATTTACTTATCGATTAAACCAACAAAAAATCCAGCATTCAATCGATATTTTTTATTTTTTTCGAAATTACATAATAATTAGTCATTAAAATAGATTTTAATACTAAAATTCAAGATTCACAAGTTCCTAAAATTCTTGAATCTAAATTCCAAACACTTTTAAATTATTTAAAAATTCAAATCAAGATTAAAAAAAAAAAAACAGTTTTTTCTTTTTTTTATTCTTTTCGCAAAAATAAACGATAATTTTAATTGCTGCGGCATTTATTGAACCGGCACCACCACCCGAAAGACATTTAGAGTTTAAGTAATAAAATATCTTCCTTTAACAATATTTTAAGTAAGTAAGAGTGAATATGTACATATATGCATTATATATATACGTATATGTTATATAGATACACATTTTGTATATCTAAATTTGAAATGTTCAAATGAAAATGTAATTCAAAATAATACGGTATATACTCGTATGTAGTTATGTGTGCTTAATTTTTATTACCCTTCCAAAAGAGCCAACACAAGTACGATGAACATTCAAAAGCTTTTAAAAAAATTATCGCTTAAGATTTCTTGATAATTTTTTTTTTTTTTATTTTTTTATTATTTTTAATAAGTTTATTTCACGATATGAGATACACTTTTTTTATGAATACACCATATCGCTCTCTCGTAACGTTTGTAATTTCATTCTTAATTGACTTTTAATATCGATTAATTTCGACTTGTTTTTTTTATTTCTGTTTCAATTATCAGGAAACGATCAGAATTAAGTAAATAATTTAATTCGATTGAAACAGATTGTGATTCGATAATTCAATTTTATTTAATTATTTTGAATTCTAAAAGTATTTTACAAAATTGATTCTAATTTTTAAAATGATTTGCCATAATTACTGAACTCTTGAAAATAATATTGAACTGCAATTAAATTGAATGACTTTCAGAAAAAGAAATGAATTTCATTTAAATTGTATACGATTAATATCGAATTTGATGTAAAGTGAATCGAAGTTAATTGAGTTATGTACAATGTGACAAATTAATTCTTCTTTTACTGTAAATAAATTAAAGCCTTACTTAATTTGTTATTTTTTATACCATCATTAAAATTATATTAAAATATTCATTTCAAAACGGTATGGCTGCGGTCTGCTTTTTTCTGACAGTCAGTTTGCGATTATATATAATCTTATACAACTGCAAAAATCAGGCTCCATTAAGTGGCTTTTAACTGTAATTTATCTATTTTATTTTAATAAATGACTTCCACATATCGTCAGTATATTGCAAAAACATCTAAAGTCCATAAATACCCTATAAAATAAATAACTATTAAAATCCCTTTGTCATTGGGGATAAAATAAATGACAAAAAATAATTGAGAGTATAATCTTGGTTGGTAACAAATTAAATAAAATGAAGCTATTCTATTTAAGAAGGCTTAGTTTCTGACAATAGCAGTAGTTTTCCACATTTAATGAGTTATAAGCCAATCATTTTCTAAATAAATGCTCGAAATATTATAGATGTGGTATAAACTTGGAATATCATAATTAATTAAGCACGAAAAGGTGAACCTGAGGTGAGGCTACCTAAGTTTATGTCAAGAAAATAAAAAAAATGCTTTTGGTGCCTTCTTTCTTGACTATAATAAAGTAAGGGTATTAACGAATAGGTGTAGATTGAAGGTGTAGACTTGTACTAGGTGTAGAAGTGTATTGCCTTTGTAAAATTTTTATTTGAAAAAAATGTTCTACAAGGCTTGCAGATTTTTTCAAGACTCAAATCTATTGTACTTTAGTTGCCATTGTACTTTTTAAGTTTGGCATTTGTAAACTCAAGACATGTATTTAGAAAATGGCTGAGATAAGAACAAAGGTAATTTTTTAAAATAAAAATTTAAATTTAATTATTTTATGAATGTAGTTATAAGTGAAAAAAATAAAGTTGTTTCTCACTTAACCTTATAATCAAAAATTAAATTCGTATGTAAACAAATCGCTATCACAATTCTACATCAAGTACAACATCGAAATTGCAAAGGTGCGTTCACGAAATCGTTGTATAAATTATTGTAGACCTGCATCGACTACACTTTCACACTGAATCGTAAATACCATTTTGGACTTAGGTCATGCCAGCAAAACTAGGTACACCAATACCTCGCTTTGCGTCGTTTCGTTTTGCGTTTTTTCGAAGTTGCGTCGCTACTGAATTATACTAATTTTCATTGTGCGTCGTTAGATTTTCGAAGTTGCGTTGTTGTTGGTTCGAGCCTTTAATTTTTTTATTGAAATTTTCTTTTTTTTTCTTATTCCGCCATGCTATCAAAACTCGGGGATTCCCTTTCTAACTGAAAATCAACGCAATTTTAATACAGTTTTATTTTCACAAATTTCCAAAGCGATGTGTTTGATTGACGAAGCTATGGAAATTTTTTTAAAAAACGATCCTGACAGCGGAAGGAGTTTTAAAGTGTCCCAAGCGGTAGCTACAAATATCAATTGCTACAAGGAAATTTATTTTACGTTGAAAAAAAAAGCTGTTCAGCAAACATTGGAGCAATTTTTTGTGAAAGAAAGCCGACTAACGACAACAGCAACTCATCAGACAATGATTAATTTTTATTTTGTTTTTTATAAATTAATTGAATATTTTTTTTTGTTTTAATTGAATTGGTTTTTTTTTTTTTGTTTTTTGTATGGATGTAATAAAATTTTACATTATTTTTGTTTTTTTAAATGATTACTTTGTGCAATTTTCTTCTTAAAAAGTAGTATTTTCGTAACCCTGGAACCTATCTTCGATTTTTACATGGTTTGCTATAGAAAATCATAATTCACTTTGCGTTGTTTTAATTTGCGTCGTGTTTTTTTTGGAACGTAACCACGACGCAAAGTGAGGTATTGGTGTATATGATTTGTGAAACCAAAGTGAATCCACTCTTTTTGGAGACTATTGCAGACTTCAAAAAATTATTTTTTAACTGTTCTGTATTAATAACTTCATAAATTAGAGTTGAAATGTTTTTGTAGTATACCGGCGATATAAAATAGTTGAAGCAAATTTTTTTTTCTGGAAAATTTTAATAATTTTCATATCGTTTTTCCTATTACATTAATACATTTATTGAATCTTTCTAAATGAAAATAACAATAATTTATAATCATAGTGACATTTATGGTTTATTCAAATCTAAAAATCTAAAAAAAATCTAGAAGGTCTAGTCCATTAATTTGACACTTCATATTTGCTCGTTCACTCCAATTTTCTGTCTTACATGACTGCATTTTTTTTTAACCTAGCAGTTATGGTTAAGGTATGTAAAATTTTTTGATTGCATCCTTTGAATTATTTCGAAGTTACTATTTGAAGCAGTTCTCCATAACTGACATCCATAGGATCAGATTTGTTTCAGAATTGCTTTATATAGCAACAGTTTGTGTTTCAGGTCTAGTGTAGAATTTTTCCCAATAAGCCAATAAATTCTGTTTGTCTTGAGTTTTAGTTGTTCTTTTTTTGCGGTGATGTGCATCTTCCAGGACCAGATTGGTTTCAGAATGGCTTTATATAGCAACACTTTGTGTTTCAGATCTATAGTGTAAAATTTTACCCAATAAGACAATAAATTGCAAATAAATGCTGTTTGTCTTGAGTTTTAGAGTCTTTTTTG